>CM041778.1:76747171-77240675 GCA_023374045.1 Limonium bicolor | reverse complement strand
TAGAGGGTGGAAACTGTGGTGAAGGTGAGCTCTTCCTTCTCTTCTTTCTCCTTGTTTTCCCCGGCGGTTCTGTGGGTCAATCACTTCTTGGGGGATGACGTCACGTGTGCGGTATTAAATCCGACTGACCCACATAGGGCGGTGTGGGCAGTGTTGGTCAAAATAGTGATTAAACTATTATGCTAACTATGGGCAATAAACCCAGTTGTTTTAGCTCAACAAGGTTGTATCCACAAGGACTTTGTAACTATCTAATCAATTATAAGCTCAGTGAATGTGCAAGAATATAAATAAAAGAGTATAGATGTAAATTTGGGGTTTAGGATTTTTGGTTGATAATCGAAAATTAAGGAAATAAATCAATATAAACTAACTAAGCTAAGATAGGAGTACTCCGGGATGGAGGGAATCGCCCAAATATATCTAAATGTACTCATAAACAGACTTCACTTTAGTTTGTGTATTAGAGCTCATTGTAAAGATTCTCCAAATGTTGGACTAATCAAATCTTACTTAATTAATCACACCCCTTAATTCAAAAAGGATAAAGTCACTATATAGCATTAATTTCAAGCTCCTAACAATAGCCTTAAAATTCCACTCCCTAATTTAAAGAAATAAAAGTTAGGGCTTATCCCCAATTTGTCTAATTCCAAACTAAGGCATAATTTTGCAAGGAACCATAACAAATGCAATATAAAGCATTCATGAAGCATTTAAGAGATAAAATCAACTATTATAAAGAGGTAAGTATTACAAGCAACATTTAGGGATTTCGGGTTAAACCCCATTCTAGAGCACATATGAGTTTACACAACTATCAGAGAGTAAAGGAGGAATAAAGAGAAAAAATAGCCATGGGAGGAGCTTGGAATCTTCAACGGAGGTAGAATCTTCAAGCTTTTCCTTCTCTTCTTCTTCTCCTCTTTTATCCTCTTCTTTTCTCCTCTATTTTTGCCTCTTCTCTCGTGGTTTAGAGCTGGGATCGAGCTGTGGTTGAATGGGGAAGAAATGCCCCAAAATTCCCATTTTTACAATGTAAATCTGGGCAAAACTTCATGTCAACCGACCCTATGGGGCAGTCGACTGGGGCGTTCCGTAACATAGGGCGAATTTCGGTCTTCAAAATACTCTATCTTCTTCGTTTTAACTTACTCAAACTTATAATATAAGTTCATAAACATAAATATATCATTATAAACCATTTATACAGAAACATTTTGGCCCTATACATAACTAACCCTTTAGTTTTTAAAAATTGCATTTTAGTCCCTTTTTACTTATCGTTTTGTACCTATAAGCCCTTTAACTCATTATAATGCTTTAACTTTGTTCTAAACACATTATAAACTTAAAATACAGTAAATAAAACAGTAGGCATTCGGCCTTAATTGTTACAACACCAAAACACCATTAAAATGACATTAAACCCTAACGTAAGTAGTTAACCAACTCTTTACTTTCAAGGATTAGTTTAGAGTTTTTACCTTTACAAAGATGGACTTTTCCACACTTGTTTCCCTTGTTTTTCTTGGCGGTTTCAGGGGTTCTCAAGCTCCAATTTCCTGCCATAATACAAGGAAAAAGATAGTTAAAATATTAGAACTATACAATGACTACATCATTTATGATTTATAATTATTCTACAATTGTAACTCTTGACTTTAATTGTCATTCTCTTAATATTTGAGTTGTTTTATGTACTTGTTAAATTTAATATGTCATGATTTATAATTTTTTAATAAATATAAAAATATTTATTAAAAAAAATTAGCTCGCCCCAACAGAGGGGCGAGTTTGGACAGGTCGCCTCCGCCGCCATGGTTAGCTGCGCCTGCTGGTGTCTTCAACTGGGGCGAGTTGGGAGAACACGCCTTTCATCCACGACGAGTTTGGATAGGTCGCCTCCGCCGCCATGGTTAGCTTCACGTTCTCGTGTCATCCTCCGGGGCGAGCTGGGCGATGTCGCGGCTTCATCCAGGGCGACGTCGACTCGAGTCTTCTGGCGAGGCGAGGCGCCGCGCTTCGCCTTTGCAGGAAAGGTAAGCCCGACCAGCTTGTGTCCATCTCTGAGGCGAGACAAGCCCAGGCGCCCCAACGGTAGAGGCGAGCAGCGCCGAATCGCGGCAAAAGGCAGGGCGAGGGAGCCCAGCTCGTGTCAACAGGTGAGGCGACTCCATTAATGGAGTTTCAAAGTTTTTTCCAGATTTTTTTTTGTAGATCTAGGCTAATTGAATCTGTTTTTCTAAATTCTAACAACATATTCGAAATCACCACATCAAGATCTATAACTTGCAATTTTTTTTTTGAAAAACTCACTGGAAAATTTTTCCGGCGGTGGTCCGGCGGTGGCTCCGGTGATCAGGAAGAGAGGATTCCGGCGAGGTAATTTGGAGGAGAGATGGTGCGTGCGTGAGAAATGAAGATACGGGACACGTCCCGTTTATATATAACGTGCGTGTTTTGCAGCGTTTTTCAGAAAACACTCGTTTTGACTCATTTTCGACATATTAACGTCGTTTCATAGTAAATACAGTAGAAAATCAATAACTTAACATAAAATCATAATTATAACGTCCAAACGCAATAAAAACGAGTTTCACGGCTTTTACTACTACGAGAGCGTTTTTTTTACCCGGAATTGACTTTATCAACTACATTTTCCGTACGACGTTTCTGAAACTGTAACAATGTCTGTAATTAATCAAACGTAACGTAAAATGTCGTTTACCAATACCAACTCACATTTATAACGTTCGAATGCAGTAAAAACAGGTTTAACGTCTTCTAATACAACGATAGCGTTTTTTATGGTTCACGGTGATGAAATGATTTTTTCAAAAACTAAAAATTACGACGCTATGTTACTACATGTTTACAACGTTAATATGATTTAAAAAAAATTGTACTGCGGTGATTAGTAATTTTGTACTGCGAATAATAACCCAGTTTATCATTTTAGTGTATCATCATATATATATTTTTTTAAAGCTGTCAAACATATCTATGACTGGTCCTGTTTTGAAGAGCTTGAATTTATATGAACAATGATATAATTTTTTATTATTTTGGACCTATATATAAAAGTTACAATAATTTAAAGATTTTGTGATAAAAAAAATAAAGAAATAAAGAGAAAAAAACATCGACGCCTCATCTCAAAAAAGAAAAAAAAAGTTCAAAAGCCGGGATGTAGTCAAAGATGACTACCCAGCTTAGTAGCCTAGAATTTGGCATATTTTTTTTTTTTTTGAAAACTAGAATTTGGCATATTGATAATGGATAGAGTTGATAGTTCAAATTAGAAATTCCATCCGGATAGGTTTAGACCAAAAATTAAACGGATAATAAATAAATCTGGACTCAAACACGTAATTACTGTTGTTCTGGGTGCGATAGTCGGGTTGGGTGAAAATAGTCATGTCTAGTGTCAAAATGCTTAGTCGCTAAGCAACAACAGGGCAACTCACCAAAGAAGGAAGAGAAACAAACATTTTTTCGAAGGACATAAAAGGAGAAGAGAAAACAGATTAAAACCTTCGCAACGCAGCGCGCGTCTTTGCGACTATTTGAGCGAGGGATTCTCGTTCTCTCTTCCTTACCAACTATCGCTTCGGAGGAACGAGTGCGAAGGATCGACCTGCTGCTGCTGCATACTCCTCCAAGGGAAAAGTAAGCGTGCGAAAGAAGGGGAGGACGAACCTGCTGACATGGGTTCTTTCAAGGCCTCCATCTGCTTTCTTTCGCACTTTGTCTTCCATTAATCTCAAGTTTAAACCCGAATGCAGCCCCTCTAAAGAGTATGTTTCCCTTCATCCTGTTGCTTTTGTTTGAAAATTTCGCTGATGTTTCCACGTGGGGTGGATTGCTCGGATAATCTAATTGGCGGAGAAGAAGAATATAAGGGGAATGTGAAGATTAGAGGAAGAGCGCCCTCCTGTCTGTGTTTACCGAGTTTTCTGTTTGTTGATTCATTATCCTCTTCGAAATGTTCCTCAATACCGCTTTATTTCTAATCCCTATTGGGTTCTATGTGAAACAAGCGGGCTCAATGAAGTAATGGATCTATGTCATCTCCCTCCTTCAATCGATGGGATTGATGTGCAATTCAAACAGAGGCCATTACTACCCAGAAAATCGAAGATTGCTTCTTGAAATCTCCGATTGATTTTGCTGGATATAAGTTAGATGTTAGGGTAATTAAGCAGGACTTCAAAGTTGAACTTTCTAGCTTCTTTCTTGGTCCTCCTGGTGGTATAGGGTGGAACGAAAAGAACACTAACAGAAGTTTCGTCTAGCAGTTGTTCTCAAACTCTGTTGTTATATCCTTTTGCTTGAAGTTAGATGCGATGGTCCTTAAATATATAGTAAATTTAGTCATGTCTGAGAAAGTAAGACCCATGTAGTTTTTTACCCTGGGATGAACTGCTCAGCTCACATTCTGTGTCAATGAGGGGGACTCAGAATTTAGGTTTTGCTCATAAAAGTTATTGCCTAGTTGGCATTTAGTTTATGGCTTCTCTGGCAGGCATAGCTTTCTGTATGTTGGTTGTGAAGCTTGATATGGTATCATCAGGCAAGTGTGTGCATATATGCACGTACTGGCATTTTTTTGCTTCTACATATATTTTAATGTTTTCGCCTGCTCTGGTTTAACACCTGAAGCTACCCCCACCCCCAATGTGATGCAGGCCTCAGCTTGGAGTATCCAGTTCTTAGTATGCAACCCTGCCGCTGACCAACTACAAATCTGAAGATGGATCTAAAGATAAGCTGATATGTGAACGTGTTCAAGTAGTTGGGATCCCAAGACTAAAACTAGAGAGATATGCAACTTCTATAAGAATCGCCTTGGCTCCATCAGTGGTGATCCCTGAGCGGTTGCACAGTAGAATCCAAGTTTGTTTGCACAGGTTTGTAGGATAATTTCCCTTTAAAGCAACAAAGATAAAATAGTAGAAAATTATTTCTACTGATCTCAAAGTTCAAATTTGCTTGTTTTTAATCTGATCTTAGTGATAGTAGTATGTCTGATTTATGATATATCATAGATAGTTATGGTTTTAAGTATTTGAAACTTCATTCTTTGCAGCAATACTTCACTTGGACCATGTCAATGCGAAATGGGTGAATGGAGTTCTGTTTACAAGGGGATGTGGAGCTCCCTGATATCTCCCTATGAAGACAAGTATATTGATGTGAAGTTCATTAGTGATTTGTCTGGCTCAGTTACTATTACCCTTGAAGAAGGTCTAGTGTTTTGCCTTTCACATTGCATTGATTTACTGCTCTCCTTTTATAATTATTAAATCCACTTGCCATTTCCTTCTTCTTAGTTTAATACTCATTTTGTATGCAGAGTTCCAAAGGTGGCGCCTCGTTTGCCTTGCAGTGGGATTTATCTTATTACTAGCTGCCCCAATTGTCAGCAGTTATGTGCCCTTCTACTATGGAAGCTCCATGGCCCTTGGTGTAGTTCTAGTGATATTAATTTTGCTTTTCCAGGTGCTGCCTTCAGTCCTTTTCTTTCTGGTGTCTTGCTTCTGTTTAATCTTGGATCACTGCAGTTGATAAGGTTGTGGAAATTTTAATTATGTTGCTTCTTTTATATTGTTGGCTGGATAACATTTTGCTAAATATTGATTATCAGTCATGGTTTTTGAGATTGATAATGGTTCTTGATTTGTAAAATCATAAAACATAGTGTAATTGAAGCATTCCATTCTCTCCATTCCTTTTTTTTTCCATGTAGAATCTACTAGTGAATAATTTTGTGTACTAGTGTATTAGAGTTCAAACTTCCTGTCTCTTAGCAAAATTTATAATGACAAAATGTAAAGGCACACGACCTATCTTATAAAAATATCTATCTGATTCTGTTGTATAATTGTTCTTAAGATAAAGGTTTTAAAACAAACCCTTCCAAGGGAGTTTAGTGCTGGGTAGAGATTTACCTGCTGTGGATATCATAGAAGAAATGAACCTAAGAGTTTACCCTTCATTGAACTTTCTTTTTCTTGTTCTTGTAGTTGTATTTATGGTTGGTTGAGATGGTTTTCTATGTGTATTTCCTCGTCATCCTTCTGCTGTAGTTGTGGATTTTCTTGCTCTCACTGATCATCTCAAATTTCCTACTTTTGTCTAGGGCATGAAACTACTACCATTTGGTCGGAAAAACGCCCTCTATCTTACAATTTATGGATCGGTGGTGAGTTTTTAGTGATTCTTCATTAGTCGAGTTGTCTCAGATAATTCTGTAACCTATTGCTTATGCAGTCCCTTTTGTTTAATAGGCTGGTGCAGGATATTTTATACTGCAGCAGTTCACGTTACTGGTGAACTCAGTCTTGGCCAGCTTTGGACTGAGTCAGGAGATGCATAGTCTAGTAAGTCCTTATGTTTCTGCAATTTGAGGGAGCACTTATTAGACATAATTGATTAGTGACTAATATGAGAATGGTATTCACCTGGTTTTTGGATATTCTTTATTGAAATAATGTCTTCTAATTTGCAGGTTTCCATGATAATGTTTGGTTTAGTTTTTTTTGCTGGAGCTGGACTTGGTTTTTGGATTGTACGCAAGTTTATCATCTTGGATGATGGATCGGTGGATGTCGGTATTGCTCTGTTCATGAAGTGGTCAATGCGTGTTATTGCCACGGGTTCCATTCTTCTGGTAATATCCTGCTTCTTGGCAGTAAAAAAAAGTGGTTCTAATACTTTGCTAGCAAGTAATGTCATTTTGGATTGGGTATTTGTAGGATTTGTATAAATGTGCAATGTTATCCCGATCCTATGGATAATTGTACTATTGTTAGTTTTCATTACATATTCTAATTTGTTTTCTGTTGTGTGGCTTTTTCTCTATTCCAGAGCACTCCAGATGCATTGCTAGCGCTCACAGCTGTGGTATTTTGCTGGGTTTTAAGCTCTCTAATCTTGAGAGTTAATTGGCGTGATTTGGAACTTTCTGGGTAATACTTCTGTAATGTGTTATCTATTTTTTGAGGTGTGTTTAAACTAAAGCAGAGCTGTCTTTTGTATTGTAGAAAACAGTGTTTTTTTTTTTTCATAATGGCTTGGCTCATGGATATGGTTGTATGTAAATACAGCTACTCTTTATCCATTTCATTCATATAAGAGAGAGATTATCAGATGGATGATCGTTTTGAGTTTGATTACAACATCTCTCCTGTTAGAAATTCTGGTATTATTCCTGATTACATTTTGGTATGATTCCTTTTCTGTCATCCCTTTTAAATCAGATAGATTCGTCTCACTTTCAGGATTTGGAGTCCTGCGTTGAGATGGAGGAAGTCCACACCAGTACGCAGTCGTGCTGAATTTCATAGTAGGTCCGGAGGGAAGTTACGCCTACAGCAGGGGACGCAGCAGCTGTGGAATAGCCCTAATGGTCGACCTGGTTTGGTTGGCACTCCAGTCAAAGGTTTGAAAAAACACAGGTTGCAAAAACCTGCGGCGCTCCTTGTCTGTCTGTTATGTTTTATTTATTTATTTATTTATTTCATATATAGATATGTTTTGTTCGTACTTGCAGGGCTCGTTGTCTCCCCATCTTCTTCTGTTTCTGCTGGTAGAAAGGAGTACCTTTCTACTTATCACAAGGTATCAAATAGGAGAAAGATGTCAAAGAAAGAATGGGAAGATTTCACAAGGGAGTCGACTCGACAAGCCATGGCCGAATTAACATCCTCTCCTCAATTCAGTGACTGGGTCATTGAGAACGCTGATAGAATACAACTCCGCTCTGATGATGAGAGCTCAGAAGGAGACTTAGTGGGGAGTGGGTCTGATTCCACAGAAGAAGCAAGTGCAGCTACTGGCTTTATGAGTGGTGGTAGTAGGGGATGGTAGCTAACTACTAAACAATTTTCGTTCTACATTTGACATATATTATTAGTTGCTTGCTTGTAGGAGATGCGTCGTCATCCAGGCTCATTTGTAAAAAAAAAAGCA
Organism: Limonium bicolor; assembly: GCA_023374045.1. Classification (NCBI taxonomy): domain Eukaryota; kingdom Viridiplantae; phylum Streptophyta; class Magnoliopsida; order Caryophyllales; family Plumbaginaceae; genus Limonium; species Limonium bicolor. Next base: position 77,232,698 of record CM041778.1, on the reverse strand, counting down.
GTTGACCTAGGTTAGTCATAGTAGGTTAGGTAGGTTTCTAGAAGCAGATATCTATCACGATCACGTAGTTTTCTCATCTGTCATGTATGTATTTTTCTCATCTGCACTGCAAAATAGTACTGTGCTACATTATTCAGTTTCATAGTTTAAATTTCTTGTCATTATCAACGACTCATAATCAAGTATATGCATAGTGGATATTACCGAGTCTATCTAACCTACAAGCTCTATACTTGGGAACATAATGGGAATCTCTGTCAGCTGTGATATCAAATAAATAAACTTGATCAATCTACAGAAGTAGTTTGTTCTTTCAGGAAAAAAAAAGGAGTTTGGAAATACTTCCAGTCAAATGTAATTCGACGTACACAAGTGACAAGACCACTCCTGTCGATGTAACACACATAACAAAATTTTAATATGTTTTTATAGATGATAACTTCATCGAGTATACAAGATACAAAATTGATTTCATATATATAACTTCGAGCTCATATGCATACATAAATTAAGTTACATAACTACAGTCCTCGTAGGTGATTGAGCAGGCGACTGTTACTTGTGTACCCGATACATTATAGAGCTACAACGCTCACTCAGATGGTTAGTTAGGACAGAATACAGCAGAAGATTAATATCTTCTCACCAGTAATCTCCACAAGTACATACCCCATCTCGAAAATGGTGATATCTAATTCCATCGCGTATCACAATCTTCCTTTCAGCCGCTACCGACATAAATCTCATAAAATTGTGGCAATCCCCACATATTCTAAGATTCTTCATGACCTGAATCGGTGACCCCTTGGAAGTACTCAGGATTCCAAACGCAACGGCAAGCTTCTCACTGTGATATAAGATATCATCTTCTTTCTGTTCTTCATCCACATCATGAAGTACAAAGTTCGTTTCAGGGACATAACCCAACACCTTTACCCGTTCACAGTACTCTTTCAGTACCTCGTGAATTTCCCCAATCCGACCATGTGTTTTATCTGCAGTAAGGAATGAGTGAATCTTATCCCTGATCTGAATCCAACTAATCCCAGGCTCTTTATTAACTCCTCTTGATTTCATCATCTGCCGTGTTTCCCTCACTTTGTCCCACCTGCACTGAGAGGCATACATATTTGATAGCAACACATAAGTTCCTGAGGTAAGTGTCTCCATTTCAAAGAGCTTCTTCGCTACTCTCTCGCCAAGCTCCATGTTGCGGTGAATCTTACAAGCACCAAGAAGAGCTTCCCAGATCACGGAGTCTGGTTCTATCGGCATACTCTCAATTAACTCTACAGCTTCACCGAACCTACCAGCTCGCCCGAGAAGGTCCACCATGCAAGTGAAATGGTAAATTGATGGTTTGATCCCATAATCCTGGCACATAGAATTAAAATAGGACCATCCTTCGTGTAACAAACCAGCACGGCTACAAGCACACAGAACACCAAGAAATGAAACTTCGTCAGGTGTAATCACCCCTTCTTCTTCCGCTCTCATTCTTTCAAAAATTGTTATCGCTTCACGGCCTAATCCGTTCTGTGCACACCCACCTAAGACTGCATTCCATGAGATGATATCCCTCTCGGGCATGTCCTCGAAAACACAAAATCCATCTTCCAGTCCACATTTAAAGTACATTGATATAAGGGAATTGTTAACAAACAGATACATGTCAAAACCAAGCTTAAACACCAAGCTATGTATCTGTTCTCCGAGTTTTGAAGAGCCAAAGCTACCACATGCACTTACGATGCTGGTTATAGTCAGCTGGTTTGGTTTCAAACCCCTTTCCAGCATCCTGAGGAACATTTGCAAGGAGAGAAGGACATGACCGGCCTGCACATGGGCTGATATTATGGCAGTCCAGGACACAACATCACGGTTAGGCATTATTTCAAAAGTGTTGTATGCATCTTCCAGCATGTCATTTTTTGAAAACCCTGATACCAAAGAGTTCCATGACACGGTGTCTTTTGTTCCTCCCATTGAAGTGAATGCCTGAGAAACATCTTCCATATTCTTGCATTTAGCGTACATGGAGATCAGCCCATTTCCGACAAACGAATTGTACTGATACTTGCGTTTGATCGCAAGCCCATGAATTTGCTTTCCTGTTCCTATAGCTCCAAGGTTGCCGCATGCACACATGCAGCTGGTGAAACAAGAGTGGTTAGGAACCTCTCCTGATCTGTAAATAATCGCAGAAGAGATGCAAGGCTTGTTCGGCATGTCCCGTTATGCACTAGCCAGCAACCATGGCAGCCCAAGAAGCAGAGTTCCTGATCGGCATGCACATGAACATATCTTTTGCCTTCTCAACCCTTCCATTTTGGGCATAACCTGAAATTATTGCGTTCCATGCAACCACATCTGGGTTTGGAATCTCATCAAAGATTTTCTTAGCTTCCTCTATTCTCCCATTTTTGCAAAGGCAGGCATCACATAGCATTCTGAGTAGCAATGTTAGTCGCTGGGGCCTTCTCATAGAGTGCAATGGCATCATTCAACATATCACTCTGAGAACAAGCTGCAATCATTGTTGACCAAGAGTAATCGTTCCTTTCTGGCATCACCTCAAAGAAATTCATAGCATAATCAATGTTGGAAACCTGGTATACGCATTTAGAATTGCAGTGCCCACCACCACATCACATTCATATCCAGTCTTCAAAGCTAACACCCGTAAGGTTTCAACCAAATCCACATCCTCCATCCCCGCAGCAGCAGAAAATGTAACAACGAACACTGACTGATCCGGCTTAATTCCTTCACTGCACATCTTCACAAACGTAGTCCATGCTTCCTTGAAGCAACCACTATTCACAAGCCCAGATATCATAACCATCCAAGATACCAAATTTCTCGTTGGCATTTTATCAAAAAGTCTCCTGGCTTCAGTCGTCATACCAGCGTGACAATATCCAGTGACAACAGAGTTCCATGACGCGACATTTCTCCCTGGCATTTTATCAAACAACTTCCTAGCGGAAACCAAATCTCCATTCTGGACGTACGCACTGATCATAGCATTCCATGTGACAACGTTCCTCTCAGGCATGGAGTCGAAAACGGACCTAGCCTCACGAATCCTGCCTTCCTTTGCATATCCCGTTAACAACGCAGTCCAAGTTCTGACGTTCTTACAGGGGGATGATTCAACAGTTTCTGAGCATCGATAAAATGGTTGCTGCGAACGTACCCGGAAATCATCGAATTCCAAGTGACGGAATCTCTCTGAGTCATTGCATTGAACAATTTGCGGGCCTCGTCCACCCTGCCGAGCTTGCTCAGCTCTTCGATTTTCTGGTTGCATTGGAAGATGGACGTCTGAGAAGCGTTTGGGAAGTTTGATCGGGAAATGCTGGAGGACAACGGACGGTGAAGCAGAAGCTGAAATCGATTCATTCACCGAGCACCGCATTCCAATATAACTGCTGATTCAGCACGTCAACAGGAGCAGAAAAAAAGGGAAGGAGAGAGCTGGGGAGTGAACTGACAGGGTACGGAGCCCCCACGGCAATCTGTAGGGATGCGGAAGAGCGGCGGCGGCACAAGGGGGAGACAGGGGACTCGGGCAGAGGCGAATAAGGTTCGCAGGCGCTATGTATATTCAACGCGCACTGGCTTATTCTGTGTTCGTAGGCCAAAGTGTTTTACCATCCGGATGTAGCAGGATGACCGAGTAATTGTATTTTTTTTGGGAAAATTACATCCCTTTTGGCGAAATTACACAATCCATCTATGAGGTTTTAAAAATTACTTTGCCCACCCAGGTGGTTTCCACAATTTTACATCCAGCAATTTTCTAATATTTGATCAACTTAAAGATGGTTAAATGTTGTCCAAAATTGATAAAACTTTACATGGACGATACTAAAGTGTTTTATTTTTTTGATAAAACGTGAAATCCAAAGTTTTTTAAGCTCATATATGATCTGTGGGACCCGTTGAATGTATCTCATGTTTCATTGGGTCCCACGGGTCCTATATGACCTTAAAAAACTTTAGATTTGGCATTGGACAAAAAATATACACCTTAGCATCATCCATGTAAAGTTTCATCAATTGGATAACATTTAACCATCTTTTAAGTTGATCAAATATTAGAAAAGTTGTTGGATGTAAAATTGTGGAAAACCACAAGGGTGGACAAAGTAATTTTTGAAACCTCGTGGATGGGGTATGTAATTTCGCCAAACGTCATGGGTGGGGATGTAATTTTCCTTTTTTTTACAAAAAAATAAAACGGATGTTGTACATAAATTTGTATATACAAACATGTAATAATATTCATTAAAACATATACATCCACATCTACATCATCGTATCAAAAACATACAGATGGTCACATAAACATGTACGAATTATTAAATATGTACATCATTATATTAAAACCTGTACATATAAGTGAAAAAACTTGTACATATGGCCACACATGTTCATTAAAGAACATGTACATTCTCACACTTGAACATGTACATCGTTACATTAAAACATGTACATTCTCACATTAAAATATATACATACATCCTCACATTAAAATATCATCGTATACATACAAAAATAATTTTTTTAAAAAATTATCAAAACATATCTATGACTGATCTTGTTTTGAAGAACTTGAATTTTGATGAATAATGATATAATTTTTTTCATTTTGAACTTATATATCAAAAGCTATGACCATTTAAAGTTTTTGATAAAGAAAAAAAATAAAAAAAGTAAAAAAAAAAAAAACAAAACAACTCGCCAGAAACGTGTATGTTGCACGCTAAAAAAAAAAGAAAAGAAAAAGAAAAAAGCAAGTCGTTTGGTGGGATCTCTCTTTTTTTCATATTTATAGTCATTTTGACTAGTATTTTTTGCTACACTCATTTGTAGGTAAGAATTTGCCTCCTGTAGACTAGTCGATACTTGAGCTTTCATTTTGACTAGTATGTTTTTATATGGACATTTGACTAGTTGAAGTTATGAAAAGTAGAAAGAAAAAAAATATGCAATAGATAAAAGTAAAAAAATTGATATGACAATTGATGTATGTGATGTATAAAGTAAGTAGATCATATAAACTTGTTTGTATAAAATTGCAAAATAATGAGACATATTACAAGCATATTGACCCAAAAATCATTTTTGGCCACTTAATTACATGAAGAGACCGTAGTTCACTTCAAAATCTAGTTGATGATAAAAATACAAAGGAACTGCGTTTGTCAAATGCGACTTTCAACTTTGCAGAAGAGTCGCATTTGCCAAATGCGATTTTGACCTGGTCAATGCCAGAGAGCCGCATTTGCCAAATGCGACTCTTTTACAAATTTGAGAGTCGTGTTTGGCAAACGCAGTCCCTTTGCCATGCTGGGAGCAATGTTTGACAAATGAGTATATATATGGGTGTGTGTGTCTTGTGTAATTGTAAATTGCATCAAGTTTCTATCAATATATCCAAATTCTCAACTCTAATACATCACAAAAATCTTAGTCGTACTATTCTTTCCATTTATTGTCCTTTAAATACTTCCACTCATTTTCATGATTTTATATAAAAAATAAAGTAATTAATTACCATTCATTCTACCTCATAGATCACAATCGTCAGAATTTGCCTTCTGATGATGAAGAAGATACCTCTTACGAACTTGATGAAGCGCTTGAGCAGGAAGATCACGATTTGGATTTAGAGCCATAAAATCTCACAGAAGAGCCAAATGTAGTTAATCATGGCTCCAGTTCATCTAGTCAAAACATGGGTGCGAGTTCTTTACAACCATACATGAGTGTTGGATCCTCTAATCCGTAGATGCCGGTCACGCCATTCATAAGCCATATTGTCTGTGACATAGTAAATGGTATGCAGTCCGACTTATATCATAGGGGAATTCCATACTTGAGCGCTAGTCATGAGTTCATCAAAAATCAGTTATTTGACTCCAAATAAGAGCTTGTCTCCATAGTGCGCCAATATCACATCCGCAACAATTTGGATTTTAGCCCCGTGAAGAGTTCCAGTACTATTTTACATAAAGTCCATTTTATCTCTGTGGTGTGGTACCCAAATACACCTTGGAGCGAAAAATAAAAATAATTAGTTGATGATGGCTCCAATCATCTAGCAACCACCATGTGGCTATCACTCCTACTGTATTCGACACATTGCATCAAACTTTAATGCTAGGTTTAAAAACAAGGAGCTGAGGAATTCTTCACCAATGCAGGTATTGCTTTCATTTATTCATGTTTGCATTTATAATTTTTTTGTTTATTTTGGTTATGCTTACACAATTTTGCTTGTATTTCCGCATTAATTGTAGCATACATGTTCTTGAAATATCCCAAATATTAATTACTTTAATTAATTATGAATTACTTAAATAAAAGTAATTAATGAGAGATTGAGGAATTAAATATCCTTAAGTAAAAGGGGAATAATATAATATTTAAAGAAGCCCTAAGAAGTCGTTAGGAAACATTAATGAAACCTAAAACGACAGTGAGGAGGTTAGAGCTGATCATTCGGACGGGCGGACTGGGTTCGGATCAGGCCGACCATAATTTTTCTACCTGTCAGGCTTAAAAACCCTTTCATCAAGCACTTCCTGAAACGCAGTGCTAGAAACATAGTCGTTGAGATAACAAGGTTTGTGACTTTCTCTGCTGGAACGTCTGACAGGTGCATCTTGCTCACCCAAGGTAGTCTCAACAACCGGTTGAGACTATTCCACTCGTGTATCTCCATCAAAAATAACATAATGTATATCAGCCGATGGTGAATCTATGTGAGGATGAGACAATTGCACAAATCAACATGTAATACTCTCTGAGTTTGCTACAAAAGGAAAATTGACTGTGAAATTTGACATCTCTGCAAACCTCCACAGTGCGGGCATTAATGCTCAAAACTTTATGCCCTTTTCTCCTTGGGTCTTCACCGAGATAAACGCACGATTCTACCCTTGGGATAAACCTTCCTCCATGCCCATTCACAATGGTCTTATAACATAGACACCCAAAGGGTTGAATATCAGCATATGTCACTGTGTGACCATACAAACTCTCAAACGGTGTTTTACCTTGCAATGCCTTGGTGGGAAGCCTGTTAATTAAATAAGCCGCATGAAGAATGCATTCACCCTAATAAGGAAGAGGAACATTAGACTGGAAGTGTAACGCTCTCGCTGTTTCAAGTAAATACTTATGCTGTTCTACCACAGCATTTTGTTGCGGTGTATAGGCGCAATTAGTTTGGTGAATTATTCTTTCTTCGGCAAAAAACTGCTGACCATCTTTAGAACTACCGAGTTCTTTGGCATTATCTGTCCGGATGACTTTGATCTGTGTTTCAAACTGATGAAATTTACAAGAACTTCCCAACCTGCACTTTTCTGCTTTATAAGCTGAACCCAGGTCGTTCTAGTGAAGTCATCAATAAAACAAACAAAATATTTATAACCAATATAAGTATCCATCTTGAACGGACCCCAAATGTCAACATGAATCATCTCAAATGCCCGTTTGGTTTTGATAAACGAACTAGTAAAAGGCAACCATTGAGCTCTACTTTTGTAACAAACATCACAAACATAATCAACCTGGATTTCAGAATCTTTTATTAAATGCATGGAAACGAGTTTTTTAAACGGTACATGTCCAAGATCAACATGCAACTCTACTGCCTTAGAATAAAAAAACAGACGTCTGGCTTGTATTTGTTGAATACGCCTGGCTTTTATTCGCTAGATCATCGAACACCGACTGGCCCAGGCCCAAAGTGGTTTGCCCAAAGTTTGCCTGATCCATCTGTCGCTGGCCCATTATCCCCCTTGCTCTGTAAACTTCCGAGTCTGGCTTCAGCCTGCAAAAGATTCAACACATATAACCCGTGCAGACCATGCCCAACTCGCTCAATCCGTCCTGTAGATGGGACCTGTACAAACACAGTGTCATCGTCAAAAACAAGAGAACACCGGAGCTCGCGAGCTAATTTCTGCACTGACAGCAAATTAAATATGAAATCGGGGACGAAGAGCACACCGCGCAACCAGAATTGCTTCCCTAGTTTTACATCGCCGACTAATTGAACGAGTTGCGGCCTACCATCAGGTAATATTACGGTTTTCCCATCTCGCAATCGTCGCCAATTTTTGAAACTGGCTTTATTTCCCGACATATGGTCGGTTGCTCCCGAATCCACAATCCACTCTCCTTCAAAAGAGTTGTGTGAGCTCAAAAAACACAGTTTAGCACAATAAGAACCATTACCTAAGAAATTGCAATGTGACGGTTCCTCTGGTTTGGTTCCTGTGTTAGCACTGCGAATCATTTCTGCAATTTGTTGTATCTGTCAAGGCGTGAGGCCACCATCTTTGTGTGATTGCACTTCATCACTGTTATCAGTCGCGATTTGCTCTTCTATTTTTGTAATGCTAGCATTGTCTTGCGAGAACATTCTCTCACCCGTGGAGGAAAAATAATCATGCTCTGTGTGACCAACCTTTTTACAGTGATTACACTTCTGCTTCTGAAAACAATTTTTGGTACTATGACCTGGCTTTTTACAATTTCCACAACGTATTTTCCTCCTATCTCTTTCACCCCTATTGTTAGGGTTTTTTGAGTTATCCATGGTTGAAGTTCTATGGCTGTAAAAAGACATAGAATCTTCTTTTATCAGTTTACTGCCTCTCTGCTCTTCTTCCTGGATAACCAGTGCAAATGCTTTCTCCAATTCTGGTGGCTCTTGCATTGCCAATATATTACCACGAATAGAAAGATACTCACAATTCAACCCCATTAAGAAGTGCACTAATTTATCTTCATCCAGTGCCTTCTTAGGGGAGAGCTAGAACAAGCTCGACCGCCACAGAGATGTTCTTGCAATGGATGTACATGTGGTCTTAACAAAGCAATGATTCTCTTAAGCTTATTAAAATAATCTGCTACTGATGAATCTCCTTGTTTAATGTCTCTGAGGTCCCGTTTGAGGGAATGGATCACAACTAAGTTGGTGTGCTCATATCTCCGACAGAGAGAATTCCAAATCTCAACCGGGTCATCACAATAACGCACACACTCAAGTATATCAGTAGAAAGGGAGTTTTTGAGCCATGAAACAACAAAAGATGTAGATCTTTCCCAAGCAAAAAACCTCAAGGTATCACTCTCATTCGGTTTATTAATTTTTCCAACCACAAAACCATATTTATTTTTGGACTTTAAAGTTGTTGTCATATCAAATTTCCAGCCAAGGAAACAGACTCCAGTGAACTTTGGAACAAGAATCAAACCTGGATTTTCGGCAGCATGAACATATATGGGATCGTTTACATCAATGGAGCTGTTTGATGGAGAAGCCACATCCTTCGTCGCGCTCTTCTTTCCATTGTCATCTGCCATGGATGATGAGATGGTTTATGCCAAAACTTCTATTTGGACTGTGCTCTAGATACCATGTTAGAATAGTGTGTATAAGGAAACAGAGGTGTAAAGGTGTGACTTTTATTAATGCATCGTTCCATGTACAATCGCTTCAGTAGTAATGTATAAATAGCAAACTTATTCCTATATTCTAGCTAACTATATGTAAAGATAAAATAATAAAAGAATACAGAAAGTCTGTTAAGATTTGCTACTTACTAAGATCTTGCTATTTGCTAAATCTCTGTATATTCTCCTGAAAATCCTCACTATCTCACTACTAGGTGGTGGACGATGGTGCACTGCAGATTGAGATGTGCAGTTGGCTACGAACGGAATGGACCGTGGATTCTTCCTCTTATTTAGCAATGAAAGAACCAATAGGTAGTCCGACAATGGAGGAAGTGCTTTGAGGATGTGTAGCCAATGTGGTGGATTATGGTGAAAGGGAGATGATGGCCGATCGGGGAACGTCATCCATGCACGGTCAAAGTCTATACACACATCTTGTTACCTCCCATAAATCTTTTGTGTTTTATCTTGCTTTGGTCTTTGGTGTGATGCTTTCAAAACATAGTAGCAGGTGATAGCCACTAATGGATTCCACTAAAGGGGTGTTGTGCCTGGATAGAGCTGATGGCAAGGCTATTACTATACCGGGTTTGAGGTGTTGTGATTTAGAAAATGGTTTGAGGTTTATAAGTGTCCATAGTGGACATCGGGATGGAGGAGAAATGCTCAGTATATATATATATATTTTAAACATAGAAATGCTCATTATAAGATTAATTTAGACGAAGGATTAACCTTCATGGACATGATTAGAGAAATGGGGCATGGCCATTCCATGTATGAATTCTATGTATGCTTATATGCTCTGTATGTGAGTGTATCAACGACTTCCTTTTATTTTCTTTTAATGCACGCTACTCCCTGGGACTTCATGGTTCAAGCTGATTAGGGTGGGTGAACGTATGTGAAAGTCCAAATAATAAAGAGCTGGAGGTAGGGGTATTTATCGAGACGTATAACAATGATATTGGATTACGAGAAAGATGAGTAGCATTTGTGGTTTACGTTTGAAGGTGGTGGGTTCGGATGGGGAGGCGGGGCTAGCAAGAAGATTAGTTGAAGAATCAATGGTGATTTCTATATGTTGGACAATATGGTGGTGGAGTATATGAGTCAAAAGCAACGTTGGCCGTTAATATTGTGTATTATCAGTATTTTTACCCCTACACATGTTGTCCTCTAAGTGTTTATATAGATGAAGATTATATATAGGAGGCTAAAGGTGAACAAACCTTTGAATTTTGATAATAAACAAACTTAGGTTGGAGAAAAATAAGGGATAAGAATATGTGAAAGAAATAAAACAAAAATGAGTGATGACTAGCTAAATTAAAGGGCTTAATAACAAGATGCTTAACGCCAAAATTTCTCTTCTTGATTTTTCAATAATCACATTCAAAATGAGGGAACGAAAGAAAAGAGAAAGAAAAAAACATTTTTTTGTTAAGAAAATTAACTATTAGTAAAATTAAAAAGTATAAAGATGAGCAATAAAAATAAGAAATTATCTAGAAAATAAAGGAATGGATAATCATAAATTAATAATAAAAAAAGGAAAATAACTAACGAAAATGACATGAGATTACAAAATAAAATCAGATTTTGGTTTCAGTTTTGGTTTTTTACTTTAAAAATAAAATCAGATTTTGGAAATTCGAAATAAAAAAGGAAAGAAAAAGAAAGAAGAATTAAATAGATTTCATTTTCTTTACCACTAAGCCAATATGACTTTTTTTTTCAAATACTTCAACTGTCTTACTTTTTTACGGTATTGCAGTGCACACGAGCCTTACCACCTTAAATCCCATACCACTTTGGCCATGCACCAAACCTATAAACACTTAAATGAAGTTAAAGATTTTGGGATAACAATTTCTAAGTGGACCTGTATCTTATACGACAACTCATATACCAAAACTTTAATAGGCTTTAAATGGTGTGACAATCAAGTAGGGATGTATGTTGGAAAAATGTCACACTAGGCCTTAAAATATTTATAGGCCCATTCATTCTTATAACTGATTCTTCCACATAGACACATTGTATTATGCAACATCATACGAATTTGTATCTAAAGTCTATATAAAATGAATCAATAGACGGTAGTCGGATATTGTGTCACCCTTTCATAGTGCATGTACAAGAATAAGAGAATTTGCTAATAATATTATGTTGGGTAATGAGATGTGTCACTACTTCAGCACCTCTCGTGCAACGAAAAAATGGGGTCGGTAACTATAAATAGATATCGCCAACCTTGGACGGCTGAATGAAGATCTCACTAGAATAACTACAAGGATTATAGGATTTCCTAAGATGTGGGGTATCCTTGGGTTCCGCTCAACCCTGGTTTGTAGTGTGTGGATGTTAAACCTGCTATAGGATATTTGTAGTCCCCAAAATGTTAGATGTGAGAGCATGTGTTGGCAAGCCATCGACAACAACTAGCGGATGATCAAAGAGGGCTTCGATGAAAAGTTGATGAAGGCATATATGGTTATTAGACTAGTTTGTATCTAGGATTAAGGGCTACTTTGTAATCTTCTTTCTAGAATGTAACTAGGTCTAATATTGTATTTGTACCGGTCAGTTCACTTATGGAACTAGACCGGTCTCCCCCCTTCTCTAAAATCGCTCCTCTCTCTGTCTTTCACTTTCACTTACGATAGTACTGTATACCGAGAGTTTTCTCTCAAAGAACTCTCGATTCAATTCTTCCTCGTTAATCAAATGAAGTTTTAGCTTTCTTGAAATTGAGATGGTATCAGAGCAGAAGTTCCGATTCTGCTAGGAATGAGTGAAAAAGAAATTGAAACAATGAGTGAAGACGATGGAAAGAAATCGGGCGTCGGAGCGGCAACGAAAACCGGCGGATCGTTGCTGATTGATCCCAGCGATCCTCTCTACGTCCATCCTACGGAGCAACCCGGACAACCCCTGACTGCGAAGTTTACTGGACAAGGTTTTCTCGCATGGAAATGGGGCATGCGAAGGGCTCTGAGGACGAAAAACAAGTTAGGGTTCGTAGAAGGAACCGTAACTCGTCCAGACGTTGAAGATACTGTCCGACTTGCAGCTTGGGAACGGGCGAATTCTTTGGTGTGTTCCTGGATTATTTCATCGCTTGCACCGAATATAGGACGTAGCATCACCTACTTGGAAGACCCACAACAAATCTGGAAGTGGCTCTCTCGGCGGTTCGAGAAACAAAACCTGACTACCCTTCACACTATCAAGACACATATTTCCAACTTGAAGCAGGGAGAAGAGTCAATTGCAGACTACTTCATGAAGCTGCGGGAGATATGGGCAGAATACGAATTGGCTCTACCTCAAGACGTTTGCGAATGTTGTTCGAATTGTAAATCGATGGATTCTCAAACAAAACAGAGGGAAAAGGAAGAATTAATTCACTTTCTCATGGGGCTCAACAAGTCCTACATACATCTCCGAGGACAGATCTTGGCAATGAAAGAGATTCCCTCCTTGGAAGAGGCTTATTCCATTCTAACTCAAGAAGAACATCAACAAGCTAGCTATGAGGTAAGGGAAGACGAAGAACAGTCCATATCTTTGTTCTCGAAGGGCAGCAATCAGTTTTCTGTTGCGAACAAACAAAAGGGGAATACCTTTTCTGGAAACCCTAAATTCGGAACAAGAAAGTCATCGACAAAAGCAAGTGGGTCTGGCAAGAAAGAAATTCCAAAGTGTACGAACTGTGGGAAGCTTGGACATTCAAGAAGTGATTGCTGGTTCATCATAGGGTTCCCGGGTGATGAAAACAAAAAGATGAAGGATGTGCGAGCCAATACAGTTGCTGAAGAAGAAAGAAGACCTGTTCCCATGCGCGACGACGGACAAAACAAGGTTTCACCGGTTCAAGGAATGAGTGCTGACCAACTCGAACAATTGGTCAACTATCTCCAGCAACGAGGGTCATCAAGCAAATGCAACAGAGAAATCGATTTCGGGGAATTCACAGGTAATCCTAAATTAACTTTTAATCTCCTACCCTGTTTAATGTCTGATGGCGATTTAATGCTAGAAAAACTAAGAAATCTTTGGATCTTAGATTCCGGTGCCACTGAACACATCAGTGGAAATGCTAACTTGCTCTCAAATCAAAGAAAACTGATAGAAACTAGAGAAATAACCTTACCTGATGGCCAAAGGAAACCTATACATGATATCGCTGATCTCTTTGTTAATGGTGTTAAATGCCTGAATAATGTTATGTATGCCCCGTCCTTTAGATTTAATTTAATTTCCATGAGCAGACTAATAAAGTGGTTAAAACAGCCAATTCTGTTTCATAATGATTCTTGTGGTGTACATGATTTTGAAGAAAGAAGCTTTCGAAAGATTGGCAAACTTGTTTCTGGGCTTTATTTTGTTGATCTGTATGCGCTGTGTTCTGTCATTTCTGAGAAGAAAACCAATGTTGCTCTGTATACTAGTCTGGACAGGGAAGATTCTGAGAACAATAGTCTTGAAAGGGTTTCCCTGTGGCATCACAGGTTAGGACATATGCCAATAAAGAAACTCAACCTAATACCTGAATTAAAAACACAAAACTGTCACAACAAACAGTCCAGAATCCTTCCCTGTACCATATGTTTCAAGGCCAAAGCCAAAAGGCAAAAATTTCTTCCATCTACTATCAGAACAACAGAACCTCTTGAAATGATCCACTTAGACATATGTGGTCCAATGAGAAATCAAACAACTAATGGATATAGATATTTCTTGACCATTGTAGATGATTTCTCTAGAGCAACTTGGATAAAAATTCTCAAACAAAAATCTGAAGCCATGCAAGAAATAAAGAATTTCATTCTTCTTGTTGAAAAACAAATGAACGTGAAAATAAGAAGAATCAGAAGCGACAATGCCAAAGAGTTGGGAAAATCTCTAGAAGGAATAGAGTTTCTTGCCACCAAAGGCATTGTGCACCAAACAACCTGCCCTCACACCCCTCAGCAAAATGGGGTGGTGGAGAGGAAGCAAGGCCACATAATGGAAGTGGCAAGAGCCCTTTTGTTCCAATCTGGGCTTGATAAAACTTACTGGGGTTACTGTGTTGAACAATCAACTTTCATAATAAACAGAACCCCGAGCAAAGTTTTGAAAAACCAAACCCCTTATGAAAAACTTTTTGGAATAAAACCAGATTACCACAAGCTAAGGGCCTTTGGATGCCTCTGCTACATCACAAATATAGAACCAAACAGAAGCAAACTGGACTCTAGATCCTTTCCATGTGTTTATTTAGGAACCTGTAAGAACACAAAAGGGGCAAAGGTTCTGTCTTTGGAGGAAGGAACCATAAAAATTAGTCGGGATATAACTTTCTTTGAACATATATATCCCTTGAGAGAAAAGATTGGGAGGATTTATACCATAACAGCCAAGAAGAAACAGACCCTTTTCCTCCTTTAGTCACTTACAGTCCTGAAGATGACATTTACATTAATCAGCAAACAGAAACCGATGAAACAGGTGACAGTGGGCACAATATAACAGAAGAAACTGTGCCTGAACAAGATAACCAGCCCACTGAAACTCCTGAACAGAACACCCAGCTCACCCCTCCTGAACAGAACACCCAGCTCACTGAAACACCCAACCTTAGAAGATCTACTAGAACCCACAGAGCTCCACAAAATATGACGATTACATTTGTTCTTCCATTCACAACACCAAGGATCTTTTCTCAACCATTCTTACTTCTAGGTTACACCAAGGAAATCAAAACAATTCTACCTCTTCTACTATAGAAACTCTCACTGATTTCATTCCAAATCAGACCATACTCTCCTGCTCTCTTCACCAAAATGCCAACATTTTCCTTGATAAACTTCATAACCTAGAAGAACCTCCAAATTACAAGAGTGCTAGTAAAGATCCTAGGTGGGTGAAAGCTATGAGTGAGGAATTTCAAGCTTTAAAACAGAACAACACATGGTCAATTGTAGATCTTCCTAAAGGAAAGAAGGCCATCAGCTGTAAGTGGGTATATAAGACAAAGATGAAAGCTGATGGCAGCCTAGAAAGATTCAAAGCTAGGCTTGTGGTGAGAGGATTCACCCAAAGGCATGGATTAGATTATGAAGAAACTTTCTCCCCGGTTGTCAAACATACAACAATAAGAGCCCTAGTGATCATTGCCATTAAAAAGGGTTGGGTTCTTGATCAACTCGATGTGAATAACGCATTCCTTCATGGAGATCTCCATGAAGATGTGTACATGACCATACCCGAGGGTCTAAGAGTTAGTGGGGAAAACAAAGCTTGCAAATTACACAAATCTATCTATGGTCTCAAGCAAGCCTCTCGTCAATGGTACGAAAGGCTTGCTAAATTTTTGCAAAGTCTAGGATTCCAACATTCCCAAAATGATTACTCCCTTTTCATCAAGAAAAATAAAAATGACATAACACTTCTAGGAATCTATGTTGACGATATCCTGGTTGTTGGAAACAATCCCAAGGGCATAACTTTTCTGAAAAAACAGCTTGACAAAGAATTCAAAATTAAGGATCTGGGTAGACTAAATTATTTTCTAGGAATAGAATTCATTGAAACAGAAAGGGGGATAATCATGTCTCAAAGAAAATACTCAAACCAGATTCTTAAGGATTATGAAATGGAGAATTCCAGAACAGCTGTTTCTCCTCTACCCATAAACATAAAACTCTACAAAGATACTGGTCATCAACTAGAGAATCCCTCAATTTATAGATGCCTAGTTGGTAAACTAAACTTTTTAACTAACACCAGACCAGACATTAGCTATGCAGTCCAATACCTTAGTCAGTTCTTACAAGCTCCTACAACAGAACATTTAAAGGCAGCTTATCATACACTATCATACATTAAGGGAACTGCAGGTTTCGGTTTGTTTTTTAGTCACAAAAATAACTTTGAACTAGTAGCTTATTGTGACTCAGATTGGGCTTCTTGCCCAATCACAAGAAAATCAGTATCTGGTTATTACATCATGCTTGGTGGATGTCCACTCAGTTGGAAATCTAAGAAACAGGTATCGGTTTCCCTATCTTCTGCTGAAGCAGAATATAGGGCGATGAGACAGGTAACCAGCGAACTTAGTTGGTTGAGCAGGCTGCTAAATGAGGTAGGGATTACTGACATAACTCCAATTCCTTTAAACTGCGATAATCTGGCTGTAGTTCATATAGCAAAAAATCCAGTCTCTCACGAACGCACAAAGCACATCAAACTTGACTGTCACTTTGTGCGTGAGAAACTGCAAGAAGGCCTAATTCATGTGCAGTATGTGCCCAGCAAAAGTCAGCTGGCAGATGTAATGACAAAGGCACTACCAGGTAAGAACTATCAAAGTTTTTTCACTCTTTGGGTTTGCAGGAACATAGAGAAGGTGGCTGACTTCATCAGAGGAGCAAAAGGACAACGCTGTTCCAGTACGCATTGTACTTTTGAGAGGGGGTATTAGACTAGTTTGTATCTAGGGGGGGTTGGGTATGTTTGTTGTGGATTAAGGGCTACTTTGTAATCTTCTTTCTAGAATGTAACTAGCTTCTAATATTGTATTTGTACCGGTCGGTTCACTATGGAACTAGACCGGTCTCCCCCCCTTCTCTAAAATCGCTCCTCTCTCTATCTTTCACTTTCACTTACGATAGTACTGTATACCGAGAGTTTTCTCTCAAAGAACTCTCAATTCAATTCTTCCTCGTTAATCAAATGAAGTTTTAGCTTTCTTGAAATTGAGAATGGTCGCTAGGCCCTCATACGTATAGATCAAACTTTGAAACGTTGAGTGTTGGTTAAGGAGTTTTACTTCATGACAAGGAAATTATGAAAAAATGATCAAACTGAGATGAGGAGGGTGACAAAATGGTTTTCCATTTTTAGGAGCGGGTAAAAGTATGTTAAATTGTGGTGGTTCCTTGGCCAATAGCTAGCTAAGAATGGTATCGAACTAGTGAGAAGGTCGAGTCCCCTTTCTTGAAAAGTATCAAAATCATGGGCCACTGAGTTAAAACTTGCAAGTGAATATGAAGTAATGTATTATAGGGTTTAGGCCTAGAAAAAGATGCATCAAGTATTTGTTAAGCATATTTGTAGGATGTAGGAAGTCTATTACGTCCATTGTGAAATTGTTTAGGGGAACAAGAGAAACAAAATTTAGGACTTAGATAGGTGGGTGATGCTTTGTATCTGCACTTGTGCGTGAAGACAATGGCTAATAATATAGAACTAAATGACTTCGTACAAGCCTTAGTTGACCTCTAGTAATGTGAGTAGGAAGTTGTAAATTGCTTTATGGTGATCGATAAAATGAGCACTACAATTGAAGTAATCAAGTCTCTTTGCTATAAGTTTTGTCCGTGTAAGCATGAAAACGATGGGGCGATTTGGAGCGCTAGAGCTTAAAATAACATGAAGATTCTCAAATGAAGATGAATATAATTGTAAATTGATTTTTAGAGTCATGCACCACTTTGAGTTTTGTGTGAGAGACATCGTTGGTACGGTGTAAGTTTATGTATTCAAGTTAGTAGATCGGGTGGAATACTATACTATAGCAAAACTGATGGTTACAAGCTAAACTCAATCACGAAGTAAAGATAAATGAACACTACCATGGAGATTGATACACATTGGAGTCATCATTAGAATATAAGAGTGTAGCTTGCTCATGGGGAATTCCATTGTTAGTTGTTTCATTTTTGTGTATCGTAGTGTGAATGCAATTTGCTTGTAGATAACATTCTTCCTTTTACTAAATACTTGTGGTGGATAAATTTTCATTTATATATTTCGTAATTTACTTAATGTAGAATAACACCGTTAACTAATTATACACACTATGCTAAATATATAATGAACACAAACTAAAACAATTGATGTCAATTGTTTTGGTAGCCTTTGAACATTGATTATCTGAATTCCAACCAAACTTATTTCAAAACAATAAAAATAACAACAATATTTGAGTTTAAGTTTCCTCTTAAGCATTCTTTCAAAAAAAAAAGTGTTTAAGAGATACCCCTGAAGTTTGATCACATTTAACAAGATACTCCTACTTTTTACACGTTACTACAAGATATCCTTGAATTTTCCTTTTCATTACGACGTACTCCTTCATTCAAACTCTGACATAATATATTTAAGATCTTCCTATTTTACCCTCCCTGGCACGCCCTTGCAATAATTTCAAAAGTATATAGTCAAATAATTTTTCAAATTGTATCAATTTAAACAAAACACACGAAATATTATTAAAATCATATAAATTGAAATTAATTTTGACAAATGATGAAAAAGTTATAAAAAAGACAAAAAGCATAAAGGGTACAAAATTATGAAAAATGATTAAAAATCATATAACATTTGAAAACAATTATGATAAATGACTAAAATTTACAAAAACTAAAAAGCACGCAAAAAGTTAATTGAAATCCTGAAATATAAAAGATAGGGAAAATTCACGAGATACCCCTGTTTTCTTTCGTAATTCACAATATACCCCAGTGATTTTAGTAATTTAACTTTAAACATGCTTAAATGTTGTCCAAAATTGATGAAACTTTACATGGACGATGCTAAAGCGTTATATTTTGATCCAATATCAATTTTGAAGCTTTGTAAGTTCACATGTGACCTGTGGGACCCAATTAATATGTGACTGTTCATTGGGTCCCACAGGTCACATGTGAGCTTAAAAAACTTCAAATTTGATATTGGACCAAAATATAACACTTTAGCATCGTCCATGTAAAGTTTCATCAATTTTGGACAACATTTAAGCATGTTTAAAGTTTAATTACAAAAATCACAGGGGTATATTGTGAATTACAAAGAAAACAGGGATATCTCGTGAATTTTCCCTAGAAAATAAATGTGAAAGGTAATTAAAAATCATATAATATTTGATAACTGTTTTAATAAATGACTAGAATTATAAAAAATAAAACATCAAATAATTTTATAAATAACAAAATTATTAAATAAAAGTTGAATACTCAATAATTACAATTTTATGGAAAAAATTATAATGTTTTACTGTTTAAAATGATAAAAATTACAATATATGAATTTGTTATATTTATTTTTAAATTTTATATGATTTTAATGAATTTTGTATAGAAATTTATAAATATTTATAATTTTAAGTCATTTGCACAATCATAACGATTTTTTACTCATTAAATAATTTTTATAATCTATAACTACAATTTTAGGACACCTAATTTAATTATTTTTAGAATATGTAACACTTTAACAATATTTATGTATTTATAATTATTGAGTTAATTTTTATATTCATTTTTATCTTCTATGCTTTTAATAATATTGCTATATTTTTTTGTTTTTCCAATTTTAGAAAATTTTAAAATTATTTTTAATTTATATGATTTGATCTATTTTTGGGTGTTTTGTTTAAACTTGATACAATTTTTAAAAACATTTGACCATGTACCTTGAAATTATTATAGGTGCATCTTGTTGAAAGAGAAAATGAGAATATTTAAATATACTATGAGTATTTTGGGTGTTCATAACCGGTTAACCGGCTTTTCGGTTAACCGGTTAACCGGATTGTCGGTTAGTTAAATTTGATAACCGGAACCGGTTCATTTAGAAGCGGTTAACCGGGACCGGTTAACCGTCGGTTTCGGTGCGGTTTTTCCGGTTTAACGGTTAACCGAAATGATGTAGATTTATGTGTTTTTTTCTTATAGTTAGTAAACAATGGGTGGGTTATCCGGTTTTAGTGCGATATTAAACCGGTTAACCATCGTTTTTAATAAGATTTTCTTGGTTTTGATATAATTCTAACCATTAACTATATAATTGTATATTTATATTTGGTAAATCTAATAATTAACCGTATAGTTTTATACTTATATTCAAAAAAATTATAAAAATTAATAAATTAAACGTTTAAACGGTTAAACGGTTTTTTCGGTTAACCGGATTCGTCAAAATCAATAATCGGAACCGGAACCGGGAATTTAAACGGTTCGATTAACCGAACCAGCAAGCGACTTCGGTTAACCGGATTTCCAGTTTCGGTTTCACCGGTTCCGGTCCGGTTTGGTGGTTCCGGTTTTCCATGAACACCCCTAGTATTTTGTAATGAAAAGAGTATATTGTAATAAGTTATACTATATGGTAAAGGTGTTAATATTCGAGTGATTTTTCTAAAAAAAGTCTGCTCTGAACACTGAAGTGCAGTACTGGAGTTCTTTTCATAAAAAAAAAGTGCAGTACCGGAGTTGGACGGCTCTACATGTAGTCGACAGATCTTCATACTCCACGGCACGGGTTCCCGTGGATAAATCAACGGCTTGTGTGATATCAAGTAGTTCCTGCGATGCACGAGATTACAATTTGTCAAAGTCGGTATAAATATCTTCCCCTCTGTATGATTATTCAATCTTTTTTCATTTTTCGGGTCTCTCCTCAGCTCCTTTCGTTCTCCCTTCTCTGTGTTTTCGCCTTTTCTCCCCCTCGCTTTCGAGGGTTCTTTTTTTATTTTTATTTTCCATTTTTTGTAGTTTCACTTTCCATTTAATTTTTGCCTGCCTTGTTCGTCATCATCATCGTCTTCTTCGTTGGTTTGATTTTGAACTACTTTTGGGTTTGATTTCTGAACCCTAATCAGCTCAACCAGAGCCAAGGACCCAAAAACAATCATTCTCTATCCTTCCTTACCGTCCTATTAAAGAGGGATTAGATGAATATGGAACAGCTTAGATTGAAGCAGCAACAAGCCCTGATGCAGCAGTCGCTCTACCACCCCGGACTTGTCGCCCCAGCTCAGGTTTTTCAATTCTCCTCTTTTGTAAAGTTGTACATGGATTAATGGCAACATTTGACCAGTTCCCCCTTTAACGATGCTTTTCTCTTTACTTTCGTTCCTTCACGCATTCGTCTGTTAGTTTCGTTATGGACTCTTTAAAAAGTGTGGTATGGACGTGTAGAGTGATTGCCTCTGGTAGAGCATACAGTGTTCTCTTTGCGACAAATATAATGCCCTGCGCATGGAAGGCAGCGCGCCACTTATACGGTTTTTATTTGTGTATAAGCTTACTCGTCCAGTGTCCTTCAATTTGTTTCACTTCGAGTAATGCCATTGGATTGTGAGTACTATCCGTGATGATGCTGGCCAGCATTAATATATAATGAAAGTTTCTCTGGGTAACTTGAAAGGAATTTGAACACTGTCAGACTATAGGTTTATAACCAGATTCTTAAGAATGGCAGTGTGAAGTGGAATTTTAAGCGTCTTTATGTTTGTGAATTTATAAGCAAATCATTAACTCTTGCATAATGTAATTACTAACTTTTTGTAGTTGAAATAAAGATTTGAATATGGATGGAACTGGAGAATGTAAGGACGCATATACTATAAAGACTTTGACAGAGGTGAAGTTGGATTCGCCTCCCCCACAACCACAACCACCATACACACCCCATTTTGAAAGAGAAAAATTGAAATTGTTTTCGCTGAAATGTGTTCCAGGGTTCAAACAACTATTCCTTCCCACATTCGTGATGACATAGAGCATGAAGCACTTTGGATCAGTAACCATTTATGTTCACTATGCAGTCATCTTTATATTTTTCCTGCTAGATTCAGATTAAATTATTCGTAAGTAGTCTACTACAGACATGTACCTGGTGGGAGTGGGGAGCATCAAGCTGCTTTTTTCATAATCACTCCTCTTTCAGATCTCAGACAAGAAGGGGGAGTTGGTGCAAATGAACCCCCTCTTTTCAGGAAAATATTTATAAGTATGCATCAGATAATGAACAATGTCATTAGTAATTAGAATGTGCTGGCAGCTGATAAGAAACCATATAAGTGTGCTCTTTGCTCATCCTTTTTGTTTCTCTACATGGTCAAGAACTGTAAGCTTTTGTCAGTAGCTTTTTTTATTGATGACTTCAATCCTGCTGGTGGGGGTTTGGGATTATTGGCTCTGCTTTACCTTTAATTTGATGAGGGGGGATTTTGATTCTTATAATGGCTAGTATATCCATGCTGTCAATTTCATATTATTGGTGGTTTTACTTGTAGTTCACAGACTCCTTAGCATGTCAAATCTTCTTTCTTTAGGATCCTTTTCCCGTTTCTTTGCTTTTCTTTTACATTTTTATTTTGCAGATAGAGCCTATCATAAGTGGAAATCTGCCACCTGGTTTTGATCCAACTTCATGCCGCAGTGTGTGAGTGTCTAGTAGATTTTTTCTTACTTTTTTTTTGTGTCCTCTTCCTCTCCCTCCCCCGTCTCAATCTTAATCATTGTTTCCATACTTTTAATTAGACACCCCCTTAGTTCCAATCTCTTCTGGAAGATTGGAAAGGCTCCACTTACAGGTTTTTATTTGGGTTATCCCGCCTGCTACTCGCAACTCCTTATTTAGGCTGTATATAATTTTTTTGGCTATTGTTCTTTTGTTGGATTAGGCATCTAGAATATGCAGGACTATATACTAACCATAACTTTGTTGTGGTTTAGATTTAGATGTTTCAATAATTCTTATTGTTTCTCGGCTTATAAGTAAACCATCTCAGGTATGTGGGGAATATCCATCCCCAGGTGACTGATGCACTTCTTCAGGAGGTCTTTGCAAGTACTGGCCCTATTGAGGGATGCAAACTGATCCGTAAAGAGAAGGTTGTGTATCATTTCTTCGAGAAGTAGCTTGTCTTACTATACTGGCTCCTTAATGACATTCATGTTTTTGGACCGTTGTCCTTCCTGCAGCTTGGTAATAGTTTGGTGGTTTTTGTTACTAACCTGTTGTCTCATTGGCATTTACAGTCATCCTATGGCTTCATCGACTACTTTGACAGAAGATCTGCTTCACATTCCATCTTGACTCTGAATGGCAGGCATCTGTATGTGCAACAGTGATTGCATTTGGCTTTGTACTAATTATTCCTTTTCCTTTGGTGAGATTGTTTGTTTCTATTGTGATTTCAGGTTTGGGCAGCCTATCAAAGTTAACTGGGCTTATGCCAGCAGCCAGAGGGAGGATACAACAGGTATTCTTTAGCCCATTTTTAATAAAATTGATATTTTGAGAACTAGACAATTGTAACATGTACAACATATGCTGTTCTGATGACTCATTCCATTGTTTATTATTACAGATCATTTCCATATCTTTGTTGGTGATCTTAGCCCTGAAGTCACTGATGCCTCATTGTTTACTTGCTTCTCTGTTTATCCCAGTTGCTCGTAAGCAATTTTTCTCTTTGTATGCTGTGAATGTCCAAAATGTATGGTCTATGATCAGTTGAATTAAATTCTATGTCGTTGCTGCATTGGTTCCAGTGATGCAAGAGTTATGTGGGATCACAACACTGGGAGATCCAGGGGTTTTGGCTTTGTTTCATTCCGAAACCAACAGGTACAGCTTGATGTGGCATTTGTTCCTTTTTTGAATCTTGGAACTTCTGTTCATCTCGTGCTTTCATGCTTATATAATGCTTTTTACTATTCACTGTTGCAGGATGCTCAAAGTGCTATAAATGATCTAAATGGTAAATAATATTCTGATATCTTATTTTTATGAAAGTTTTTTCGACATTCATTCATTTAGGTTATGTAGAAATGCACTGATTGGAGAATCTGATTTTTTAGGCAAGTGGCTGGGTAGCAGGCAGATCCGTTGCAACTGGGCAACTAAGGGAACCAATTCTGGAGATGAGAAACAAAATGCAGATTCCAAGAGTATTGTTGAACTCACTCACGGAGATCCTGGTTAGTGTCTCCATATTATCTTCGGTACCAGTCACTGGAAAATGCCTTAGGTCGTTTGTACAGATAGATTAACAAAATTACTGATATAGAGATTGTTAGAAAGATGGAAGAAAAGAGAACAGCTCACATTTCTCTTTTGCTTTGGGGGTTGGGGAGGTGATTCTCGGTCACCTTATAGTTATAGAATAAATAAATCACTGCTCCCATGCAAGATATGGAGAGAATAAATCAAAGATGAATTTTGAGTCAGTCTTGTTGTTAACTTTAGTGATGTAATGTTGAATTGTGTCTATTTGGATGATCTTCCTCTAATATATAGTTTGGGGAGTGTTTGTTTGGGCCAAGAGACCTTCTGCTTGGTAAGCAGGAGCTGAATTCGAGCCAGAAGAAGATTATTGTTAATGCGTACTCATTAATGGAGGTGACAATCATAGGTGCACTACTTAATTAAAGAAATGGTTGCAGATAAAGTACATCTCTAGTGTTGTGTACTATGTTACCTGACATTAATCTGCCTCTTCTACCACAATTGGGTTGGGACATTATCTAATCATCAATCAAGGTTTACTTTAAAAGTAGGGAAAATTCACGATATACCCCTGTTTTTTTTCTTTCGTAATTCACAATATACCTCTGTTGGTTTTCGTAATTCAACTTTAAACACACTTAAATGTTGTCCAAAATTGATAAAACTTTACATGGACGATACTGAAGTGTTATATTTTGGTCCAATATCAAATTTGAAGTTTTTTAAGCTCACATGTGACCTGTGGGACCCAATGAAAATTGTGACATGTTCATTGGGTCCCACATGTCACATATGAGCTTAAAAAACTTCAAATTTGATATTGGACCAAAATATAACACTTTAGCATTGTCCATGTAAAGTTTTATCAATTTTGGACAACATTTAAGCATGTTTAAAGTTGAATTACGAAAACCAAGAGGGATATATTGTGAATTACGAAAGAAAACAGGGGTATATCATGAATTTTCAGTATAGTCTCCTAGTGTACTGCATGCCGTAGACTTGTAAACAAGTAAACCTTTGTAAGTGATGTATCTCTTTAATGCTCTTGTGCAGAAGAAAGTCAAGAAAAGAGCAATGAGGACGCCCCTGAGAACAATCCCCAATACACCACTGTCTATGTTGGCAATCTGGCTCCTGAGGCAAGGATCATTTTATCATGCTTCATGTTGTATTAAGATTTTATTTTTCACAATGCAAAATATTGGTAGCATCTTCTTAGTAGAGCAGTGTTCATGATAACTGAAATTGGATTTCATATGTACAGGTGACTTCGGTTGATCTCCACAGGCATTTCCATTCCATAGGCGCTGGTGTCATTGAGGATGTAAGGGTGCAACGAGACAAGGGTTTTGGCTTTGTGAGATACAGCACTCACGCTGAAGCTGCTCGTGCTATTCAGATGGGGAATGCACGGATCCTCTTTGGAAAACCAATCAAGGTATCAGTTATATGTCCCTGGCTTTTGTATCATTGTTGGTCTGTTTCATAGTCTGAAGACCTGGTTTTTCTTCAATCCTCCTGGCAGTGCTGTTGGGGCAGCAAGCCCACTCCTCCAGGAACAAGTTCAAACCCTCTCCCACCCCCAGCCCCAGTTGGTGGACTCTCCCCAGCTGATCTGGTAGCCTACCAGAGACAGCTGGCACTGAGCAAGATGGCAGCATCCCATCCCCAGGCTTACATGCATCCACAAGGCCTGAAGCCTGCTGCTGCTTTAGGGATCGGTCCAATTGGAGCAAGTGGAGCAATGTATGATGGAGGTTACCACAATGTTGCCTCCTCCCAACAGCTCATGTACTACCATTAGAGAGTTGCTGGGTTGTTGAAAGGATCCAAGCCCGCCCCCATCCCCCCCCCCCCCCCCCCCCCCCCCCCCCCCCCCCCCCCAATAAACTATTTTGTTCCCTGATCCCAGACTTAATGACTTGTGTTGGCTGATTTTTTTCCCTTTTCCTTGGCGCTTTTGCTATATTATTGGCTAGTGGTCTTACGGGGGTGAATATTGATGTGTGCCCCCCTGCATCCGCCGTTTAGCTTCTGCTCTGAGATGTTTATGTTGTACCATCTGTGTTGTTTTCAACTTTTTAGTTTTCCGAGTGAAGAAGAATGATTTGAGCGCGGGGATCTTGGGATCCCCACCTTTTCATGTAAGTTGGTTCATCTCTGTTGTCAATCTTTTTCTTCGGTAGGCTAGAATCTTGATATTCGCCGCATCCTTTGTTAAATTGAGCTTTTGGTTGTCCTCATTGGCGTCAAGATCACTACAGTGGGACGGTGTGATGGTGTTCTTATTGTATATATCTTTCATATTTAGCCGGCTTGTCGAGAAATTATTAATGGCTGAGATAGTGATCGATGATGAGTAGCACACAGTTCTCCGGAATAGCCCATGAAAGGGCGTGGTTTCTTCTTGCAAATAGTGCGGACTGAGAAAAAGTGTGATTATGGTGAAGGCACGTAGGGTGCGTAGAATTTTCTGTGTTATATTAAACCTCACATGGTTAGTATTGTTAACAAACTAAATGTTGCTAAGTACACTTGTGGGGAAATGCTCCAATGAATAAATGCCACCTGTCTCTTTATGGTGAAGGCACCTAGGGTGTGATCCTGCTAAACGTAGAATGTTCTGCGTTATAATAAACCTCACATGGTTAGTATTGTTAATAAACTAAATGTTGCTAAGTACACTTGTGGGGAAATGCTCTAATGAATAAATGCCACCTGTCTCTTTAAGCTAAGGGGTCATGAAGCTTGATTTTCAACAATCATAGATGCTCATCTGGTTAGTTATAAGTTAATAGCAAGTTAGACAAGTGTAGATGGTAGAATTTTATGATAAAGCTCAAAATCCATAATGTTATCGAACACCAAGCCAGACCATAAGAAAATTGAGTGTTGTAATAAGAATCCAGCCCAAAAGTTAATAATGTTGGCAAAGACCGTCTTGGTCTAGAAGGCTGAAATGGTTCATGGATTATTCGTCCTATGTTTGCCTGCCTTTGGTTGATTTCCCAATTAGTTGGGGTTCATTTGTGATCAGTTGCTCTGTTAGATGTTAGACCTAGCTAGTGAAATAAAGTAAAAATACAACAGAATAAAATAGAGGACAACATGTGAGTCCTAGGTGGGCTTGGCAAGGATTCTGCGCCAAAACGCTGGCCAGGATCACTACCACAAACACCCAAAATAATGATTTTGGTATCATGAAATGGGATCCTTCTCCCCACTTGAGACCTTCCTTTTCAAGTAAGGCTTCTTGGTCTCCGAATATAACCAACATTGTAGCTTCATTGAAGGTTTTGCATCCGAGTTCCTTAGCCAACTCCAAAATTTTGCACGCTTTCTCATTGACTTGAACTTCGTCCTTATTGACCTTATAATTCCATTATTAATTATAACTTCATCCAAGGCTTCTATGTTATCGCACCATTTTTTCTAACCCTTCATGAATCCTTTCTTTCAAATTACCTTGACGGTCTTCACATGGATTCGAGGTCTAGCTCTTCCTTTTCCTTTAATGAACTTTTACATCAACAAGTCTAGTTCTCTCCGAATCTCTCTCTAATTTTCAATAATAGGTTCACCTCAGTTTGTGTGGTCTTCTTTGACACACATTGTAATATCGCGTCTAAGAGGCTACTAACTCCTTTCATCCTTACCATCTCAACATAAGAGTCGCTGAAGACTTTACTTTTACCATGGGTGTCTTAGATATTCCCGTTCCATTACTACGACTCTCTCCATATAAGCTATTTAATGGCAAATTGTTGCCTACACCATATGTAGTTAGAGATGGTTTCATTAATGCATGGTTTTAAACTGAAATTAGTTCAAATTTATTGTAATTGTGATGTACAGTTTTCAATTGTTGCATTGAATAATGGTTTAAAACATTGTTGTATTGAGAGTCCATTTTTTTTTGATTGATAATTGGTGGCGCAAGGCCGCAAGAAACGCATAAGCGGTAATACAGTCATAGGACCAAAAGAATCCAAAGAAAAGTACCCATACCTAAAACAATCTATCATTACATCTGGGATGCACCACTCGAGAGCTCAGACTTCGCTCTTATCTTTTCGTGTTCCTACTAACAGCCTTACTACACGAGAGATTTACTGAATCCGACACAACCTTTCTTAATCCCGTTACTCTTCCTAGAATTATTCTAGAATTGGTCTGCGAGCAATCAGATCACCCCTGCACCAGACCGGGCTCTTGGATTCTTTGCCGATATGCATCGCTGGTTCACGAATGATCCTTCGAGATTGCTCAAGCACGCCCTTCGTCTAAGAGTTGGACATCCGAGCTGTTTCGCAAGTAAGAGGGTCGGTCTTGTTCCTCCTTGACATACTCCTCATCCGGCCGGGTGGCCGGCAAGCGCCGCCCATAGGCTCAAAGCGGGAGGGAATTCCGGATCCTCAAACAAGGTCATAAGGTTCATCTCCTCTTCCTCTTCCTCCCTTGGTCGACAAGGGGGGTCTCGCACAATAGTCTTAGGAAGAGGTGTGCTAACAGCCATATCAATATCAAGCATCTCGTAGTTCTCTAACTTGTTGAACCTATTATCATCCAACCCGCTACTCCGATCATCTCGAACAATTGCATCAAACTATCGGATCTTGAATCATGGTCTTGTGGTAGTTGGCTTTGAATAGAGATGGGCGGTTTTACCACAATCCAACGGTTCAGCCCCCACGATTGGACTTTGGCCAACGGGCTTAGGACTTGGGTTGGAAGGCCCATCTATCCCCAGGACGAGGTGCTGCAGGGTAATACCAGTCACCAACCCCCAGGCCACCATGCCCCACTACAGCCAGCCGCCCCAAGTCGAAGGACTGGCCCACCAACCAATATGGGTAAGTCCAACCTGAAAGTAAGAGTAGTAGGCCGTAGCTCCAGTACCACGCGTGCGAATTGCTTTCGCGGTCCCAGAAGAATATATTTTCTTCCTCTCGAGCCCCACCATCTTTTCTACTTCGGAGTCCACGCGCACCGAAAATACCCACATCTCCCGATGCAACCTTTCTCGCTTCGCCCACCTCTTCAGCTCTTCCCAAGAAAAATATTTGAATTCGTCGTTTGGGAATCCCATGGTAGACGACCTCAACGGCTGCACCAGGATTGTCCCCCATCGAGACACTTTCACCGGCATTATCAGGACTGCCGTTGGGTTCACCGCCGCCACCTGCTTGCGAATCCTTCGAAACCGTCCCTGCCACATCTGTCGTACCCTTCCCTGCTTGAATATTTCCCATGAGAATACTAGACGGAGCTGGGACGCCCTCCGACCTGTCTAGCCTTCCACCGCCTTGCGTCCTTCTCCGCGGACCCTGGCCAGCTGGATATTTTGCTTCACAAGCAAACAGCCGGTGTCCTAAAAATGTTCTTCCGTGGACCTTAAACTTGGCTATCGCCACCTGCATGGCGCTCCTCATTTTAATCAGCGCAAAGACCAGAGAGTTATTCCGGCGCCTCTTCCTAGAGATGAAAATGTGGACTATGTCTTTCTCCATCCTCAACAACCAACGGATAGCCTTTTCATCCACCGCCCTGTTCAGATTATCCAAGAACAACGTCGAAACGCAACCACCAGAGCTCTCAGAGCCACCATCGCCTACCGCCGCACCCTTCTGGCTGGGTGCCTTTCTCTGGTGTAACCTCGAATCCCTGGGACCACGACTCCGGTATCCCCACGATCTCCTGTTGCGCGCAGAGCTCTGGGACCGACACCAGCATCTGGAACGCGAAGAAACCCACCCTTGACGGTGCACTCCACTTCTCCACCGGAAGCTCCGCCCTTCTCGTTCATGGCTTCTCCGGCTTCTCCGCTCCCATCGACTCTGCTGTCGACCTCCCATTTCTCCCCGCTCTCTCATTTCATTGATGTGTGTGAGACGAACAGACAGCGTGACAAACAGAGATTTGAGAGTCCATTTGATGTCAGTTTTTGGCACAACTATCACCTGTCAAAATTAATAAAGTGTAGGGAAAAAAATGAGATCTAATTGACAATGGTTGGATTTAAGCTATCAGTTGTTGAAATAAATAAAATAGTAAAAAAAAGAAAGAATATCGTACAAAACCTGACAGCTCCAAACTGAATAAGTTATCCGCTGCTGTAATTGGGTCATTAAACGGCAATAATTCTAGGTGTTTAGGTTCGCCCCTAAAATCCACTCCGGCTGTTCTTTCATTAGCTTTAGCATATTAATCTATTTTTTCAAAAAGAATGGGACACATGTCATGCTTTGATTGGATATTTCTATACCCATACCCCACAAAAAGTTGACTATAATACACATGACAAACCACTATTAGTTAACTACACACAACTTTAACAAAAAGCTTGTATTTGAAGCTTTATCTCAAATATTAAGCTCACCATAGAACAACCCCTAATCCTTGCTTATACTTTGTCGCACCTTATCATGTTCTTGCTACAACGTAGGAACTTATTGGGGGTGGGGGCAACCGCGAGTGAGGGAGGTTAACAAAAAACTAGCCAGTTCAAGACGGGTAACCTTGTGTATACCATGGAATGGTCGCAGTCTAGTTTAACCGTAAATAGATTAAAAGAACGTAGTGGAAGTAACTACACGAGTCAGTAATGATGGCTGATGAAAAAACGCATCTAACGGTAAAAAAAAAAAAAAAAGTTAATTTCCTTTGAGACAGCTGTAGGGCTGTTCTTGAGTCATGCTATTGAAAATTAAGAAGTTATTAGTTTTCTAGAAACTAACAGTTCTTGATTTCCTTTAAAAAACTGTCCACAGATGACTAGATTTTGGGTGAAGTCTGGTGATTTTAGAAGTTGTTCCAAACGAGCTCAATAGTTGTAGGTTCACTAATACCGAGACCATCCTATTTACGATACAAAACTTGGACGGTTGTCCCCGCTCAGTATCACTCTTCATTCGTTGGTTGAGTTACCAACACTTTTTTAATTATGCTCTGTTTCTGATGAGAAAACAAAAGGGACGGTACTCACGGAGAGTGTATCGTGTTGTTGTTCGTATCTTTGCACCTTTTGATGGTGGATTAGTAGTACTAGCAACCACCACATATATTGCACTTTGAGATCGTACTTAAAAAGGTGGGTCACTGGACAAGTTGATGACGCGCACTAAATTTTGGGAAAAAACAGACAAAAAGCAAAGCAGGTTTGAGCGAATTAGATCACAATTAACTTAGTTTATTTATGTAATCATATAATTACTTCGATTATTAATATTCTCTTCAAGTAAAGTAGGAAGAAGTCAAATTGGGCATCCAGTGCTCCAAATTATGAGATCTAAAAGACACCCACTCCAAATTACTAGTAGTTAATAACATGTCTGCTAACAAGGTGGCTCTAACCCAGTATAAGGACATGTTGAAAGTGGGTGGATATGAGTGTCAACCATTAAGCTAACAATATTATAAAAGGATTTGGTAGTGCTATATAGTTGAGAAATTTAAGTATGTGATTTTGATATTCCCATGAAAGGAACTGGAAATAATTTGGGGTGGTGGAGGGAGGAGGGTGTTGGAATTAATTTGGTAGGTTGATGATTGGACAAATTATGTGAGGTACTTCAGTACTTAAAAAATGGATCTATTTAAACGGATAAATGGAGCATTCAAAACTCTAGTAATTTTGAGGAATAGTATTGAAACAAAAATAGGCATGCTTGACCAAAACCAATTAATTGCTGATATGATTTCGGGTAGTTTTGTTTCCTATGGGCTATGGCCCAATTATTAAAAAAAAAGTTCTCATAGAAAAATTCATTGAGAGCTCAGCTCACCATAAATTATAGATGGGGACAAATGTTCGTTAGACATATTTAAGTAACATGTCCCACAGATTAATAAAAGGTAGTATTTTTTGCTTTCATGATTCATCCATAGTGGAAGCTAGTAAAGTATCACTTGGTAGATATTGATCATAGGTTGGATACTACAATGCACGCAGTTAAAGTTTCTATAAACTATTGATTATGTTGTTCGGCGTAAATTATAGTATATATATAAGGTTGACGTCAAAAATTGCCCCAATTCTGATGAAGCTTGCAAGGAAGCACTTCACGATTTAAGAATGGACAAATTAACGACTGAACCACGAAGTCCATATATCTATCTAACTCCATTTTTAGATACCTAAACTTAACCCCTTCTGCCCTTTTAGACAGCCGGTAGCTATAGTACAATAGTCGTTACATAAACGATGACGTACATTTACGAGACGTTACTAATTACAGTTTCTGTGAAGTCCCCAACAGAAGCCATGGTTTGGCTGCATGATCGATGGCCAAACATGGGAGGATTACTTGCCTTCTCACGAAGGAAATTCCTCATGGTTTTCAACACAGCTAAGGAGATGGAAGCCGTGCTTGATCACGTAGGAAAAAAAGGCAAAGAGGAAGAAGGGGTAACAATACGTCGTTGGAACACATTAGATCAGGTAGAAGCGAGGCGTACTTGGGTAGTCATCCGTGGAATACCACTGCATGCGTGGAACAAGAAAAATGTTTGCAAAATAGCCCAGACTGTAGGAGAGGTCATCAAAGTTGAGGAGGAGGAAAGTCAATTTGTGGAGAACGCAGAGATTCGGGTTCAAATTGAAACCTCAACACTCCAGCTAATTAATTGGAAAATTACTGTTAATGTTGACAACCAGAATTTCTCTGTAAGTATTGTTGAAGCCAACAATCAAATGTTTCAGTCCAAAATTTTGGACCGGTCAGAAAGCATTATCCAAATGGTAGATGTCGGACTAGCTCAAAGTGTAGAGGAAGGAGAGGGCCAAACGGACGGGCAGGAGCAGTCCCACAGTTCGAACTCGAGCCCCGAACAGGAACTGGCGCCCAGGTTCCAATGCCCCCTTTCTGATCATGCGACAGGTAAATTAAATTCTGATAATGAGACAAGGAAATTAATGTCTAATGAGAATAAAAGGGAACAGGGGGGATCGATATCCCAGGCACTGCCGCTGACGGATTTAAGGAATGACGGGAAAGAGATGAAAGAATCGGGAGCGCAGCCCGAGGGTGAAGAAATGAAAGAGCCCCAACAAGAGACGCTTGATATGCAGCGTGTGTCAGGTGACCGTGGAAACTGTGCTGAGGTGGACTGGGGGGATGAGGATGCTCCCCTTCTCATGCGCGTAGAAGTGTGCCCCACCATAAAAATCAGTACCGAGCAACTGTGTGAACGAGAGAGAGAGAGACAGTAGGCGACAAAATTATTGATGTTGGCTTCAGTACACCTCAGGCGCATCATGCACAGGAAGGGAAAGAGGAGGATTGTGTCATCATACCTGAGACGTTTTTTCAAGCTTCTCCAGTACAGCCGCCGATCAATCTGAACTTTGGGAAAAGCCCTACAGATAAGGAAAATAACCCAGTAAATGGGGAGATTCACGAGGCGGCCTCTCCACTTTTGCAGAGAAATATTGAGTTATCAGGGCAGGGTAAGGAGGGTAATGATGAAACCGTTGCACAATCCCTAAGCATACAAGCAGACTTTGAGAGCGTCGCTGCTGGTAAGGAAAGAGCACCAGCTAGAAACGAGTGGGGCAAAATCATAAACGTGGAATCAGAAGCAGAGGAGTGCATTGATCTGCTTCTACAGTTGGGGTGTAAAGTTCCAAATCCAAGTCTCACCAAAGCTAATATCATCGATCAAATTCAGTCTCAGATGAATAAATAAGGAGGAATATAAAGGTGAGATGTGCAATGTGTATACTTGAAGGATACCCATACTAGGTGTGGTGGGACGCATAATAATGGGAACACATCACAAATTCCCATGATTAAAGGGGTAAAGAAATTTGACCATTCATGATGGAAGAGGCAGGTAAGAGGAATGCTGATGGATGGAAGATCTGGAGCAACACTAGGGCTCCTGTGACATAGTAATAATGTCATGGAAGGAGAATGCACAAAGATTTGGGGGTTTCCTTTTTGTTTGGTTATTTCGGTAAAGGGGTAGTAGAAGAGTATTAGTCTTGTTTGCAAGTAGGATGGTGCATAATGGTACTTAGTGATATGCCCAGGCTCCGGATAGTGGATCTGTTTCATCATATGTCATTCGATGTATTTAGGGGGTGGGCTGGGTACTATTTTTCTCTTTGGGCTTTTCCCACTGGGTTTTGCCCAAGGAG
The DNA here is from genome assembly GCA_023374045.1 of Limonium bicolor. Lineage (NCBI taxonomy): Eukaryota > Viridiplantae > Streptophyta > Magnoliopsida > Caryophyllales > Plumbaginaceae > Limonium > Limonium bicolor. Next base: position 77,198,272 of record CM041778.1, on the reverse strand, counting down.
GTTTTAACGAGGCCCGTCTTAGCTCACCCGACTGACTTTTGTCAGGTTATGTCCTTTATTTAATAAAAGGATATGCCGAAATCAGTTCAATTCCCCTCCCCCCTGTTCTATCGGTCAGGAAACAGAAGGTACAGGTAGGGTTAGTGGGGTAAAAAAAAACCGTAACCGTCTAACCGATACCGAAACCGGGAAAACCGTACCGATTTTCCGGTTTCGGTTAACCGACCAATTATGTAAGCCGGTTACGGTTATCAAATTTAACCCAACCAGTTAACCGGATTAACCGTTTAACTATTTATAAATTAAAAAAATAGATCTTTTAAAAAATCTTTATATACTTTCTTTTCTTTTGAATTCTAACCCTTATATTTTATGTTAGATAAAATAAATTTTGAATTAGAAGATATAGAAACGATGAAGGTCATATTTTTTTTATCATATAGTTATTTTACAATTACTATTTTGTATCATTACTATAAAACTTGTAGAAATGAAGGAGCTCACAGTGGAGTTACTTATAATAAGAAGGGAAATTTCACCAAATACCACTGAGTTTTTACTTAATTTACGATATACCACTATGTTTTTAAAATTACACAAGATAACACTAAGTTTTTACTTATTTCATCAGATAACACTCTATCTCATATTTTATTAAATGTTCCATTAATATTCTAGGAAAATGACTAAATTAGCCCTGTTATTAATTAACAACTTCAAAGTGATTTATCATACTGATAAATTTCATAAGACATCACTTTTGTTTAACTATTTATATGGGTAGTTTAGTCTTTTTTCTAGGGATATTAATGGAATATTTAACAAAATATGAGACAGAGTGTTATCTTGTGAAATAAGTAAAAACTTAGTGTTACAGTGGTATATTGTGAATTAAGCAAAAACTCAATGGTATTTGGTGAAAATTCCCTAATAAGAATTGATGAGTCTCTCGACTTTTCTATTGATTTTGAAACTTGGTTGGTATTTGTTAACAATATTTAGTTGATGTGAGTTAATGGATAGAAACTAAGGTGGCTTGATGTAATAACAAAATTTATGTTGTAACGGAAAATTTTATGATTTTAATTATAGATTATAATTTAAAATAGTATATTTCTTTTCTTTATCTGGTTTACGGTTAACCGGAAAAACTGTATCGAAACCGGCAGTTAACCGAACCCAGTTAACTGTTCCTAAATAAAATGGTTATCAATATTGACTAACCAATAACCGATTAACACCCCTGCGTAATGCTTCTCAATTTTTGATGGAAAATTCTTATTCTATGATATCATATAAAACTTTTAATTAGTATGATTGAGTTGTCAATAGGGTTGCCGGTATCCACTCACAATGCAATTTTCAATGGTCTACTATGGGGGAAAACAATAGATGGAAAATCATAGCCCCTCAAGCGACTCGCTTTTGAATGATAAAAAAGCCCTTTCCAAGAAAAAAACACACCAGGTATTATCAATCCTCTAACTTAAGACCTTTCATAAAACCTTGCAAATGTAAATAAACACTTGCAAGGGTGTTTGGATTAGTTTCCACCATACTTACTACTTATGTCCAAATTGCAAATGAGATTGCACAAGTTAGGGTTTACTTGTGATTTACATGAGGTCGCAACCTAAACGTGTATCCGGCCATCACTTTGACGAAACAAAGAAGTAAGAGACATTTTCTCATTAATAAACTATTATTGTTTGACAATTTCATACCCACTTTTAAGTTAAGTCTTATCAATATTAATAAACTTGTTGAACAGATTAAATATGGGTATTTTCCAAGCTGTTTTGTACGACCTTACCAAAAAAGGACTAATAAATTTATATAAAGACCTTTACAATCTAAATTGTACTACCATGTAAATTTTAAATTCTTACGGTTAGAAGGTGGAAGTGATAGTCTAACGGCAGCTAAGAATAATACTTGGCTCTTGCATATTCTCCTTGAAATTAGGGTTGACTGAGTGTTTTCAATTTTTTAACGGTTCTTTTTTATATTTGTCATAAGTCTAAAGATCATATGCAAATTCTTAGACCGTACTTCTGGAGTAAGTTACTCAGAAGCGAGAGTCACATACTTACTAAGAACAAGATAGTAAAGAGAGCACATTTTGGATGATTTCACGTGAAAATTCACTTGTATTAATACGTATTGATTTCAATACACCCTCACAACATAGAGAACAGACTCTCTAAAGAGTAAACACGTAACTCAACAAAGTCATGCCAAACCCTAATTGAATTACAATTCTTGAGATTCTTCTCTCAATCACATGAGTTAATTCTTTCTCTTTTTCTCTCCTAAAACCCTAATATGATCTTAACCTACCCTTCGTTATTTATAAGCATCACTTTATAGTTGCATATCTAAGATATTATCTTTAGAGATAAATATTCTATAAAGATAAAATCGTAACAAACAACTAAAATATCAAAGGAACGGGATTTTCTCTAAACAAAACCTATAGACAAAATCATGCTATACTTAATGTTTTAAGTCGGTTTAATTCAAGTGAGATCTTTGATCTACCATTCAACTTCCTTGGCCAGTTCAAGACTCAGACTTACTGTGTCTGCAACTTAGTCTCAATTTGAGACTGAGTTTGATCAATCAAAACTTTGACATTAACATTATACTTCATTTTTAGAAATATTCTTCTAATGTCGGGTACCATTTGATCTTTGTACATAGGATGTATAAATCTCTATAAATAAGGAAGATGATTTAGTTGTCATCCTGAAACCTCATTTAAGAAAAGCACTAATATTTATTTATTCTGATAAAGCAAGTAAGCTTAAGCCTTCTTAAGTTAGTATTGATATGTTCAATGAAATTGGAGTTACTCATCAGACATTTTCCTATCACATAAGAAAATGGGGTTGGTGCTTTTCTTAAATGAGGTTTCAGGATGACAACTAAATCATCTTCCTTATTTGACGTAGCCTTGAAATTCCCAAAGCCTTTTTATCTTAGTATAAATTTCCTCTCCCTTGTTGGGGGTGGGGGGAGATTTTATTCTTGTTGCCACTCACATTAATCAAATACCCTGCAAATTAAAGTTACTACTTTTATATATGTCTCAATATGAAATTCTTTATGGTGCCAAACCTAATTCAGAAAATAATTAGGTGTTTGCTTGTCTTATGTTGTTACCTTTGAAAGATTTAAAGGTAAATATGATTCAATGTGTATTCTTTATGTTTTTCTTGGACTATTAGCTATTCTCAGTAGGAATGTACATATCCGTAAAACTCTTCTCTCTTTCAAGAGTTTGAAATTGGTATGATAGTCAGAAGTTTTTTTTATCTGGTCGAGGATTATAGGATTATATATAATAATTATATTCCTTCATCTGAAGAAGATCATCACTAGTAGGAAAACAGCCTATTTCTGCGGTTGTAAAGGGCCTATTTCTGCGGTTTACAACCGCAGAAATAGGTTTTTTACCCTATTTCGACGGTTCCTACTAAAGAACCGCCGAAATAGGCCAACTCCATTTGACCGTAAACGTTTGACCTGGCCACCTATTTCGGCGGTTCTTAATAGACTGTCTTTTTTTTTGTTTTTTCCTTTCCAGCTTATTAATGCACCCAAATACACCATAAAATTAAGCAAACCTGTAAATACATTGTATAATGCTGCCACCACAGTGGGGCGCCTCAGTAGCATACTATAAACCCATAAAACGGCCATAATCGTCGGCACGCATCAATAAATGCAAGAAAGCAAGAAAATTCATAACAAAAATAAGGATTAGTTGTACACTTCACCACACTCTCCACACCACACTCCATTACAATATACAATTCACTACGTTTCAATCTAATGAAATACATAATAACACAAGTAACGTTCAACACAAACTAACTTTAGAGGAATCAACTAAGTACGTCGATGGAGATAAATTCTGCCCAATCCTCGAGGATTTCAGATATGTGCCTATCTTCATAATTTCCAATGCCCACGATTTCTTCGAAAGCCTTGAACAAACAAAAATGAATAGTTAATGAGACACTACACAAAGAATGACAAAGAATAAAAATACATATAAACCAAGACTTTCAAAGATAGTTTTATACCATGTCCAATGATTTTTCTGGCAAAAACTTGGATGATGCTACTAAGTCATGCATAAACCTCATAACATAGTAACCACATTCTGATCCACCAGGCTGTACTGGACACTATACATTCACACATTACGTTATCAGTCATACTTGCAGGTCTACTATTAACATGTTAACTATTTGCACAAAATAAGTAAAATAAACAAAGCAAACCGCAAAATCAAAAACAAAAAGCAAAAAAACTGAATACATACTAAAAGTCTAAAACGAAAGCAAGCGTAATCCTAACTAATCAAATTTGACGTATAATTAAACAAAGTAAAAATAAAACAAGAATAAAATAGAGTAATGAAAAAAAACACGTAACAAAATTTTAAAAAAGAAAGCAAATTAAAACTTAGCATGTAAATATATCCTAATTGAATTAAGAGAAAAGATAAACGAACTACATACTATTAACCTACATAATTAAATTTGAAACCTAAAAAAAAGAATTATGTAAACCTAATACTAAACCAATTCAAGTGATGACAAAATAAACAAAATAATTTTCAACACTCTTGCTCTAGTTTTCTAAGTTCTCCTTGTTACAGATTTTGTTCTCATTCCTACCACTCCATGTTCCTTCGAACAAGTGTCATCTAGCACACACTTGTCTTATCTTCACCCAAGGTTCTACTCAATTACCCAATTCTCTTATAAACCAAAACCAAGGTGGTTAACCATTCAAGTTTACCTCTACAACACCTAGTTACTCTAGGTTCTTTTTTCCTCAACTCAAACACTTTAAGTCATCTAATTTCTAGGACAATTTTGACAGAGTTTCCCCTATAATTTTAGCATTGCCCACACACAATTTCAGCTCACCAACTCATTTCTAATATCCACAACAACCTTAAGCACTAACATACATTAAAATTCTACACAAACTCATCTATTTCCCCTTGGCTTCCAAGCCCTTTAATCATCATTTTATTAACACTAAAACAACTCAATCTCTTCCTCGTTATACAATAACACCACTAATACTCAAAGCAATGTTAGTTCCTCATATTCAAGCAATTAAAAACGAAAAGCAAAACGCAAAATCAAAAACGAAAATCAAAACAATCCGAACAAATACTAAAAGTCTAAAACGAAAGCAAGCGTAATCCTCACTAATCAAATTTGATGTATAATTACACAAAGTAGAAATAAAACAAGAATAAAAGAAAATTAATGAAAAATCAAAATCAAAAACAAAGGCACAACCACACAAAATGAGCAAAAAAACCACAATTATTCACTCAAACATTTTGTCGAGCACCTTGTGTGCACATATAATTTCACTTCTACAATACTACATATATACACAAATTTCATACACTCCACTAATACAATCATATCCACATTCACATTCAACCACAATTTAAACAACAATCACAATAAATCCATAAATGTAGGTCAAAATCAAAATTATACCTTGTTCTTCTCTCTCTGTTCGGATGAAGCTGCTGCTGCTGTTACCACCGGATGAAGTTGGACGGCACCGACGACCGGCGGCGAGGACGGCGGCAAGCACGGCGTTGAGGACGGCAGACGCAGGAGGACCGGATTCGCTCTTCAATCGCCTCTTCAATCGCACACAGCAGCAGCTCGAGTCGAGGGAGAAGAATGTCGTCGGGTGAAATGCGAGGGTTTGGGTAGGGGTGTTAATAAAAGACCTATTTCGGCGGTTGGAAGTTAGAAACCGCCGAAATAGGTGGCCAATATTTTTTTTTTTAAAAAAATGGAACCTATTTCGGCGGTTCTTACATTAGAACCGCCGAAATAGGTGCTTTTTATTTTTTTTAAAAAAATAAAACGAACCTATTTCGGCGGTTGTAACTTAACAACCGCCGAAATAGGTCCGTTTTATTTTAAAAAATAAATAAAAAACACCTATTTCGGTGGTTCTAATATAAGAACCGCCGAAATAGGGGCGTAGAAATAGACCATTTTTGTACTAGTGCATGTTTAATTACCATCTAGTGGTATAAGAGTACACCATACCTAAGATCAGAAATGATGAATCTAAAATTAGTACTTTGATTTTGTCTTAATAGCTAGAGAATTATATCAAAGATCTACATATTTTCATTATTTTTTAGGTATTGAGTTTACTCTAGAAACCAGTGGTTTAGTCACGGCCTGATAAAACATATTAATGATCTCTACGAAGAACCATAAGTTTAGTTATGACCTAACATAACCATTACTCTATGAGCATGTGAATGATTCTATAAACTCCACATATTATCAGTGCTCATTGATTGAAGGGCAAAATTACTTAACACACAACATACCTAATATGTTTTATTCATCCCAGATACTTAGTCAAATTATGCAAAAGCCCAACGCACATAGCTCGAAGGCTACCTCACATCTCCGATGGGGGGTTTATTTTTTAGAAAATAATTGACTTTTGTGAGGTGGCTTGTTGGAACTCATGCTGAATAGCATGTTAGAAAAAACATATGGTTCATAAGTGGTTATTTCCTTTCAGTAGGTGGTTCATTCACCATTATGTTAGAAATCAAAGAAGCTAATCATTGTAGCCCTTTAAAGTGCAAAGGTTGGATATAGGGCACAAATAAATGTAACAAGGGAAGCTAAGTTCATTAACAAGACTTCATTGTGTTTCTAGTATGAACTCGATAGTTATCAAATATGATAATCAGTTATCAATCCATATTGAGTGAGAAATTAAGTTAAACATGATAAACCAACAATTTTAGATTTGATTACAAGTTTGTTAGATATAGATGATGAGGGAGTCAATGTGGTTAGTCATATATCTACATTAAACACACACACACAAGTGGATGTGATATGTTGATAAAACAACTCAATTAAAATAGTTACAAGATATGTGTCTTGTTTGTCTTTAATTCTTAGTTCAGGTCAGGGCAACGTCAAAGATAAGAATTATAGAGATTGTATTTTTTTTTTATAAGACTGAAGAATCAGCAAGAGCGTTACTAAAGTTCTACATGAACATTTCTCACAAAATGGTACTCCCTCCGTTCAACAATATCTATCATTTTAGAAACTTGCACACTTATTAAGAAATGTAGAACAATAACGCATGTACCCCTACTTTTTTACTTTTCCATCTAGATAATAATTATTTTTGTGTTGAATAATAGGGTTAAAAGTGAAAAAAAGTGTCATAAAGCTAAAATGACACTTATTTTTGAACAAGAATCACATTCTAAAACTACAGATATTAATTTACGGAGGAAATAATATATAGGTTTTAAACCAAGACCTTTGATTTTAGGGTACACTCCACTACCGACCAAGCCACAAGAGCTTTTGTATTAAAATGTTACGATGCTACTCAGTCGCACCTCTTCTTCCACGTGTTAATTACAACATAACCGTTGAAGTAGATTGTCTTATGTATTACACCATCTAATAACCAAAGAATCTGGATAATATTGTTAACCCAAACCCATGCATGATGTCTCAGGTTTCTATTTCTTCAAATCCATATCTTGATACAGATTTTGGTTCCAACTTGAATATAAAAGTCGAAAGCGTGCAGTCTAATTCGAGATTATATGACGGGATGTAGCACGCTAAATATCTCTATCTCTATGTTTGACCCCGTTTCAAATCTCATTGGTTATGGAAGATGGTTAATAAGTTTGTAATCAATAAACTTTCAACAATGTTGTTTCGTTTGAAAATAGGGAAATTTCATCAAATATCTCTCAGGTTTAAGTGAATTTTACAAGATACTCCTGAAGTTTTATTTTTATTACGAGATATCTCTGACGTTTCATTTTTTTTACGATATAACCTTGAGGTTTCATTTTCATTTATATACCCCTGAGGTTTCAATTTTACTACGAGATGCCCCTCCGTTCTCATTCGGATATATTATATTTTTCATATCCTCACTTACCCTCGCATCATATGCTCTACAATAACCTCAACGGTTTATGGTTAATTTTTTAAAAAAGTTTAAAATATGAACAAAATGCACATAAAAATTAAAGATCGATTGAAATTTGAATTCAATTTAAAAACATAAATAAAATTATAATAACAAATTAAAATAATTAGAATCATAAAAGTTTAAAATAAATAGAAATAACTAAACAACAAAAAATTAATTTTATTTAAAAAACATATATTATTACATAATATATTATTACGGTGATCTCAAATCGTAAAAACTTTATAACAATTACATTAAATATAAAATAGTTAAAAATTATTAGCAAATATATTAGTTGATATCAATAATCATATTTTACGGTTTTTATACTTTAGTTTTCAAAATTAAATTTTTTTCTATATACTATATGAAATTGTTACCTTTAATATTCTTCATATTATTGTTATAATATTTTTACAATTTTAAGTCATCTCATCGTAACACCTTAAAATTTATGTTTATTTTTAAAGTAATTTAATTTTTATTTTTAGTCATTTCCATTGATTTATTTTTATTTATTTTTATATCATTTTTTTAATATTGATTTCAAATTTATATGAATTTTAATTTTTTTGTGCATGTTATTTAAGTCCTAAATTCAAAAAAAATTATCATATATCCCTGAGATTCTTGTAGTTTATGGTATGAGGGTAAATTGGGATATGAAAAATATAGTGAAAATTACATCCCTCGCCCATGACGTTTGGTAAAATTACACACCCCACCCACGAGGTTTCAAAAATTACTTTGCCCACCCATGTAGGTTCTTCTATTTTACATCCGACAACTTTTCAAATATTTGATCAACTTAAAAGATGCTTAAATGTTATCCAAAGTTGATAAACTTTAGGGAAAATTACATACCTCACCCATGACGTTTGACGAAATTTCACAATCCACCCACGTGGTTTTAAAAATTACTTTCCCCCATGTGGTTTCCCTGTTTTACATCCAGCAACTTTTCTAATTTTGTTCAATTCAAAGATGCTTAAACGTTGTCCAAAATTGATGAAACTTTACATGGATGATGCTAAAGTGATATACTTTGATCTTATGTCAAATCTGAAGTTTTTTAAGCTTAAATGTGACATGTAGAATCTAATAAATCGGCTGGACTAGACTTAATTATGTGCCTAAAATTTTACTGAAGCCCGCCTGATTTTTCATTCGGCGTTGTCCAAACCCACCTGTAATTTTTTCAAACCTGACTTTATTTTTGGACCAAGCCGGATTAAACCCCTGGATCGAATCAGTAGTGTTGATCAACTCTACTCAGCCGTCAAAGTATCCAGTGAAATTTACGAAGAAAAAAAACAATCTGAGAACTGAATAATACGCGTACGGTTGTGAAACTTGGATTGATTTTGGGTTTAAAATGGGCAGGTTGATAAATTCGGAGAGGGGGTCCAGCCTCCTGGTGTGATGGAGTCATGGAATCTAGCAAGGGTAAAATTGGAATTTGGTAGATAATGTCCTCTCCCATAAAGAAGGGAACAAGATTAAGTCAATTATCAAGAAGTAGTCTACCTCAGGCCTGGCCTAGATGACCTAGGACTAAGACATGTCAAAAACATTAAAAAAGACGAGAGTAAGTAGAACAGAACAGAACAGCGTAAGTATATTCACCTCGTTGATTTCAGACGGAGAGAGTAGTACTAGAAGTAACCTCTCGATTTCAGACGGAGAGAGTAGTACGAGTACTAGTAGTAACGTCTCGAATAGGTTATCATCATCATCATCATCATCATCATCATCATACATCTCCATATTGCATAGTAGTACAATTTAATTTATTAAAAACCTGATAGCAACATGAGGGACCTCAGGCATGGGACCCACCTCACGCGCACTGTCTCCTCCATTTCAGTGGAGTAGACTGGGGCTGGCCCATTAGTAAGTGGGTTTTTCTTCATTTGTTTTTGCTTTTATTAAAGAGATGTCCGCATCGAGCTTGAGTTTGATTGACGCTGATATCCTTCATATCGTCACTACTCGACGATCAAACACACTACTAGTATTATACTAGTAAGTGACAAAGCCTCATCCCTCAACCCCTGGAGACACCGAATTTACTATATTAGCCCTATCATATTTATGTCTTGATTGTTTTTAATAATATAGGATTAATCTACAATTTTTGGATTCTCCTTAGTTCCTTCTTACTACCTCCGTCACTAATGGATCTTCCTGTTTGTTTTTTGGCACGTTTTTTCACTTTAATATTAAACATATAAGATAAAATAATTTTATAAAATAAATTTCTACAACATATAATTTTTCATATAAGGATTCTATTGTAATACTTAGATTTATAAAATTATGTTATTTTACATGTTAAATATTGAAGTCAAACAATATGTCCAAATAATATATAAGAAGGTCAATTAGGGACGGAGGGAGTATATTATAGCTGACTTGTATTTGAAATTCTTATTCATATGACTTGTAGGTGTTTTAGTGTTAAGTGAACGTAAGGATATAATTTAGATGGATTTTATAAATGTAACAAGTAAAGATAGTAAACTAAATTGAAATAAAACTTGTTGTATAAAAATAATATATTATTTTCAAAATAATAAAATAATATATATAACAAAGAAGCACTTAAATTGAAGTACCTTAGCTTTGACATCAAACCCTTTGGTTCCGAACACCTCACATATTTTTAACTATTTTTATTTTAATTATTTTCGTGTCCTATTTTGATGTCCTTTTTTATTTTTTATTTATTATTTGAATATATCATTTAATTTTAATATTTAATAACATAATTTCATAAATTTAAGTTTTATAATAAAAATTTTTTTGTTTAAAAATTTTTTATTATTTTTTTGTTTATTAAAATAAAAAAATACTAAAATATAAACAAGAACATGAAAGTAGTATAGAAATAGTAGTAATATTTTATACTCCCTCCGTTTAACAATATCTGTCATTGTAGAAACTTGCACACTTATTAAGAAAAGTAGGACAATGACGCATGTGTCCCTACTTTTTTACTTTTCCATTTAGATAATAATTACTTTAATATTGAATAGTAGGGGTAAAAGTGAAAGGGAGTATGTCAAAAAGCTAGAATGACAGATATTTTTGAACAAAAATCACCTCCTAAAACGACAGATATTAACGGAGGAGTACGGAATAATGTGTCACAATAACCGGCCTATATACTGGTGCAAAAATGTGAAGGCCAATCAAGCATAAAGTTGAACGATTAAAAGTTGGAGAGAGAGAAGAGTAACTATACTATCTATGGGCATCTCTTTTCGTCTCGTAATTTGTTGATTGTTTCACATCTTTTTCCCGTGTGTCAGATTCCTTGGTGCCAATTATTTTGTTTCCAGGATTGAAGTTGGGCCCTACCTTTTGATTCCCGATGTGGGCCCACCATCTATCATCACAAATGGACAAGCGACTATTATTATTTTAATTTACTCCGATTTTTCAATCAACGATAATGATGGGTATTTTCTGTATGGTCACTGATTGATCATCAGTGGACACAACACAAGTACAACTCCCAAGCAAATGGATCTATCTATCCTACTCATTTCCTATGCCTCTCTTTAATAGTAGTAGTACTAGTACTATTTCATTAAACATTCGCATAAACGAAAAAAATGAACGAAACCAAACTCAACACACTTTTTTACAATTTCGGAGCCCTGGATGTAGCCGGTGACAAGAAGAGATTGTTCCTGTTTTGATAAATAGGCCTCATTCTTTTGCACTGAGTTTATTTGATCAGCTAGTTTATTGTCTCTGTATGTCACATACATCAATTATCATATCAACTATTTTTTCCCTCTATTTTTTCTAACTTTCAGCTGACAACTGACAAATCAGCTAGATTATCAGCTATGCAAAAGAATGGTTAGAAGTTTTAAGGATGATGTTTTTCTCTTTTTTTTTTTAAAGAAACTTGAAATTTATCATAATAGTTGGTCCGTTTTACAGTAGGTTTATTTCAAAGTGCAAAATGATACTACTACACAACAAAAACGAGAGTATTCAAACAAAACCAAAAGCAACTTCGACAAAATTAATTAGAGGCAAGGATGCATTTGACCTCATACTGAAAGGAATATAAATTCAACAAAAAGTTGATAACCGATACGTTATTAATCCATTAAATTGTATCTTAGTCAAGATTGGGAGAACCATCTAGGCCTTTATCTAAGGTGAATATTTCAACCATAAATGAATTAGAACCAATATTTGATTCTTTCAAAACACGCATAAGCAAGAATAATACCTTCAAAATTTCTTAATATGCATCATAAGATTCCAAAAAAAAAAAAAAGGAGGTAAGACCGTTGCTATGAACTGAAGCGTCCAAGTTGACCTCTATGTACACATTTCTTAATGGTGTCGTTTGGGGACACAGCTTCTCGAGCTTCCAGCAGCTGACAACTTCTCAATTTTTAAAATCAGCAGGTTTCCACCAAACACCCAAAACCAGCAGCTGACAGCTTTTACAAAATCATCAGCTGACAGCTTCTCAATTTCCCCTCTACTTTTTAAAACACAATCCACCAAACACTAAACCAGCAGCTGTCAGCTTCTGTAAAACTATCAGCAGACAGCTTCTCAATTTCCAGCAGTAGGACCCAGCAGCAGCCCCAGCAGCTGTCCCCAAACGAACCCAATAAGCAAACCAAGAAGAGACGAATCTAATTAAGTAAAGGGAGTCTTCTGATGCACACGGAAAAAAGGTTTTGTGTATGGAGCCAAATGACCAAAGGATAATCCTCATTATGTCTTTACAATCAAGTTTTTAAAAGAGTTATAATCTACAGTTTATTAACAACAACACCCGAAGTATAGTTTAAATGAGACATTGAATCACTAGGGTTTCTCATTCCAATATCTTATAAAAACAAAAGAGATGTCAATAAGATCTAACAAAGCTTTTAAAATATGACAATAGGTAAATAAAGAGTGAACTATATTTCCTAGTTTACCATAAAATAAAACATAAAGCCCGAATTTTGTAATCTTTTCACAATGTTTTCATACATAGAATATACTATGGAGACATATAGTTATCAAACGTGGTTTGCTAATAACTGGGATTTTGTATTGTTTGTGAATGGTAGTATAGTTATAGTGAATGGAGTGTGTCACAGGGGTGATGTATTTGTCGTTCCACCAAGAATTGGAGTATATTCAGCTCAATACTAGTTTAATAAATATACATATAAGATATATACAAAAGGTGTAAGGTGCAACAAATTTAGGGCTTTTGATGTTTTTGTGAGAGATAGGTGTACCCTTAACCATCCAATATTGTCTATTCATGAACTCATAGCTAAATAACGAGAACACTTAATTAACTAATAGCCAAATCATGATTATAGTAGTTGAAGATTGTTGAAAAAAGGCAAAGAGTATAGTTTTAACAAAAGTCAAAGGAAGAAGACTGGAAGGAGCAAAGAAAAGGGATGGGAAAGGAGGAAGAAAAACTCATTAGGAAAGATAGCTATAATTTCACAGAACTTACAAGAAACTCTTGAATCAACAAGGAAAACAAAGAGCCGAAGTGACACGAAGAGACAAAAGGAAAAGAAAGGGAGACTAGAAACTACCTCTAACCAAAGAGAGACGAGTAAGCTGTCAATTCATAAGTTAGAATCCGTTTTGAAGATAGCTCGAAAAGAAATTTAATCAAACTAGTGTTACCAATACTGTTATTCTTATGCAGCTTTTACACTTGCTAGGTAATAAAAGTCCCCATCATTAGTGCATCTTACCATAGTTGAGTAAGAATACTTGAAAAATAATCAATCTCTAACCTTAATTTCACAATAAAACACAGATTATTACAAATCATGTGATTATCTTTTTTACAAGTTTATTTTAAATAGTAAATCTTCTTTTACATAGACCATCCACATCCACAAGATAAATGAGTTGGTAGGAATGTTATAAGAATTCCAAATAAGTTTTGTCCCACTCTAGAATTGACCAGCAAACAACAGGACCAGGTGTATAGAGTGTATAAGTAAACCACGTATTGCATCAACTGTTCTTTCATTAGTTATATAAATAAAGAATTGCATTTCACCAGTTTACTAGCTAGCTATTTAACCCCCCATACACATAAATGGTCTAACTTTAGGATGGATGGGACAATGCTATAAACATGTCATGAATTATTTAATTAAGACCGGCTTCGCGTGGTTCATCAAAGCGAGAAACTCATAATTGTATGACAAAGTAAAAGGGGTTAAAAGAATTGAATATGGGGTAATATTTATCGACCACATGTACATGTAGTTATATATACACCCTTGGTGGATCCTACCTTAACTCTTTTATTGTTGTCGACCGCGCTGCACAAAGCCACAAACTTTCCTACGTGAGTAAGTAGTTGAAACTTTCTTTCTCTTCTTACAACCCGAGCATTTACAGTTTCTCTTAAATAAATAAGTCAAATTACTACAACCATATATAGCTAAAAATGGTTACAATAAAAACCTGTACATGATGAACTATTCTCCCGAAAAATAACGATAATTCACATATTTAAAACTCTTAGTATATTTCTACGGGTTGTATACTAAAATTGTAAAAGACATACTATACAGAAAAATAACGATAACCTAATAAATGACTAAATATACGAAATCTTAGACATCAAAAAATATATTAAATAATTCAAAACAATAATTATTTCAACAAATTTCTGAAAACTTATTACATTATACTTGCCCTAAACCACTTGTACGTTATCCTACGGCTATATATACATAATGTATTTTCATCAAATGTAACTATATTGATTACTAATTCATAAAATGTTACTGAAAAATAAAAAATTATCTAATATCAATATATTTTGTCTAAAATTTATAAAATGTCACTATAGCAGTTTATCAAAATCAACATAAAATTATCTCCCCTAGTAATAAAATAATATAAAAGTTCACAATATGTCATTAGGTATTAAAAATTCAAAAATTCAAAAAAAATTAAAATACTAAAAAATCTAGATAATGATAAAACAATATTAAAAATATAAATATTACAAAAATATTAAAAGAACATAAAATATTTTAAAAATTAAATGATTCTAAATTTTTATTATATACCAAAATTATAAATACATTGTTTAAACAATTTTTAATTACTTATTTTAAATAATACTTTCATTTATTAAAAAAATACAAGCTGATAATGTGGCACAAAAAGACATGTGAATACACAGCTATCCGTATAAATAAAAATAGTCATTTTTTTGTAACAAGAGTATTTCAAAGACTTTATCAAATGATATTTTAAGAACTATTCACTATTTATGGAAAACGGTCATTAAAGTCAAATTATAGCCGTCGAACAATAATATGAATGATTGTGGCAAACAATCATTTTGTTTTCCTTTTAACGGAATGCTAACATCCATCAACGCAGAGTGCATTTCATGGATTTTTGTGAAGAAATGTATGATATTTTGTGACGATTGTTTTAGTGACATTTTATGAATTAGTTAAAAATATAATGACATTTCATAAAGTTTCTCTAAATTATATCTTTAAAATTTATTTCATTACTATTAAATTCTCTAAAAATCTATATTTTATTTTATGATACTTAATAATTTTCCTAATAAAGAGGTTAAATATTATTTAATTATTTAAAATTGAGTGTTATTTAAATACATTTCAATATTTTTTTATATTATCTATACTTTTATAATATTTCAAAGTTTCACGATTAGTTTTTAATTTTTTAACTCCAAGCTAGTAACATATTATAAAATTTTAGAATACTTAGTTAGTTAATAAGGTATTTTTATTTTTTTTCTTATTCTAGTCCACAAATATAATGATATTTTATGAATATCAGACGAAATATAATGACATTTCATAATTTTACATTTTTATGAGTGATATTTAATACGTAAACCAAAATTTGTGACATTTCATGAGGCCACTATAGTACTTTTGTCATCGTTTTTTCTTTGACATCTTACTTTTGTCATCTTTTGGGTGGTGGAAACCGTCGATATCCTTCCGTGGTCACTTTTATAAAGTAAAATCTAATTACCTATTATGGCCCATTATTCTATTCAATTCTGTTTGTTTTGATATATTGGTTGTATTTATTTTGGATGATTTTAGGTTATTTGTAGTATGTAACTCCTGTAGACCCTACAGACCACTTCATTCATTTTAATTGTTTTAACATAATGTCACCTTCTTATTATACTATTCTCCCTCCGTAGTTTGTAATTATGATTTTTGATATAGAAAAAACAAAAGTATAGTTCCAATGTGAGTTGCTTTTGGTAGTATATGTATAATGTATGGTGGGCTCTAACCTCCACTGAGTTCATAGTTGCAATATATAAACAAACTTACGCTATTACTATATTTTAGAGGTGGCAGTTCGGGTCAATCGGTTTGGGTTCGGTTCAGGTTGATTTCAAATCGTTCAATATTTGGTTCGGGTTGGATCGGGTCGGTTGAATTCGGTTTGTTCGGGTTGAGTTCGGTTTGTTGAAATTTCGGGTCGGTTTGGATCGGTTTGAGTGATTTTCGGTTTGGAATACTTTCTGTTAGGGTGACTTCGGGTCGGGTAACTTACGGTTCAGATTAGCCTTCGGTTTTTTCGGGTTATGGGTCAAATTCGGGTCAATTAATCGGTTAAATTTGGTTACCATTGCAGAATCCAACAATTCAATCATCAAGATATGTAAATTTGACTTCAATCAATCTTAACACGTATAAATGTATATAAAAGATTAATTTAAACAAATAATTATAATTTGCATCATGTTATACTTTAGCAACTAACTCTGAACTTATCATAATTATTGATGTAGCTCCCGATTATTTAATAGTTTCATTATTTTGAGAGGAGTATAAATAAGGTATGTTTGTGGATAATTATTAAAATTGTATCAAAGTGTAGTAACTTGCATTTTGAATCTATTAATAGTTAGCGAATGGAATTTGTTAATAAGTTTTGATGACTTTATTTACGGTAGTTAAAAACTGTTAATGATGAAGAACTATTCAGAAGCATGAGAATTTTGCTACATAGGTAAAAACCTTCAAGTATATTAAATATTTATGCTAAATTGCTAATGAGGGAGAATTATTCATAAGAGTGGATAAAGGCTTGAGAAATTCTAATTAATAAAAACACCTTAAGTATATGAATAATTAATACAATAATGATATGAATTAGTGATAAAATTTGAGTCTAAATATACAAATATTTTTTGTTCTTATGAATCCATCATTGATGAGTAACACATTATCATTAATTCATTATTAGTTGTGCAATTAATGAAAATGCATGATAATTAATTACTTTAAAATTTTATAATGCAAAATATTTGTGGTATATTTAAAATGATTTCTCGTGTATATAAGTTTATTAATACCTTTCTATAGGTATGTCACTTACTAAGTAATGATTAATTGTAAAAGTATTGTGGGGCATTATTTAGTGTTGTATGATACAAATACTAAATACTGATTTGTATTTAAACTGAATATTGGGTATAAACATTCTGTTTTATTCTCATTGTCTCCTATAATTAAAGCAATATATTCTTTCTGGTCACATCGGATATATTAGTTCGGGTCACACGGGTTTCGGTTCAGGTTCGGTTCGATTGGTTTTCGGTTGGTTTCGGTTCGGGTCACTTCGGATTTCGGATCATTGTCGGGTTATGGGTGACTTTGGTTCGGTTGATTTTGTTTCGGATGACTTCGGTTTGGATGATTGTGGATTGTGGTTTACTTTTGGTTTTACAATAATACGGTTCAGTTTGGTCCGGGTTGGTTTATTTCGGAATTCGGGTCATTTTTCAAGTTATAGTTTTCAGTTGAGATTCGGATTTGGATCGGATTGGTTCGGTTTGGTTTTTCGAGTTCGGGTTACTTTTTCCAGGTCTATTATATTTACATGTATGAGAATTATTATACATTTGTATTTTAATATATTTACTCCCTTATGCTTTAAATGTAAGCCGTTTAAATATTTTAAGTCTAAAATCAATTCTAAAGCGATTTACATAAAAAAATAGGAGTTAGTGCATAATACATATGAAAATAATCCTATGAAAAATTAAGAGGTTAATGAAGTTTAAACAAGGATTAATTAGCTAGCGAGTAAGTCTTGTCTACAAGTGACTGTAGCTATCATAGCTACATACAAGAGGGATATGCGGAGCACGTGCGGGAGACATATGGGAGGGACGGACGAGCGCGCGTTTTGTTCTTTGTTTTTTATTGTTTTTCTTTATCTTTATCACAACACAAAATTTAAATTATTGTAACTTTTAATATATAAGTCCAAAATGAAAAAAAATTATATCATTATTCACCTAAATTCAAGCTCTTCAAAAACAAGATCAGTCATGAATATGTTTTGACAACTTAAAAAAATATTTTTACATGTATAGTGCACAAAACGTAAAAGAAAACTTATACAGATGCTCATACAAACTTGTACAAATGTTCATTAAAACATGTACATCCACATGTAAAAACATGTACATCCTCGCATTAAAAACATACAGATGGTCACATAAATCTGTACAAATCATTAAATATGTACATCCTTAGATTAAAATATATACATATAAGGGAGAAAACTTGTACAAATGACCATACAAACATGTACAAATGTTCATTAAAGTACATGTATATTCTCACATTTGAACATGTACATTGTCACATTAAAACATGTACATTCTCACATCAAAATATGTACATACATCCTCACATTAAAATATCATGGTATACATGTAAAAATAATTTTTTTAAAAGTTATCAAAACGTATCCATGACTGGTTTTGTTTTGAAGAGCTTGAATTTAGGTGAACAATGATATAATTTTTTTTTCATTTTGGACTTATATATCAAAAGTTACAATCATTTAAAGTTGTCATAATAAAAAAAGAAAAAGAATAAAAGTTTTTTTTTTAAAAAAAAACACACGCTAAAAAATCTTTAAAAAAAGAAAGAAAAAAAAAGTAAATCGCGTGCCTCATATGTAGCCAAGAATTTGTGATATTTATAATTGTACGATTTTTTTTATAGTAATAGTCAATGTTTTGCAAGCTTACTATATAATTTAAGAAATCAATGCGTACATCTAGTATAATTTCTTTTTTTTTTTGAAAGTGGTACATCTAGTATAATTTCAATAATACCAAAATTCAATGTAGACCTTTATACATGTTGGATAATAAGTGATAGTGGACCAAAATTATTGTTCAGCCCAATGTCTCTTCTATACAATTTTATGTTTCTAGTATAAATACTTGGTCCTATCTCTATGATAATCAACCGAGACTTTACAATCTAATATACATGTTATTCATTGGTTAATAATATATATCCGTACAATTTTTCCATACTAACATTATAATTTTAAAAGGGAACAAGTATATGTATGTATCATCTATAGTTACATTAGAATGTAACCAAGAAATTACCTAACTTTTATTTAATCCTATTGTAACACCTACAATACTAATCAAATAATTAACGGTTAACCTTACTAGACAACTTCAATAAATTTGCAGCGGATATCTCGTACAACTGGTGTTACTGCTGTCAATCACCCACGTGACTGACAAGGCCTATTACATACAAAAGCTACGGTCTGATGGATTGGATAAAATCCAACTTAAATATATCATCACATACATTACCGAGTTCATTCTAATATCCAAAAGCCAAATACAAGTTCAATTGTCCACTTCACCTATAAGTACACATGAGTTTATAAAACTCCCAAAATATAATCAATTCTAAAATATCCAAAACGTGTCTAGCCTGTCCTACACTCTAACCGGGTAACATCTTCAATCATGTACCTGGAATGGTTAGGCCACAAAAGGCTCGACACAACTCGCTGAGTATGATAACATGCAACGCATGAGCTACCGGATTACACACGACTAATTGGTCAAGTGAACACGCACACGATTGATTATTATTCAAAAACATAACGAATTACAATAAGCATTCAAAATGTTGCATGAATTCACAAGTACACAATTAATACACCACATCACAAACAAGAGTAAGGACATCGGATACAACGAGTAAGTCCTCTGTTCATTCCTAGGTCTCAAGATATTATTTGGAATCTCGATTTCGACATTAACTTATGTATTCTTTTACAATCCTCGCAATGGGAATGTTCCTTGTCATATTTAATGGTTAACTGTGTTCGGGTATGTATGAACCCTATTAGTTGAGTATTGAATTCTCAAGGAAGTGAACCACCATCAAAATGACGTATACTTAAACCATGTCCTACAACAATGTACTGTAGATGATCGGAGTCAATCACTGACTCAAGGAAACCAATAGTTGAACCATGTCTTTTAGCAATGTGTTGTTGGACGATCGAAGTTAATCCCTGACTCAAGGAGACTAATATTTAAACCACATCCTATAGTAGTGTGCTGATGGACGATCGGAGTCAATAACTGAATCAAGCAGACTAATATTTATTTGACCGCGGAGGTGGATCTGATGCAGATACCATTCTCCGTTCTCAATGCATGCGGCCAGTACGTCCGAGACTCCTTGCTTCCCCCCACTAAACCACATTTGTTAGAAGTATATTTGGAACGTTCGTTCTACTTCTAATATGTTAGTTCGAATCACCTTGGTTTCGACTAATGTTCAGGGAAATTAGTAAGATATTCTCATATGATGTCCACTTTAGTTAAGTTCGTATACCTAATCCTCTTGGATTCTCTAACCGTTATCATATGTTCCTTATGTGCTTTTTCATTACTATCTTCGAAGTTAGTAGCGCATCACAAAGTGGCAAGGTTGGATAGATACGAAACATAAAAACACACACAAAATCAAGGTAAACCTCGGGAACACACGGGTTACAGTAAACCATACCTTAGCCTAATTCGACACACGCCTATTCCCGAATGACATCCTGGTTATCCCGATCCTATAATCGAATCAATTGAGTACGTTAATTCCTTATCATTCTCGGATGTAATATTTATTTGTTCATTAGGAAACCAGACTAAGGTCCATCCTAGGCTCGTGCTTGGTGGTCAGCTATGTCATGTCCAGGTTATTGACTTCTCAAGGATGGTTAGCCATTGAAATTACTCAGCTTTGCTAATTTTTTGGCATTGTGTTCTCTAATCCCTTCTGTGTGTTGCTTGAAATGACCACAAATACAAGTGAAAAGAGATGCTCTTTACAGTGCCGATGGCAACGAAAGCTTGGGAATGAGCATGAAGACTTCCACATAGTAATCATTTTGGCTTTTGAACTTTTGCATGTAAGAAGACTGATGTAATATGTTAGTAACCTTTGTAAAGTTTTCAAAATATTGTGTAAGAAAAGGAAGACAGTCTTAGCTTTTTACAGAAGTTGTGAATGTTATGGTAACATCCAATAGATTTAATAACTTTCGATGCCAAATAATTGGACTTAATTAGCATTGACTAAGGCCCCATTCTTTTGTCTATATTATAAGCTTGTTTATTTGATCAGCTAGTTTGTTCTCTCTGCATGTCACATACATCAATTGTCATATCAATTATTTTTTCTCTCTACTTTTTCTAATTTCAGTTGACAACTGACATCAGCTCTCAATTCAGCTAGGCAAAAGAATGGGGCCTAAGTAAATGGATTAAGGTGAGATTAATCACTGTACTACCAACAACTACTCTACCATGTATAATATAAATGTTTTTTTTTATATTTTAGTTCTATTTTTTTAAGCAAGCATTACTTAAATTATAAGGAAAAGAAAAAAAATTGTAATATTTCACCGAATTTTACCTTTACATTGTTAACTCTTCAATCATTAACTATAAATAAAATTTGTAGGATTTATATTTACTTGTATGACAAGAAGCATTTATATTTGCTGAAGATTATACTTTGTGTGTGAGTTCCTATAATATAGCACAGTCACATCTTTGTTTAGAAAAAATGCATGATCGCAAGTGGAGCTGATAACACGTATACATACAAAAGTAGGCAGCCAACATCAACAATTGTGTTCTGTTTGCCACTACAAACACGCAACTAATTAATCAGCTAATTCGAATAATTACTTTTTAAAACAATTTCATCAGCGTATTATAAATTGATCATTATTTATTTTATTTTTTTGAAAATTAAATTGATCATTATTTCGGTGCTATATAAAATAGTAGTAATAGTATAATTGCGTAGTGCAGCTTATGCAATGATTCGCTTTCCTTCTCTTCTCTACCCGGTGATAACAAATCCACATCATGTTGTAAATTAAAAAAAATGAGAGCGCTGGGTTGAAAGAAATAGTTTATGTCCGTGTCAAATAAAAAAAAAGTTATGTATACGCGCATAATATAACGTTTTTACTCGAATAAATTACTGGACCCTCTTCTTATCAATAGCCTTTCCATGTCATAGTGGGCCCAATCACACATTTAATTTCAATAATCAGTTTCATTTCAATTTCTCCGCTTAAATTGACATACCACGGCCTTGCACCCACACGAGCCGAGAGAAAGAGAGAGCAAAAATCGTCCAATCTTCCACTCTCTCTTTCCTCCTCCATTATTATCTTCTTCCTCAAAACCCCCAACTTCCACCACCACCTCCACCACAATACCACGTCCCTCGACTCCTCTATTACTCGATTGTTATGCTAGGAAAGAGATCTAGGCCGTTGATCATGAAGCTCTCCGGCTCCTCCTTCCAACCTTCACCTTCGGGTACGGTTAACATCGCCACTACCACCACCGCCATCACTAGTCCGAGGAGTCCGTTGGACTTCCAGATCCCAGTCTCCAAGACGATGACGGGTTCCCCTGCTGTCAAGAACAATTTCAACAACGAAAACATCATCAAGTGCTCGTACGATCGCGTCGGTTACGGCGTTGGCCTGGGGTTAATCATCGCTCTCGAAGAGTCCAATTACGATGGTACCGGTGGTGAGAAAATCCTCGTCAATTATGGAATCCGGAACAGTTCTACTCCCCGTTCAGTTCCGATACCGGTTAATCTTTGTCGCCGCTCTCGGTACGCCGGCCGTGGTGGTGGTAGTTACTTCAGGGGTGAGAATAATGATCTTTATTATAACAGAGGAAAACTAGGGAATGATGAGGAGGAAGAAGGTTACACTCTCGTGATTCGTCGTGGTGGTGTCGACGACAAGACAGTTACTACTAGAGTTTACTGCGATAACGACAGAGACTGCACGGGAAAACACCAGTCCGGGAATGATTACAGCGGTAACTGTAGAAATGATTACACGGTTGCAACGACGATGAGCAGGAGTAGGCAGAAAAAAGACGGTGGTGCATCCGCGGTTTTCAAGATCTCGTCGGGGTTCTGCGGTGATGAAGAGGAGGTTGAGTCCAGAACGAACTGTTCGGATTTCCTGAGTAATTGCCATATGTGCCGGAAAACGCTAACCGGGAAAGATATTTACATGTACAGGTAAGAATTTTCATTCAATCAGATTGTGATGATCTGATTTTCGATACATGTACTGAACAACCAGCTCGTTTATCAAGTTCTGTAATTAATATCTGATGTTCAAATCTCTGAAATTTGTGCAGAGGGGAGAAAGCCTTTTGTAGTGAAGAGTGTAGGCAGAGACAGATTGCGAGCGACGAGAGAAAGGAGAAGAAATTTTGTAGATCTGAGGCAGTAGTAGCTATGGCTGCAGCTTCGGCCTCGTTCAGATCATCGTCACCGTCCAATTCGAGATCGCCTTATCACTATGAGGCCATGTTCACTGCTGGGATGGTTGCAGTTTGAGACATAATTTCGTCACAACAAAAATCAGAGAATAATATAAATAAATTGGGTTTTTATAATCAAATCACTAAGATGAGAATAATAACTACACGTAATTACTTACAATCGTCTGTAGATTAGTATATAAAGAATTTAATATGTTTAATTTGTACTACTACTGAAAGTCTGAAACTACATGCAGGAAGAAAAAATTTTGATCAATTTTGAGAGCAAGTTTTGTGAGTAAGATGATTGATCGATGCAATAATCTGAGTTCGCCCTTCTCTATATGCTGGTTCTTACTTTAACTTTAGTCTAGTTATGTGCGCTTCAGAATAGAATATTATTTGTGGGACGTCCTCATTCCATGGCTGATGATTTTGCTACTCACAGTAAAGTAAGAAGGCATCAATGACATTGACGAAGCAGACAAGGTCTCTGAAATTAAAATAATGAGTCGTCTTTCCACAGAGAGTAATAATGTCATGGTGACAACCGACCGTTTAGTTTATTTTTATCATATTTACTTTATTTTAATATCCAATAAATAAAATATTTTAAAATTTAATGGGAAAATTCACGATACACCTCTGTTTTCTTTCGTAATTCACAATATATCCCTGTGTTTTTTATAATTCAACTTTAAACATGTTTAAATGTTGTCCAATTTCAACTTTATATGGACATTGCTAAAGGGATATATTTTGGTCCAATTCTAAATTTGAAGTTTTTTAAGCTCACATGTGACTAGCTGTGTGACTCAATGAACATGTGGCATATTTATTGGGTTCCACAGGTCACATGTGAGCTTAAAAAATTTCATATTTGATATTGGACAAAATATAACACTTTAGCATCATCCATGTAATGTTTTATCAATTTTAGACAACATTTAAACATGTTTAAAGTTGAATTACGAAAAACACGGGTATATTATGAATTACGAAAGAAAATAGGGGTATATCGTGAATTTTCCCAAATTTAATTGAAATTTTATTTATACGATAATAAAAATGTGTTAAGCAATAAATATAATATTTAATCTGACACTGAATAATTCTAGTAGATATTTTGTGGTGTAGATACTATAAGATATCTGAATTCTTTTAGGCTATGTTTTCTGAAAAAATGCAAATCAACTTTGGTTTGCTTAGTCTACTCAATATGTACCACTTAGCATATAGTATTTTTTTATATATTCTTTTATTTAAAGATGAGAACAATAGACACTTTGTAGCTTTCTTATTTAAAAGTATTTATATGTATAAAATAATTTTACTAAATAGAAAATTAAAAGTGTGCAATTGTCTTTGCATAGCACATGGTTAATAACAACTAAAACAAAATCTAATACAAACATATTAAGTGAACAGTAGTCAACATTTTATTGTTTCCAACGATGACACCATTTCATTATACCTCATCAAATTGTGAAAATGTAAAGGAAAATAATAATTAAGTGATAACACATGTTAAAGATTAGAGATAAAATTTTGTAAGAAATAGAAATAATTTTAGCATATTTATATTAATAAAAAGTTAATGAATAGATATATAAGTAAAAAAAACATAGTTGGATCTGTGTGGTTAGCTGTCAAATGCAACGATTAAAATAAAGCAGAGGAGAAATGGTGGGAGCGGCGTTGAAATTGATATCAGCTGTTAGATGAAACTTTTAGAATAAAGTAGAGAAGAAATTGTGGAACTGACATTGAAACTGATTACATACAAACACACCCATGATGCTCTATTACATGTAAAATGTACAACTACATTTGCAATCAAGTACAAAAAGGAGCAACTCATCATTGTCTTACTAATTTTTTGAAAACAACACATTATTATTACTTGCATAGTTTCGGAATACATTCAGGGCTATATCCAAGCCATATTATAACATATGAACATTTACATTGTCATTCCTTATTGACATAGCTAAGAAAAAAAAGTAGAAAACTTCCCTTTCCTTCTTTACATCATCCAAATCCACCCCTACATCATGATTTAGGAAATCTTCCCCATTCACAAACTTATCAAGTG
Source organism: Limonium bicolor (assembly GCA_023374045.1). Taxonomy (NCBI): domain Eukaryota; kingdom Viridiplantae; phylum Streptophyta; class Magnoliopsida; order Caryophyllales; family Plumbaginaceae; genus Limonium; species Limonium bicolor. Next base: position 77,172,437 of record CM041778.1, on the reverse strand, counting down.
AAAGGTAATCATTAAAACTCTAATTTTTCTAAGCCCATCTTTAACAAAAATCTTCATTCCAAAAATGATCGCCTTGGCTTCTACCACACTTGGTGCTTTCGGCCCGGCACAACCTATAAGATCCGTGGAATAATCTCATCGGTAGCCCATTTACAATATGCTCCAAGACCATAGTCGTTTTGTGCTACTGCAACACTGCCATCCACAAAACTTCTACTACATCACCATCCTCTTCATTCCACCCTAATCATCAAGGATGACCTGGACACTCGTTTTGCTTAATAAACCCATCTCATTCAAAAAGGCATGTGCCTGCTGGAAGCCCCATACTAGATCCCGTGCCTTCCCATGCTGTAACTGACACCTTGCATACTACATATTCCACAAGAACAAATTCATGCGCCTAATAAGCCCTATATCTTCCTTAAGACAGTACATAAGAAGCGAGTCACACATTGCGAAGTCATAAATAAGACGAACAGGTGGGCTCATCCCCTCCCTCTCCCATAATGAAATTACAAATTCGCAATTGATAAAAGCACGCACAACTCCTTCAAGCTCATCACACACTGAACACTTATCCTCTAGAAAACTCTTGCATTTACCAGACAAACAAACCTTACAAGGTAGGAAGCCATACATAAACAAAAAGGAAAACCTGTGGACACAAGTCACACTTCTTAACTCTTGCGATGATATGAACAACCCGACTATCCCCTAAATGAGATGAAATACTCCATGGTAATTGGACAACGCAAGACAGCAGACAGACTTAAGCGTGAACCGGCCTGACTTAGTCAGACCCCACTCCCACACTTCTTTGCAAGCATCATCCCTTACTAGATAGACAAAACGTACAAATCATCATCCCCATCTAACCACTGTCTTACTACATCTTCCCACTAATCCCTCATACTAGGATCAATGAGCCATGAAGCCCAACCCTCCCTTCTCACGTGCTAAGAAATATTCCATAGGATTAAAGCTCCTTCTGGTTCAGGATATCTTCAATGACCCTCCTGACCCTTTGTTAAGGCCCAAGACTCCTTGCAAAACCCGCCATATAGGGATAGGCTTATTACCTAGGCTAGCATTTAGAATAGAACCTGAAGAAAAGTAGTTGAGCTGTAAAACTCTAATTGCCAAAGATCTAGCTTAGGGCTGGCCAAACAGTTTCGTTAATTTGGTTATGACTGAAACCAATTTTTTTTTTTACCATTTTTTGTAACCCTTTTAAAATTTTTTTGGTTTTCGGTTAACTGAATTTTATTTTTGTTCGATTTTAAGTCGTAATTTTTTCTTTTAAAAATTTTGGTTAACCGAACTTATTACGATTAATCACAATTAATTTGCTTTTCGGTTCAGTTTTTGGTTATTGAGTGAACAAAAATGCGGTTTTCGGTTATTGAACCAAAATAACCAAAAACTGATTTTTTTTTCAAAATTCAATTTACGGTTAATCGAATTAACCGAATGGACACTCTAATCTAGCTAATGCAAGAACCTCTAACACTGCTTCACAAACAAGACTAAGTTAAAGTAAGATAAGTCCCTAACTTAAGTTTGGTACATGGATAAAACCTCTTTAGCTCATCAATAAAATAGCTCGGTACGTACATGTGATAAAGTTTTTTTCATACTTTTATATTACCTTAACGATACATGATTCACATTTTTAGAGACCCATAACAAAAAACAACTAAACTTTGTCTAACTAAGGTAATAACGAAACACAACACAAGCTAAGATCTTAAATCACCCTCACGCATTCTAGACGACTAAGAAAATACTCTTACTGATGGCAATTTGACCCTCATGGGATGTTGCACGAGAAACATGGCTAAGGACAAACCTTCATATGGTTTGTGAAACTTGATCTCTATCTTAACTAAGCAGCCATCAAACTCGAGGGAATATACGATACCCTCTAAGTTCTTACAGTCTATACTCAATAACAGATACTCCCTCCGTCTTGAATTGACCGTCCTGTTTGTTTTATGACACGTTTTTCCACTTCAATATTAAGCATATAAGATAAAATAATTTTATAAAACTAAATTTTGTAACATATAGTTTATCATGTAAGGAATCATATGCAAAACTTAAATTTTCAAAATTAATTTATCTTATATGTTAAAAGTTGAAGTCAAATGACATGTCCAAATAGTAAACAGAACGGTCAATTCAGGACGAAGGGAGTAGATGAAAGACAACTAAAAGCTACATCGTCACGCATTCACCACCTTGGCTATTACCCTTCAATTCCAATAACCATAGCATGAATCAGAGTTCGGTCAAATTTGGATTTGCATCCACAGCTAATCCCCACTGGCTCACAAGGATCACACTGGTAGAAAAATGATTTTATAAAACGGAGCTTATAACACGGTTATAATGTCACAGTGTTATAAAATATTTTACAACTCGGTTATAAATATTAACCGTGTTAAAATATGTAAGGAAAATAATATAACACTAAACAAATAACTTTATAACATGGTTGTTTATTACGCGTGTTATAAGTTTAAGTTATATAACACGGTTCTTTGTTACCCGTGTTGTATAAATGTTTTGGAAATATTTTAAAATTTTACGTACGTTTTACAACACGGTTTTAGTCTGACCCGTGTTATATTTTGATTTATATAACACGATTAGTGATAACCGTGTTATAAAGGGTTTTTAAACTTTCACCAAACCCACTCTTTCCCCCCGCAAACCTGCGAATATCATCATTTGGTCTTTGCTCTCTACTCTCTCGGCTCCAGTAAATTCGCTACCGCATTTACCACCGGCGTCACTACCATCACCGCGACGGCGATCCCCTCCGACGTTGCTGCGACCGCCACCACCAACATCTTCCTACATTTTCTCGCCGCGCTTCAGCATCTGCCTGCAGTTTATCACCTCCCACCTCCTACGACTGCTTCTGGGCTACACCTTGGCTGAGACTTGCAAATCATGGCTGTGACCATGGCTACTTCTGAGTTTTCACTTAGGTACATTCTTCTTATCTTCTAAGATCACCATGTTCCATTTATGTGTTTTGGGGTCAGGGCTTTTAATTTGGGTTTAAGAGTACAGGAATGGGGGACGAATAAAACTAGCCCTTCTCCCAAATTTCAGTCGGAAAGAAATAATATTCCTTAGCAGTTGTAGAATTCTTGACAAATGCATGTTTATGCAGATTGAAGATTCTAGCTACCGGTTTTTTTTTTTGCATACTTATGAGCTTCCTTAATGTTAGTCAGTATGTATGTGTTAGGGAGATAAATATGAGGGCAGGGGAAGCAAAAGAAGAAAAATAAATGGGCAGAACCACATATAGATCGTTCCATAATTCATCAGCTTCAACTTATTCTTCCCATCTTTTTTTGAAAATATGCATCTCAACCGAAGACTGATTTCTTACCTGCATATGAACTTGATGATGGGCTCTTTCGGTCTGATAAAATCATGGAGACTACTTGGTTAACACTTACCAGGACAGTCACATTTGACGCTTGGATCAATGGGAAATAGAGTTGGGGTTTTCAGTTGTTTTGTCTTGTTGCCTCATCAGTTGTTTTATCTAATTTGGAGCCATTTGTAGTTTTTTTCTCCCCATTTGCTGTCTCCTTATATGATCATTGTGAGGTAGATGGCCATTGGCAGTACTCAAGTAATTTTGAGTGAAATAGGTTGTGGTATGATTTCTTTACTGAAATTGTTACAAGCTTTACTACTTTGATATTAGATCCTTGCGTTAAACTACGCTGGCATTGAAAATCTTGACTAATTTTTACTATAGTGAGTTTCAAACTCCCATTTGTCGTTGCTTTTAGTTGTTTAACAAGAGCATAATGTGGTTGGTCAATTAAATTGATTTGAGCTGTTGTTTACAAAAAGTTTTAACCTAAGTTTTACACTGCTACATTGGTCATTAAGTGTGAGCTATTCTAAGAAAGGATTATTATCTGTTTTTGCACTCCCTTTAAAATAGACCTCATATTTGTACAACTTATATAAACTATTGTATTAAATTGTCATATTACACCTGTTACACAAGCTTTAATAGCTATAAACTAAGTTTTTGAATGGTCTTGTAGAATAGCCAATACCCTTCAATACATAGGCTTTGTCTTTGTCTATCTTTGTTGCTGTCATAAAGCTACTTATAGGTTTATCTCACATTGTTAATTGTGCTAAGATTTGATTTTGTGTTATTTTACTTCATAAAATAATGATAAATTGCCTAGGTTTCTACACAATCATGCTACTGTTTACCTTCTCTACATCTAAAGCGTTGTTAATGCTGCGCTGTTCAACTATTTTAGCTGGTTTTTACCTTCTAACTATGTCGTTTGGTCTCTATTTTTACTGCCGTTAAAACACCTATTTTAACAATTTTTCCGGCCAAAGTAATACTATTTTAGCTTCAACTTTTTCCTCTGTTTAACATGTACGAAGCAGAGTGTGCTTCGCTTTGATAAAACATGGTTCGTGTCTAAGTTAAGTGTTGTCATACCAGTGTCTTATCTGCTTCAGATGTTTGTTGATTCTACTATACTTTAAGATTTGTCCAGCTCTTACCCAGATTGACAACTGTTGCTGCAATTATTGAACCATTATACAATAGTACTAAAGCTCCATTTCTGCCCCTAGTTATGGTCTATTTTGAACTAAAAAAACTACTACAAATGAATGCTTTTATTGCTGCTGTTGAAAACCGTGAATGTACAATCTGTTCATTGAGGAGGCAATGTCTAGAGACTTTCAGATACTTTACATAAAAGTGATGGATATATAACTATAAAAAACCTAGTCCTTTGGCAGAAATGGCTTTTCAGTTTTCATTTATGAATCTGCTCATCCTTGTCAGCTACTTGGCTTTAATTTTATCATCGAATTATTTGTAATAGAAGATATCTCAAGTCAATTATATGTAAATATGCTGGAAAAGTCAGAAGGATATGATATAGATGGATATGTCAGTGCCAAAATGAGCAGAACTTGTAGGTGGTGCTGCCAGGACAATATATTCTTGATACTCCAGTTCAGATTCTTAGAAGATTCTAATAATTATGTCAACACAAAATGAATTTTCTTAACGAGAACATATGATAGAAGGTCTGAGAATTGGTTACTCGAGCGGAAAAAAGCTTGAATAGTAGCTTGAAAATATCAGAAACTAGAAAGATAAAAGGTGAACATAAAGACCAAAGTGCAGTGATCCATAAAAACTTTGACAGTTCTTCGGGAGTGTTTTCCGCACTGGTTTTCTGCACTTTATCTTTCTAAGTGTTTTCCGCTAAACTTAGACAGTTCTTAGATCTGCTGCTACTTACTTTTAGTTGTCTAATTAAATCCAAAATTTGACGAACTTTGTACTCAATTTTTGCCTTTGGTTTATACTGCTACTATACATACTTACTTTTTGTTGTCTGAATGCAATTTGCTTTAGTTTTAGTCTCTATTTGCTTCTAGTTTTTGCTACTTCAATAAACACTTTTTTAGTAGTTTGTCACTTAAATAAAGAAATGTAATAGTTCTAATGCAATTTACTTATTCGCTCTTCTCTTCTCTAATTCTTTTTCACCATTTCAATTACTATCTAAATGCAATTTACTTATACAACAGTTTTTCATTTGTTTTTACAGCTTTTATTGTCAGTGAAGACATTCAAGGGATAGTTGCTTCTGAAACTGGAAGTGATAAAACAATCTCATCATCTACTATACCAAGTACTCGAGTTCGTGCAACTGAGTCCCCACTTTCCAAGTGAGAGTGTGACCATGAAGATTCTAATGGTAATTTGATAGTTAAGCTTTTTTTCCTTAGTATTTTTTTATGTATCATCTTACCATGATTTGTAAACACTGTCATTTGTAGTATCACATGTATTGCTAGAGGTCATTACAAGTGTTGTTGTGTTAGTTTCCATTTATATTAGCGGCTCGGGTATCTTTAACCCCTGATTTTCACGTGGATAGGCAGTTAGCTCAGTTTTGCTGCCCATGTTAGTGGAAATGTGTATTTAATTACTTATGTTCTTTGATTTACTGAAATTTACTATTCATTCTTTTGTGGTCAACCTCTTCTCCATTCCGGTTATTTGTTCACTTTGGTATGCTATGATTATGGTTAGAACTATCTTTTACTTTCTTAACCTTTTTGAACCTTGCTTGGATCAACGATCTCTAAATGAAGATCTTTAAACTCTTGGATTTGTGGAAGAAAGAAATTTGTGATTGTTAAAGAAATAGTGTTCAAGTGAAGCACAATCTTTAAGGAGACAAACATTACTAAAATCATGCAATCACCCACTGTTTGATGGCTGTTTTTAGATTTAAGGAAACGAATATAGTACTCGCCCTTGTTGCTGCTAAATTTTGCCCTGATTCTACCCAATTTTACGCTATCTATGTGACAACCTGAAAACAATTCTTGAAATCCAATTTGTACATTATTTAGTGTCATTATAGTTGCAACCTAAAACTTGCAATTTACGCTCAGTTATGCTCCAGAAGTGCTGCTCGGTTTGCTCTGAATTGCTGATCGGTTTGCTCCTGAATTTCTACTCAGTTATGCACCTGAATTGCTGCTGCTACTGAAATTTCAAATCTGTTACACCAGGTATTTCTTCTTTTGCTTAAAGAAATAGTGTTCAAGTGATGCACAATCTTTAAGGAGACAAACATTACTGAAATCATGCAATCACCCACTGTTTGATAGCTGTTTTTAGATTTAAGGAAACGAATATAGTACTTGCCCTTGTTGCTGCTAAATTTTGCCCAGATTCTACCCAATTTTACACTATCTATGTGACAACCTGAAAACATTCTTGAAATCCAATTTATACATTATTTAGTGTCATTATTATTGCAACCTAAAACTTGCAATTTACGCTCAGTTATGCTCCAGAAGTGCTGCTCGGTTTGCTCTGAATTGCTGATCGGTTTGTTCCTGAATTACTACTCAGTTATGCACCTGAATTGCTGATGCTACTAAAATTTCAAATCTGTAACACCAGGTATTTCTTGCTTCATATACTGCTACTGTTATAGTTTTCTACGATATAGAAAATGGCGGATTGCCAATCATCCTTTCCCCTCAAAAGGAAACACACATCATTACTCACAACTATGTTTTCCAAACCCAAGAAAAGCTAACCTTTCACTGTTAACCTACTATATTTGCTTAGCTATCTTTTCTAACTATGATCACACTTGGCCTGCTTGTTGTTGCAGTTTGGGCACTTCTTTATTGTTGTTACCATCCGCCACTTTGCTTCAGTTTTACTCTCTTTTAATGGTGTCAGTTACACTTGGTTTAAACCCATGAATATTTCCATTTTAGTACCTGATTTTAGCTCCTGTTTGTAGTCTTTTTTCAGCAGCTTTTCCAATCAAGAGTGATGCAATTTTTCTTCAGTTTTTGCCTATGTATATTGACTCTTAATAGGACTTGAGTGAATCTGATTTTGCCTCATGGATAATACCACCTCTTTATCTGTTTTAATTGCTGTTACAATCTGCCACTTTGCTTCAGTTTTAGTCTCTTAGTGGTGTCGGTTATGACTTTTGGCTATTATATAGAGGCGGTAAAACGATTTCTCTAATATTGATGCACTATTATACATTGTTTAGTGCCATTATTATTGCAATCTGAAACGTGCAATTTATGCTCAGTTATGCTCCAGAATCGCTACTCAGTTTGGCTTTTGAATTGCTGCTGCTACTAAAATTCAAGATCTGTTACATCAGGTATTTCTTGCTTCATATAGTGCTACTTTACAGTTTTAGATGATATACATATTATGACTGTTATGAGCTCTGTCATTCATTTGTTTGTACGTCCTCTTATTATTATTGTTAATGCTCAATGAGCTAGAAACTATACAACATACAAGTACAAAACTATGAATAGGAAAATGGCAGATTGCCAATCATCATTTCCCCTCAATAGTAAACACACATCATTGCTCCCAACGATCTATGCCTTCTAAACCTTAAAAAAGATGAGCTTTCACTGTTCAGCTGTCATACAAAACAGATTTTGAGTGTTTAAATTCTAGACAACTGACCTGCTATAAGCTCGTGGTTATGGTCTGAAAATCTGCATTGTTTATGCTGTTACATCGCCCATTAGTTGCGCCATTAAATACAGATTTTTCAACCGTAGTCAATTAAAAACAATGTTAAAGCAAAGCTGAAATGGTAAATGTTTGAAGGATATGATGAACCGGTCGTGGATGTACAAAGGTGTACTTGATGACTCCTATCAGGCTGGGATAAAAGAGTTATGCAGAATTGCAGTTGAGAAACTTCCGGCTGAAGATGACGGTTATATTTTGTGCGCATGCAACAAGTGTAGAAATGTATTGAAATATCCAAAAGTGCGTCAAATTTATGATCATTTAAGACGATATGGACTTGTGGCGGACTACACAATATGGGTCTGGCACGGTGAAAGTGTAGATGATACGACTCAGTTTAGTGAACGTAGTACTGGTGGTGAACATACAGAATGTCACGAGGACAACAATGATATGCCTCCCAATTGTGATTTGAATTTGGGTGATGAAAATGATGATCACATTAATTCAATGCTGGAGGATATTGAACAACATTTTGCTGAGAAGCCCGGTGCGTATGAAGATTTGCTAGACTCGTACAAAAAACCATTATTCACTGGATGTGATCCTTTAAAGTGGAATAAACTGAATTTTGTTTTGAAGCTATTCAACTTAAAATCAAAGCATGGGTGGAGTGATGTGAGCTTCACTGCTTTACTGGAATTACTAAAAGATGCATTCCCTACTCAAAATGAATTGCCTGTCTCAACTTACCAGGCCAAGAAGTTGTTATGTCCAATGGGAATGAGATACAAAAAGATTCATGCTTGTCCATCCGGGTGTATCTTGTACTGGAAAGAGAATGAACATGTTGTGAATTGTCCTCAGTACGGGGAGTCTCGGTACGTCAGAAAACAGAATATTGGTGGAAATGAAAATAAATTTGGTCCACCAGCCAAGGTCTTGTGGTACTTGCTAATTATCCCGCATTTGACGCGTCTATTTGCGGTTGAGAATGACGCAAAGAACCTTAGATGGCATGCTAATGAGCTAAAAAAGATGGAAAAATGAGGCATCCAGCCGATTCTCCCCAGTGGAGAAATATAGATGAGAAGCATATGGAATTCAGCAAAGAATCAAGAAACTTGCGTTTCGGCCTCTGTACAGATGGGATGAACCCTTACGGTACCTTAAGCAGTATACATAGTACTTGGCCAGTGTTGCTAACAATTTACAATCTACCTCCTTGGTTATGCATGAAACCAAGAAACATTATACTATGTCTTTTAATATCAGGTCCTAAGCAACTTGGACATAACATAGATGTCTTCTTACAACCACTGATCGAGGACTTGAAATTTCTGTGGCATGAAAGAACAGAGGTGTATGATGCATTTTCTAAAGAAAAATTCACATTGCGGGCAATGTTATACTGCACTATCAATGATTTTCCTGCGTACAGTAATCTATTTGGGTATGCTTGCAAAGGATCGAAGGCATGTCCTATATGTGAGGATGATACAGTAGATATCTTTTTGAAACATTGTGGGAAAAATGCGTACATGGGTCATCGAAGGATGCTTCCACAAGGGCACAAATATCGAAAGCGAAAACGGGAGTTCGATGGTAACACCGAACATCGTATTGTGCGAAGACCACTCACTGGTGTTCAGGTCTATGATCGGGTGAAGGATATTATAAACCACTTTGGTCCTCCATTGAAGCGGGCTAAGACTAATATGTGGAAGAAAAAATCAATATTTTGGGAGTTGGAGTACTGGAAAGATCTACAAGTCAGACATTGTATCGATGGAATGCACGTAGAGAAAAATGTGGGTGAAAGTCTGTCTGCGACATTGCTTAACATGAAGGGAAAGTCCAAAGACCACGTCAAGGCCAGAAAAGATATGAAAGAATTGGGGATACGGGAAGAACTTCATCCGCAAGAGCGTGGAAAGCGTACATATTTGCCTCCTGCTTGTCACACTTTGTCTAAGCAAGAGAAACAAATTGTTTGTAACTGTCTTCACAACATTAAGGTTCCTACAGGTTACTCTTCCCATAAGAAGTCTTGTATCCATGTCCGATCTCAAACTGATTGGAATGAAGTCTCATGATTATCGAGTGTTGTTGCATGGTTATTGCCGATTGCAATCCGTGGTATATTGCCACCAAATGTACGGAGAACAATCCAACACCTCTGTTTTGCGGGATAGTGGATTCGTGGGGTTGTCGTACTCTTGGGGACCTCGCTGTGGATAACTGACAGTGGATTAAATTTACTGAGACTTCTAGTAAATAGATTTTATCGTTTTTTAAGGAGAGAATTAACAGCTAACAAAATAATAAAAATAGAAATTATAAATCTTTTTGGTTTTTGAGAAGCATCCCGGGTTGTTCTGCTCACCTATTTTATCAATTATATTAATATAAACTTTACCACTTAAGTAATAAACTCAGAAACTATAAATAATTCGTTGACGACTAAATCTAACGAACCCTAACCAGTTGCTAGAACTAGCAGCAGACTAATGCTCTAATCCGGACACAACCAATCGCATAAAGAACAGCTTCCATTTGAGACTAATTAACCTATAGGCCGGATCAGGCTTCTAGCTGTTAATCAGGTTTAATTCCTATGTCTTGTTTACTATCTCAGCTCTCGCATGTTGATTAGAAAACTACAAATATAACTTTAATAATTGATCAGAGAATTAAAGCAGATGAAGAACTGGAATTAAACTACTACTTTAGATAAAATCATAGTGGAAAGCTTAACATAACATAATTATATAAAATAGGCTCGCATCCCAAACCTGGGAGGGCTTGAGTTTATTAATTAAACATAACTATATATAAACAACGTTTAAACAAAATAAGAGAAAGGGTAGAGAAAACTCCAGCTAGCAAGTTGACTCTGAATCCTAGCTCCGCCTCTGTATCCACGTCGTCCGTAATAATAATAATAATAAATGGTAGAGATGTGGTGTGGTGGAAAGACAAATAAAAATGGAGAAAACGGAGAGAATAAAAATTGATGTGGTTTGTACGTGGTGAGCGAGTGTGGTGATCTGTTCGTGAACTTTGGATTTAAAGAAGGGGATGAATAATACTGAGGATGGGCGTTGGTTTTTATAGGCAGAAGAAATGGGAAGCAGACAACGGAGCAGGCGGTGCAGTTGGTGAGTCGATCCGTGAAAATCGCAGTCAGAGGGCAGCAGCAATTGATTGGAGACAGAGATTTAATTTAAGATCTGCAGCACGAATTGATTGCAGAGCCGGCGTCACGCGTGCAGAAATTAAGTGGGCGCCGAAGAAGTCTTCATTAAACGTCTGCAATTAATGAAAAGCAGTTCAGTGCGGCGCCGCAGAGAAGAAGAAAACTGTTGATGTCCGCCTCTTCGCAGGCGGTCGCGCCTGTCTCTTGTCCGCGCCTAAACAGGCGGTTGTCTCTTGTCTCCGTCCGCTTCATAACAGGCGGACACCTGTGTCTTGTCCGCTACATAACAGGCGGTTATGCCTGTGTCTTGTCCGCCTTGTGTACCTCGCAAATGCATGCGGACGAATTGTTGATATGATGAATATTGCTTCTGATGCATCCACGTGACATTGTTAGGTAATTCAACCAGTGAATCAATTATTTTGCTGCAGTAATACGTGAGCAATCATGAGCCCATATGAGTGCTGCACGTGGATGATGAATTGAAAGAACTCATATTTGTATACTCTGTTGTTGTTCAGCGATAATCACGTGCATATGTATATAATATATATATATATATATATATATATATAATATGTATTTCCTGTATTTGACACATAAAATATATCAATTCATATTAAAACATAAATCTAGGAAAATCGTAAGATAAGTGAGAAATATTACTTAAAATACTGCAAATTATAAGGTAATTAAACCCCTAAAAGTCTATATATTTCGCACTTATCAAACTTCCTCACACTTATCTTTTGCTTGTCCTCAAGCAAATAAAGAACAAACTTTCTCTAAGGTTACAGTATCAAACCTCAGGATTAAACAGATGCAAAACAGAGCAAGCAAAGTGACAATCAAAAGAATAGTTCTGCTCCTGGTTGTAGGTTTTCGCAAACAGTGAAAAAGAAATATTTTTTTTAAAGCATGGATAAGTTAGACTACAAAATCTGAATGTAGATTAACTTGGGATCTTCCACCATTTCTTTCCTTTAACCTTTGGATGACAAGGGGTGTGAAATAACGCCTTATTCCGCGATACCTTTCAACACCACATACTCATGATCAAAAACAAAAATTAAACTGCAATTAACTCTTTTCGTATGCAAAAACATTCTTCTTCAAGAAATATATACAACACAATTGAATAATTGCGAATTGCAGAGTTTTTTCGGAACCCAGACTTTTCTCTCTATCCTTGTAACGGTGTTGGGCCAACTATCCCAGATCACGAGACCTTAGGTAGATAGGTGCTAAGGCACCCCTAGGACTTAATAACCGGATAGACGAGGCCCGCTTTTGTTAGGAAAATTTTTGATCAGCGGAGTACCTTGCCTTATCCTTTCATTCCAAACTTTCATATCATTTCCAAAATCCCAAGATAAACTAATTCAGTTTCCCCAATCAACTTAATCCACCAAATTTTTGGGAAAACAGATTCATTTGAATAAAACTATATATACAAACAACCTAAAGCAGAAAGATTCTTGAGGTGGTCACCTGGCTTCACTTCAAAATTTATGCAAAAATTTTCACCCAAGAATTCAACATTTATAAGCACTCAGAGCAGTGATTCCCTCAATGCAAGAAGACAATTAAAAACATGTGTGGCATTAAGTGCAACTGGCATATTTTCAGGGAAAGGTCTAAACTTCCTCACACTTAAGAGGAGCAATGTCCTCATTGTTCATAAAATAATCAAGAAAAGACCTTTCAAAATATGCCAGACTCATGAAGAAATTCATTCAGGACAATCATGGACTGATATAATAATAATCATTAAGCGTGATAGACTGGACACAAATATTTAAAATGAAGAAACTGAAACTCCCCTGATATCGTAGATTGAGGAAGGTGTCCTTCCTCACACTTAAGTGCTAACAATGGGGGTAGTAGCGTTCCTCACACTTGCGTTCAAGCAAGTGTCCAGCCTTGGAGTTCTTCAGGTACCATGATAAGAATTTCACCTGCACACACTCACAACTACCACAAAAACGCTAAAAGCGTTGCATTAAAACACGGGCACCATTGCCACTTCTAAACAAAAGAAAAACAAAAATAAACCAGAAAACAAAAACAAAAACAAAACATGAATGTTAACCACTGGGTTGCCTCCCAGTAAGCTGCCCGTAGTTTTAGTCTTTGGCTAGACTCCTGCTTCGTTATCCTGGATCAAAAATAAAAGTAGATAACACCTTCGCCAGGAAAACGAAGTTAGTAATAATAAAAAGCAAACCACCTGGATCACAACAAAACGTTACTTCGGTAAATAAAATAGGAAAATGAATACTCCACAAAACCTGGTGTTTGAGGAGGTACTGCCGGTAACGTAGTTGTAACAGGAGACCAGGTGGTGATGACTTTTCTTCCTCAAATTGGAGGATGTAAACATCCTCCTCCTGCTGTTGAGGCTTATGGAGGCAGGATGGAAGTTGATGAGAGACCGGTGGTAGTGGTGTTCCTTCCTCAGATTCGAGGATGTAAATTTCCTCTTCCGGTTGGTGAGGCTTAACAGGATAGCGCTCTTCCAGCTGGTTGACCGGCTCAGACACAATATCTTCGAATTTTAATTGCTCCTCCTGTGTTGGGGATGGAGATGGAGGAAGATTGTAACTCTCAGACATTTGTTCTAACTCGGCGTCGGAGAAAAATGTACTGAGAAGTTTCTTTATCTCCTCATCAGAACTTGTAGCTTCAATAATATCTGGCTCGAATTTGTCTTCACTCCTTGGAGTCACCACTGGAATCTCTTCTGGTGGCTCGGCCTGACTCAGGAGAAATTCGTCTAGCCTCCGTGTAGATTGTTGTTCGTTCTGATTGAAGTAGTAATACCCCAACTGAGTTTCGTTGTACTGTGCATTAGCCTGGTCGACTTCCCACCAATACGGCTCTCGATTTGATTGTTGAGGTGGTTGATAATCCTTGACCAATCTTTGATATAAGGATATCTCCTCTTGCATTTGTGTCCATTCCAAATTGATCAACAATCGTCTCACCTCATCGTATCCGCTCTCCATTATCAGTAACTAGCCTACAAAAACAAAAACAAAAATACCAAGTAGAATAGAAAATAAAAATAGAAAAGAAACACAAAAAAAAGAAAAAAAAAGAAAAGAAATTAACTAACAATAAAAAGAATAAAACTAAGATGTAAATAAACAGACAAATTAAAGTATGAACTAAAGAGTAACAAGTCTATCCTAAAAAAAATCGAAAGGAAGAAAAAAAACAATAAATAAATAAAACAAAACAAAATTCAATTCCTAAAAGGTATACATATCCGTAAAGTAAAAAAAAAACTATATCCTAATTGGAATTCTAGTCCATGTAACGTCAAAGATATAACAAAAATCAAAAATGAAAAGAAGAGTAAAGTAAAGTAACAACCAGATCAAAATTAAAATCGTAATGAAAACTAAAACAAAAAGAAGATTAAAGTAAAAGAAAATATCAATTCGAAACGTGAAGTACTAAATCGAAATCGGAAGTAACGATAAATAAACCAAAAAGTAAAAAAGAGAAGAAAACAAAAAATGAAAAGAAAACTAAACGAAAAGTAACGATCAAAAATCAAAAACAGAATACTGTAATCAACTTTGCTAAAGTCTAAGTAACAGATAAAAGAAAAAAAATCGAAAAGGAAAACTACGTAATAAAGTTTTTTTTAAAAAAAAAACAAAAAACGAAAATGAAAAGGAAATAAACTAACGAAATCAGATTTTACTCAACCAACTAGATTGTAAAATTGACCCTAGTTAACGGTAATGAAAAAAAAAAGTTCCAACTAGATCTGAATTAAAATAAACCGAAAGGTCAAATCAAATTAAAAACATAATAACTTAAAGAAAAGTAAAATAAACGAAGAGTATACGTAAACCAAATTGAAAATCTAATTCAAGTAACAGTAAACAAATAAAAGAAAAGAAAAGTAGATGAAAAGAAATATCAATAACACGTAACAGAACTAGTCAAAGTAAAAATTAACGTAATGCAATCAATAAAAAAAAAATATGAAAGAAAAAGAATTAAAATAAAATCTCAATCAAATAAAAATGTCAATTAACCGTGCCAGAGGTCCCCGATAACGGCGCCAAAAACTTGTTAGAGAAAATATGTGACTACTTCTTCCACATAGGCAGTGTACCTAATCGTTTTGCGGGATAGTGGATTCGTGGGGTTGTCGTACTCTTGGGGACCTCGCTGTGGATAACTGACAGTGGATTAAATTTACTGAGACTTCTAGTAAATAGATTTTATCGTTTTAAGGAGAGAATTAACAGCTAACAAAATAATAAAAATAGAAATTATAAATCTTTTTGGTTTTTGAGAAGCATCCCGGGTTGTTCTGCTCACCTATTTTATCAATTATATTAATATAAACTTTACCACTTAAGTAATAAACTCAGAAACTATAAATAATTCATTGACGACTAAATCTAACGAACCCTAACCAGTTGCTAGAACTAGCAGCAGACTAATGCTCTAATCCGGACACAACCAATCGCATAAAGAACAACTTCCATTTGAGACTAATTAACCTATAGGCCGGATCAGGCTTCTAGCTGTTAATCAGGTTTAATTCCTATGTCTTGTTCACTATCTCAGCTCTCGCATGTTGTAGAAAACTACAAATATAACTTTAATAATTGATCAGAGAATTAAAGCAGATGAAGAACTGGAATTAAACTACTACTTTAGATAAAATCATAGTGGAAAGCTTAACATAACATAATTATATAAAATAGGCTCGCATCCCAAACCTGGGAGGGCTTGAGTTTATTAATTAAACATAACTATATATAAACAACGTTTAAACAAAATAAGAGAAAGGGTAGAGAAAACTCCAGCTAGCAAGTTGACTCTGAATCCTAGCTCCGCCTCTGTATCCACGTCGTCCGTAATAATAATAATAATAAATGGTAGAGATGTGGTGTGGTGGAAAGACAAATAAAAATGGAGAAAACGGAGAGAATAGAAATTGATGTGGTTTGTATGTGGTGAGCGAGTGTGATGATCTGTTCGTGAACTTTGGATTTAAAGAAGGGGATGAATAATACTGAGGATGGGCGTTGGTTTTTATAGGCAGAAGAAATGGGAAGCAGACAACGGAGCAGGCGGTGCAGTTGGTGAATCGATCCGTGAAAATCGCAGTCAGAGGGCAGCAGCAATTGATTGGAGACAGAGATTTAATTTAAGATCTGCAGCAGGAATTGATTGCAGAGCCGGCGTCACGCGTGCAGAAATTAAGGTGGGCGCCGAAGAAGTCTTCATTAAACGTCTGCGATTGAAAAGCAGTTCAGTGCGGCGCCGTAGAGAAGAAGAAAACTGTTGATGTCCGCCTCTTCTCAGGCGGTCGCGCCTGTCTCTTGTCCGCGCCTAAACAGGCAGTTGTCTCTTCTCCGTCCGCTTCATAACAGGCGGACGCCTGTGTCTTGTCCGCTACATAACAGGCGGTTATGCCTGTGTCTTGTCCACCTTGTGTACCTCGCAAATGCATGCGGACGAATTGTTGATATGATGAATATTGCTTCTGATGCATCCACGTGACATTGTTAGGTAATTCAACCAGTGAATCAATTATTTTGCTGCAGTAATACGTGAGCAATCATGAGCCCATATGAGTGCTGCACGTGGATGATGAATTGAAAGAACTCATATTTGTATACTCTTTGTTGTTCAGCGATAATCACGTGCATATGTATATAATATATATATATATATATATGTATATATATAATATGTATTTCCTGTATTTGACATAAAATATATCAATTCATATTAAAACATAAATCTAGGAAAATCGTAAGATAAGTGAGAAATATTACTTAAAATACTGCAAATTATAAGGTAATTAAACCCCTAAAAGTCTATATATTTCGCACTTATCAATTGCCGATTGCAATCCGTGGTAAGGACTCAGGACATCACAACAAATTGAGCATCAGGGCACCAAGTGGCGATGTGTCGCGAAGAAAATGACACAAAAGGCCACCGACGCTGAGGTGCTCTTTAGATCGGTGACCCATTCAAGTAGAACGTGGAAGAACTCAAAAATATTTGAGCTCTGGGGAAATGTGCCGGTTAACGGTTCAAGGCGGTTGCCTATGTGTGGTGGTCAAAGACATTGTCTATGGGTTGTTATACCGTCAAAGTTGGGAAACTGTTGGAGCATGATGAAATCTACTTAGCTGAGCTAAGACTCATTGTTGTGTCTTGCCGGGGACGGCAAGAGCTTCGGTGGGGGAGGTTTGTCATGCCCCTTTTTGGCGAGCTGCTTGGTTACAAGTAGCTCCATGCCAGTTTGCCCTTTGGTTGGTGCCCGTTAAGACTTGTGTTGGGTTTGCTTGTCAACCCCATACTTGATTGTCGCTTTGACCTAGCCCCTTAAGTTCCACGGTCCTTGAGACCCCCGAGGACGAAGGTCCGAGGGATGGGCATCAGTTGAAGGGCACGTTGCGTTGGTGTTGGCCGAGCTGAGTTGCGCCAGCTTGTGACTCGAGCGAGGGCCGAGTTAGCGGGTGTTGTGGAGGACACCCGTCCGGGACTAGTAAGGACCGGGTATGCCTTCGGGTATGCACACTGCCAGGGTGGCTTGGCAGTGACTCCAATAGCACAAGCACATTGTGCTCAGTGCTGCCCTTAGGTTGCAAGTGCCAGTGTCACCACGGGCACGAAGCAACTAGGGGATGTAAGGGGCCGAGCTGAGTTACGTAGCTTGTGACTCAAGTGAGGGCCGTGTTTGCGGATGCTGTGGAGGGCATCTGTCCGGGCCCAATGAGGACCGGATGTGCCTTGAGCATGCACGCTGCCAGGGTGGCTTGGTAGCGACTCCAATAGTCTGAGCATGTTGTGCTCAGTGCTGACCCTTAGGTCAGTTAGTGGGTGTCGTGGAAGGCACCTGCCTGGGCCTAAAAGGGACCGGGCAAGCCAGCGAGCATGCATGTCCCCAGGATGGCTTGGTATCGACTCCAAGAGGTAATGACCACTTTGTGGTCAATGCCGCCCTCAGGTTGCGAGTGCTAGTGTGACCACTGGCACGAGGCAACTAAGGGTCATCCTGATTGTATGACTCCTGCCACGAAAGGTGCAAGGGGCAGTGCACATCAGAGCCGTCTTACGGTTCGGCAAGTGTTGAGTCCTGGATCAGGGCGGAGACAGGGTGCGACGTGGTCCGCGTTAGCACACCTTACTGATTCGTACTAGTTGGGGTCTTGGGCTGTTGGACTGTTGGAGGCCCGACGGTGCCGAGGACGAGTGTGGCCGCTAAGGGACGCACATGTACTCGGGCTGCAGGGAGAGGGACGGAGTTGACTCAGTCTAAGCTGCAGCCTGGCATTCGACCGAGGCATCTAGGCCACGGGAATGTGAGTCAGTGAAGGAACTTGTTGTTGGGAGGATTAAGTCCACTCTTGACTCTTGCTTGTGGCTAAGTGGATGGTTGTTCCATCTGCACTCAGTAATAGGCTGGTTGGGTCTTTTGACCCAACGCCGGTGATGCCTAATTGGTCTTATGGCCTAATCCGTAAGAGCCCCTTGGGGTCTCGCTTCCGCGCAAAAATTTCCACCAAATGTACGGAGAACAATCCAACACCTCTGTTTCTTTTTTAAAGCCATTTCTGCTAAGTTTCTAGATATGGAAACATTGGATAAAATACAAGCAGATGTTGTAGTGACAATATGTGAGCTGAAGATGTACTTTCCCCCTTTGTTCTTTGATATTATGGTGCACCTAGTTGTTCATTTATTGGGAGAAATTAAGTAGTGTGGTCCTCTGTATCTTCGATATATGTATCCATTTGAAAGATATATGGGTGTCCTTAAAAAGAAAATGAAGAATTGGCGCCGCCCTAAGGGAAGCATCATTGAAGGGGTCACATCCGAGGAAGTGGTGGACTTTTGCATGAATTACCTAGATGGTGTTAAGTCTATTGGTCTTCCAACATCTAGGCATGAGGGGAGACTCGAGGGAGTAGGTATTTTAGGGAAAAAAAGATTAGAGTCAGCCTTGAAATGTTGAACAAAGCACATTTACTTGTGATGCAACATATTGTTGCGCTTGAACCATACTTTGAGCAACATATTACCATTTTAAAAGAAAGATATCCCACAAGGGGTGAAAGGTGGTTAGATAAGGAGCATAACCGAACATTTGCTCAATGGTTGAAGGAAAAGGTGCTAGCAGATGATTCTGATGATTCATCAGAGGAGGTGCAGTGGTTGACACTTGGACCAAATGTTGATGTTTTGTCTTTTGAAGGATATGATATTAACAGCTACACATTTTATACAGAGCGTCAGGAGTAAAAGTCAGTTAATCAGAACAATGGAGTCAGTGTTATTGCATCCTTGGATTCTTATGGTAATGCCAATGATCGTGGTCGTGAACCAGACGAACAACCTTACTACGGTATCATTCAAAATATTTGGGTTCTGGACTATACGAACTATGACATTTTTGTATTTATGTGCAAATGGGCTGATAACAAACGTGTTTGTCGTGTAGACCCTGACGGTTTTAGGCTTGTTGACCTTGGTAAAGCTACTCCAACTGATGATCCATTTATTGTTGCATCTAAGGCAAAACAAGTATTTTTTGATAGTGACCCATGTGATTCGAATTGGTCCATTGTTAGAGAAGGAAAACGATGTATTGTTGGAGTAAGTGATGTAATAGATGAAGATGAGTATAATCTGTTGAACGATGCATCATCACTGTCAATTGGGTCACCTCCAAGTATTGTGGATAATGATGCTAACAATAACAAGATGGACTATGTACGCTTTGACCACAATGAAGGATTGTGGATTGAAAGCTAATATTTGTTGTGTACGTGTTAGATAATGTACCTTAACCTACAATTTTCAAATTTGTAATGTCAAGTATACTTATTTTTGTTCATAATGTTTATGATATAGACAATCTAATTTGATATATTTTATGTTTGTCTTCAGGTGATCATCAGCATGGCACATGCTAATGACACGGAGGATCATGAGGGGTCACAAAACATGGATATTGATTCTCTGGATGAGCATGGCTAGTCTGGGTCTAACATTGGTGTTGATGAGAGACCATTAGAGTATGCGCCTCCTCCAGATAAATGTCTTAAGGAGGGACCATTTGAGCATGTGACTCCTCGAATTATAAATCCACGAAAGGGGCGTGGGCCTATGAGGTGTTTGAAGATCAAGAAAGGTGACAAAACCAACCTTCTGTGGGATAGATACATTAGACCGACGAGTCCCTTGAAGGATGAATTTGCTAATATGCTAGGGACTTTAGCCAAAATCAACTGCAACATCAACCAATACTGGAGTTAGGTTGAGCAAAATAAGAAAGATTTGATCTGGCAAGCTATTAGAGATAGATACAAAATTCCCGACGAAGCTAAGAAAACAGTTATGTCATTGATTGCTTCTCCTGTGAAGGGGTTAAGACATGAGTTGGTGATGGGATGGATTAGCAACAAAAGAAAAAGGAAAAATAAGGTAGATCCATGGGTGTTGTATGAAGGATTCATCACTAAGCAAGATTGGGACATATTTGTTGCTACTCGCACATCTGAAGACTTCAAGGTAGTTTTAGTTAACAATAGTTAAATTTTCAATTTGTGCACTTCTTTACTATATTTATTTTACTCTTTTATTTTGTTATACCACATTGTAAGTAGAGAATTCAAAAGCAAGCAAGAGAGAACCGCGAGAAAAATATCCATCAACATCACATGGGAAGAAAGGGGTATACTGGTTCTTTAAGAAATGGAGAGAACGAGGGCTACTAAAAAAACATAATGAAGATGGTACTTCGAGTCTCATTGAGGCTGATGATGAAGCATGCAAGGTTGATTGCTATTTGTTGGGCCGACAGAAAATGAATGCTGATGGGGAGCTATTCTTTCCAGTGAAAGAAACAGCGATTCTATTTGAAAAAATTGTATGAAACCCTTTTCATTAACTTATAATTTGTACTACTGAGACATAAATTATTTCTTTGCATTCTTATGGTTTTGATTGGTTCAATAGGCCGCCATGAATGATGAGGACAATGGTCCAAGTGATGATGACAAGCTGACTCGTGCCCTTGGGAAGAAGGACCATCCCGGCCGAGTTAGAGGATTTGGAGGAGAGGTTCGCACGGGTTATGTGTTCCAAAATACTGGCAAACGATCATCAGGTGTTACGAGGAGAGATCTTCAGATGCTTGAAGAGTCTTTGATGAAAGAGCGCGAAGAACGTAGACAACTTGAAGAACGTTTTCGTCAGCTTGAGGAATTACTACGAAGTGGAGGTTTAGTACAATCTACTCCCAAACCAACAACTTCCACACAAATTACCACTTCATCTCCTACTGATCCTTATCCATTTGCTCATCTTGAGGTTTGTTGTAGTATAAAATCAAATGTGATGTGTTGCTATATGTTTATCAAGTTGTTCAAATACTTTAGTTTTATGCTCGACTTTATCATAACTCATTTTAAATATTAGGGTAGGAGCATAAGGGTTGTCACTTAGGATTGTGGATCAATGGAGTGGTAGTATTTGTTGCACATGGCACCGTGATGAAGTCCTCATCTGAAACTCCTATTCACTGTAAACCTCTACCGGAATATTATGTAAAGGTTATTGTTAACAGCATAATCACGGGCTACTAGAATCAGCATCTCCCACTTCCAACAACAGAAATGCATGCGGTTACTAATTGATGCAGTAACTTCTATTGTTCCATGGCCCATTAGTTTGTTGTTTATAAAGGAGGTAGTCATTTAAAATTTTATGATATACCGTTTCATGTATATACGGTTTAATTAACAATCTATTATAACTTTTATTTTTATATGAGTAGGTTACACAAGAGGAGACACAAGAGGAGCCTTTGATGGAAAAACAGAAGGTCATAGCGAAGGTGCAATTTCATAAAATTGTGATATATTGTTTCATTTTAAATTGGTCTAACTAATAATCTATTATAACTTTTATTTTATATGAGTAGGTTACACAAGAGGAGCCTTTGACGAAAAAACAGAAGGTCATGGCGAAGGTGGCAATTTCTTAAAACTACTTGATATATTGTTTCATTTTTAATTGGTTTAATTAACAATCTATTATAACTTTTATTTTATATGAGTAGGTTACACAAGAGGAGCCTTTGACGAAAAAACAGAAGGTCATAGCGAAGGTGGCAATTTCTTAAAACTACTTGATATATTGTTTCATTTTTAATTGGTTTAATTAACAATCTATTATAACTTTTATTTTAATATGTGTAGGTTACACAAAAGGAGCCTTTGACGAAAAAACAGAAGGTCATAGCGAAGGTGGCAATTTCTTAAAACTGCTTGATATATTGTTTCATTACAAATTGGTCTAACTAATAATCTATTCTAACTTTTATTTTAATATGTGTAGGTTCCACAATCTTTGCCCCTGAAGCTTTCAAAACAAAAGGTCATAATGAAGGTAACTCTTACTAGATTTACGACACATGTTTTGAAGTTTAGTTTTTAGAGTTTTACTCCATTACATTACTCATCTTAAATTATGTGTAAATGTGATAGAAGCGTTTGATCGAAATGCAAAAGGTGGTAGACCATAAGAGGAAGTGTTGGTTCCAGAAGCTTTGTATACGAAGTTAAGTAAGCACATGAAGATGCTTCATGACAAGATCATGCAAATGCCAAGTGACATAACAAACATAAGTCTGAAGCTTCCAAGAAGGATATTCCATTATGAGGAGGATATGGGTGTCTCAATCGGTTTTGAAGACATTACAGAAGTGATGCGATGGCAACAAGTCAATGTATCTATCATCCAAGCTTATGAAGTGTAGTATTTATGTTATGTTTTATTTTCTACATTATAAATTTATATGAATTAATTATTTTTAATTTTTGATGAAGTATCTGCTCAAACTCGATTTACAAAAGAGCTGGATTGGCGAAAGTGATCACTTTCTTGTTCCCCCAGTTGACATCGTTCGATCAGGCAAAACTAGAACCGAATGCATTTGTGTATATCTTCACCGTGGCTTGTTGGCAGCGAAAGCAAAGCGCAACATTTTGTTTTCATCCCGCATCATGTATGTAAGTATCAAAATAATCTTACTAAAATCAAATTTTTTGATTGTATGTGTAAGTTATGGACTAATATGTTTGACGTCTTATACATGCTAGCAATCATTGGGTCATGCTTATTATCCCTATGAATACATCCACCTTGTTCGTGCTTGATCCGATGGGAAGAGATGCTACTAACATTGAAATTTTGAACCGGATTATACATTGAGTTATTTGCTAAATTGTCAATTTAAGTTCTTGATTTTACGTTTACAAAAATGACATATAATTGTCTAATCATTATTCTACAACTCTTATACGAAGGTTAGACTTGGTGATCATGATAATCCCAGTAGTATTGACTTGAAGATCCGTCACTTCGAAGTATGAATGTTTGTTCTGCATTATATGTTGTCACTAGTATGCTGTTTGAATATATTTAATTTCTAATCCTCCGCTATATTGTGTTGTTAGTGTCCTCGCCAAATGGATTATGTGAGATGTGGCTATTTTGTGATGAGGTACATGTATGACTTCTGCACCAACATACACCTCAATTTTACTAAAAGTGATGACGCGATACGTAAAGTGTGGTATTATGTTATTTGTTTATAGTTTAGTTTTTGTTTGTTACTATTTGCTCAATACTTCACACATGAGTTTACGTGTTCTATTCTCTAGATAATTTTGTAATGAATTTACTCTTGTCATTTGATTTTGCTGCTACTAAAAGTGATTTTGCTGCTACCTTTTTAATCCGCTGCTGCTTGGTTTCATGTGAATGTTCCACCCATGTGTATAAGTCAATTCTATAAAGATCCTGTTTCTATAAGCCAATTCTGGTGCATAATGTTCACAAGTTTTGGGACCTTGGAAGATTTCTTAAAATGCTTTACTTTGCACTATGATTCGATGCTGTATACACGTCCAGAAGTGGAAGTGGTGCTACCAGCATGATACCATATTAGTTGAACTTAAGGAGAAATTTCTTTCCATCAATCTCCTTTAAAAGCTAGTTTGCATCCCTTATTATGTCCTTTTCACAAAACTTATGAAGAATTGAATTGTAAGTAGAAACCGACAATATTACTGACATAAACCATTATCGAAAATTGCTCACGACCACCACCATCTTTCACTTGCTGCTGCTGCCACATCGTCTCCACTTCACTCAATTTCAGTTTCTCTTCTTTGTGCTGTAAATGAGAGTTTCATTTTTGAGCAAGTATAGCTTTATTTGTGAAACTAAACAAAAAAACAAGGGAACTTGAAGGTGTTAAACTGAAAGATGATGAACTCCAAGCAAAAGTGGCAATGGCACATTACAAGACTTGGAATTAATAATGGGTGGGATGGTGATAATTTTTGCGGGAAAAAGCTTTATAACACGGTTATTAAAAGGAGCCGGGTTATAAAACTGTTTTGGCGCAATGGCACATTACAAGACTTGGAATTAATAATGGGGTGGGATGGTGAGAAAGATTAGTATTTTTTTCCTTGTGACTATGGCTGATTTATAATGTATTTCATCGACATGATGGTGTTTTCTATTGATGTGGTTTTTGAAACCTGATGTGTTGGCAGTACATTTTTAGTGTATAAGTTACCCTATTCCCACAAGTTTCCATTTCATCAAAACCTATCGATTCTGGCAACAGTTTATGATTAAGGAACACTTCTTAGATATCAATCTTGTTCTAATATCTCTATTGTTTCATAAATTAGGTATATGAATACTTTCACACTGTTGGCTGTACTTACACTACGAAGGACCTTGACTTTGTGAGAGAAGAATTGGCACAGTATTTAATTACACAGCTCTAGCGGGCAGGTATGTAAAGTGTAGTATTATTTTCGTTTCTTTCTTCAACACTTATTAACTATATAAACTTGTTTTAATATTTCTATTGTTTTTAAATATTAGGCGTATGACTGGTTTGACAATCTTATGGATAGCAACACTTAGAAGGAAGTGGACATTATAAAAGAGGAACTAACATTTTTGGATTGCTCTTAGTATAGAGTAGGTGGTAATTCTTTTTGTAGTACTTGTACAAGAGATTGATTGTCGAATTTGGTGAATGTTACAAAGTGTATATATATGGCAAATGAATTCAGTGGCTCTTTTGAAAGCTGGTGTGGCTGTACACATTGAATGAGTCATGTGTAATAGACATGATTGATTGTTAATTGTAGGTTGTGAAGCAGTATAACAAAACAGAAAAAACATTAAAAAAACAACGTTTATAACATAGTTGTACATATAACCGTGTTATAAAAGCATTTCATATAATATCACGGTAAAACTTTTATAACACGGTTTTTTCAAGAAAGCGTGTCGTAAAAGTGGACTTTATAACACGGTTATTCAAAGGAACCGCGTTATAAAAAAGTTTTGGCGCAAACAAGGAGGCGCGGTAAGCACTTTTATAACACGTTTTTTAATGTATAACCGTGTTGTAAAACACTTTTTAAACACGGTTAATAATCGTGTTGTAAAATCAAGAAGAATATATGACCGCAGCATATAACACCCTCTATAACCGTGTTATATGAAGGAAAACAACCGTGTTATAAAACATTTTTTCCACTAGTGTCACCAACATCTCCTTCTCTTTGTGTTATTGTTATTTTCAGGCAAACTTGGGGGGGGGGGGATTACACTAAATTAACGTCGGTAATGTAGAATCAGAACAAAGACAGGGGAGAAGTTGCTTGTTTTACTGAATTCAACCCATAGTGCGATGACCATCAACTCCCACCGACTTCTACAGAACCGACCAACTCCTTCTTGCATTGCAGATCCAGACACTCGCACAACTATCACACCATAACCACCTTGGCTACCACCTCAATCTCCTCAATCTCCTCATGCGTGCACCGGGACGAGACAAACGTGCAAGCTCTAAAAAACTATTGGAGTTGTCGGCTTGCTAATTGTACCAATCAATGAACCACACTGTCACTGTGAACCTCCACCCATAGAGAGATCGATCGATGACCCCAAATTGGAGAGCAAATGTAGCGGTCCTCCCTAGATTGGTGTAAAACAGTCTTGCCATCCCCAAATTCACCTCTAAGATAGTCGAACGAAGATGATAACCACACTATATGGGTACATGCATCATATCTTCACTTCTATAATCAAGATCCATTATGGGGATGGGTATCCAATTACAATCGCATCCTGTGTGGCTAGAACTTGAGCTCCATTGTTCCAAATTGGTAACACCTTTAGTAGAAGGAGTTTCTTGGTAGCATGCGTGAGCAAAGACATCATGCCCATGAATTTGTAAAATTATGCAATCACTTACACTACCCCGACCCATACCCAGCAAGCCAACATAAACCATTGAAAGATAAGTAAGGGGAACAAAGGGTAGTGAGATACAAATCAGGGTAGTTATTGGTTTGAGGACTAAACAAGTACTAGAATTTCAGAAGAAAAAAAACAAATAGGCATGAAAGAGACAGAAGAAGAGCATAAAAATAAGAGGAATTCAGAGGGTTGTTGACATGGGCAAAGGGGAACACCTTAGAGGCTTAAAATTTAAACTGTCAAAGGAACTTGAAGTATGGTTACAGAGGGAAGAATCCTTATGGTTCTAGAAACCTAGGGATCAATGGGTCCCTATGGGGGATAGAAATACTTCATATTTCCATACAAAAACAAAGATTAGGAGACAGTGAAACAGGATTCTTAAACTTATGAGTTCAGATGGTACTTGGGTTAGGATGGGGAAGGCTTGGGTAAATTATTGTTGAATTTTTTTCGGTGAGCATTTTAAGAAGAGTGCTAATCCTCGGGTGCCTTTGGAAAGTCATGATTTGATCCATTAAATGCTAGTGCTAAGGAGACTTTAGCTAGTTCAATCAGTATTGAGGAAGTGAGCAACACCCTCAAAAGCATGAAGGCTTTTAAGGCTCCCGGTAAGGACGGATTCCCAGCAAGTTTTTATCAAAGGTTCTGGGGTTTAGTAGGTCCCAAAGTAGTTGAGTTCATTAGGCATGATTTCGGTTAGGGGGTCTTGGGCATGGGTATGAATGAGACTATCCTGACGCTTATCCCTAAGGTTGAGCACCCCACAATGGCTAACCAGTTCAGACTGATTTCCCTATACAAAGTACAATATAAGATACTTGCAAAAACTTTAGCTAACAGACTTTAACCATTCATGCCTACTTGGGTCTCGGACTGTCAGTCCAGTTTTGTTCCCGGCAAGAACATCTTTGAAAATATTATCTTAGTACAGGAGACTTTGTATTGTATGCATAACACGAAAGCTAGAACCGGTTTTGTAGCTATGAAGATTGATTCTCTAAGGCTTATAATTGTCATTCTTGGGAATTCATTGATGAAACACTAGACTGCATTGATTTACCCTCAAATCTAAAAAATATTATTATGCAATGTATTACCACTGTTTCATTTCAGGTTTGCTGGTGTGGAATGGTAATTTAACTGAAATGTTTTCTGTTGGTAGAGGGGTTTGACAAGGTGATCCTCTATCCCCTTTTATCTTTGTTTTGTGTATGGAGATATTATCTCATTTAATTCATAGACATATTATAAGAAAGGAATGGATTCCATTGTCGCTTGGTAGGAAAAATACTTTTATCTCACATGTCTTCTTTGTTGATGACTTGGTCTTATTTGGTACGACTACTCTTAAAAAAATGTGTGTAATGCATGCTATTTTAGATGATTTTTGTAAGGCGTCTGGTCTGGATATAAGTTTTGAAAAATCTACACTTCTAGTCTCTAGGAATATGAGTGAAGAGAGGGGTCATATACTGAGTCTAGATGCTGGCATGCCAGTTACTAGGAGGTTTGGAAAATATTTGGGTGTTTACCTGAGGCAAGGTAGGAAAGATAACAAGTCCAGTAATCTAGTACATGATAAGGTCAAAAGTCGTTTGGCAGGTTGGAAACAAAAAGCACTTTCTCTAGCTGGACGGATATGTCTTGTAAAAAGAGTGTTGTTTCGTTGATACCAATTGATAGTATGCAATACCAAAGCTTACCTGTTTCTGTCTGTGATGAAATTGATTGCTTGAGCAGGAATTTTATCTGGGGACAAGATTCCGACTCTCAAAAATTACATGATATAGGATGGGATTGGCTCTGTAAACCTAAAGAGAAAGGGGGTTTAGGTCTTCGAATAAATGAGAGAGATGAACCGGGCATGTTTTGGGAAATTGTTTGGAACTTGGTTAGTAACCCGAGTAGCTTCTGCTTGAGAACACTAATTTGCAGTTACCTAAACCCAAACACACTTAGATGTTTTAGAAATCGGAAAAATATACAAAATTGTTCAGATCTTATCGAAAGGGGTGCGAGATGGGTGGTTAATAATGGTAATAATATCCGTTTCTGGACTGATTATTGGGTTATTGAACCTTGTTTACTTTCAAAAGCTATCATGGAAATTCCTAAGGATTGGATGGATGATATGGTTTCTATTTATTGGAATGAGGATTCAGTATGGGATTTAGCTAAGCTTGCTAATTACCTACCATAATCGATTTTGAATAATATTAAGAGTATTGTAATTTATCCTAATGGTGAATCTAATTTTCTGACCTGGCTAGGAGAATCTTCAGGGAATTATAGTGTGAAATCTGCGTATAAACTTTTAGCTGACAATATTCTTGTGCAGAATCTAGGAGGAGGTGGTACATTTCTATTTGGTAAGGTCTGGAAGCTGCATGTTCAAGAAAGGGTGAAGGTGTTTATGTGGAGAGTTGTGTTAGGAAGAATCATGTCAAACTCTAGGCATTTGAAGCTTGGTTTTACATCTGATAACTCTTGTCACTTTTGCAGCCAAGAGGAATCTATCTTACATATTCTTAGGGACTGCCCTATAGCTAGAAAGATTTCAGACAAATTACTCCTTTCTATTTCGAAAATCAAGTTCTATAACTTGAATCTCTCTAATTGGCTAGATGAATACTTGTCAAAGGCATATGTTTTTGTGATACGAGATAAGTGGAAGGCTGTTTTTTCCACTATCTATTTTACACTATGGAAGTGAAGGAATGCCAAGATTTTAAAAACTGAAAACAGGAAGTTCCTGCCTTTTCGCATGGTAATTTTAGCCTTGTTTTAGAATAAGAGAGCTTGGTCTAGACAAGCTAGTTCTGTTGGCTATACCTAGATCTAGATGCCTCAGGATATGCTGCACCATAAACTCGTTTGGCATTAAACAGGGGAGTGTCTTCTTGGAATCCTCCTGAATATGATTGGCATATGTTTAATGTTGATGGATCTTTTGATTTGTAGGCAAATAAAGCTGCAGCAGGTGGAGTATGAAGAGATCATTTTGGGAACTAGAGGACGGGCTTCGTTGAGGTTTTTAGGAAGCTGAGCACATTACAGCGGAGGCTGTGGCATAAATGTATGCAATCAGACTGACCAAGGAGTTGTAGCTTAACCGCGTGATATTCAGTCCAGATTCGTCTCAACTGGGGGAGCTACTATCAGATTGTCCTAGATTCCACAGCCTGGAACCAATGATAGATCATTGTAAATCCTTGCTTACTTGTATTGAAAGGTATTATGTAAAACATAGACCTAGACAATGTAATCTAGTGGCAGATTCACTCGCCAAGCTAGGAAGGAAGTGGGAACTCATGAGTTATACTCTTGATACTCCACTAGCATGTATATTGCCTCATTTAACTGAGGAACAAACACCATTTATAAATGAATGAGGCTTAGCCTCCGTTTTTATGACAAAAAAGTACTATAACCATTGGAGAGAGAACCCTTGAAGAATTTCTGAAGAAGAGTGGAGCAATTGATGTGCTAAAAGGTGTACATTGGCTTTAGCTAAAAATAGCAATAAAACATTGACGACTACTGATCCCAAGACATATTCAGTTCATTTGTAGTGATTTCACCGTGTTTGTACAATGCCCTAGTGTGTCTATATACATACTGAGTTGTAGAGCTAAAAACTATGCGTTTTTTTACTAAATGCAATTGGATCTGATTTTATGTGGCCAATCTGGAGCGAAGATCAGAGAATTGAGGAGAGGGCATGGGCTTGGTCAAAGCGTCTGCAACTTGGTCAGCGCCATGGATGAAGCAAATCTGCAGTTAACGGTTGTGAACCCACTCATGAACAAAGTGGAAGTCCAAACCAATGTGCTTGGCTCGGGCATGGAAGATGGGATCGGCCACCAAATAAGTCACCCCAAGGTTGTCGCACCAAAGGATGGGGGCCTGAGGTAATCGTATCCCTAATTCACTAAGTATATTTTGTAGCCAAATTTATTCGCATGTTGCATGAGCCATAACATGATATTCAGCCTCGGTAGTGGATCGGGCAACTGTTGGTTGTTTCTTAGATTGCTAAGATATTAGGGTTTTTCCAAAATAGATGTAGTAACCAATGGTCGATTGTCTGTCAAGAGTTTCACTAGCTCAGTCCACGACTGAGAACACTTCTTAGGATAGATGGGGAATTATTTGATATGTGAAAGGACAGATTGATATAGGATTAAAGATAATGGAGGATGCGTTTTAGGCTTTGCCAATGAGTAGTGGTGGGCGAGTGCATGTACAGACAGAGTAGCTGAGATCAGGATGAGTTAGAGTAAGGTATTGTAGGGCTCCAAGAAGGCTTCAAAATAAAGTGGGGTTATCATATGGTTTAGAGCTGTAGGTTGGTATTTGAGAGACTCGTGGGTGGACACTAGGCAGGACTGAGACATGTTTGCCCTATTTTGAATATTTTGTATGTAATTTTGTTGGTTGAGATGAAGGCCTCAGTGATTTTTGTGAACTTCAAAGCCTAGAAAATAATAGAGGGGGCCAAGTTCTTTGACTGGAAACTAAGAAAAGAGTTTGTGAATGAAATGTTGAACTAGGTTAGGTAAGGAGCCAATGATTATGATATCATCCACATATATGAGAATGTAGAGTATCTCACTTTGATAGTTAGATAGAAAGAAACGACTATTTGCTTTAGATGCAGTGAAGCCCATACTGAAGTGGGAATCACTGAGTTTAGAGAACCAGGTCCGAGGTGCCTGTTTTAAACCATAGATAGATCTGTGTAACAAGCAAACATGGGTAGGTAGATAGGGGTGAACAAAACCAGGAGGTTGAGCCATACAGATTTTTCCTTTCAAAAAACCATGAAGGAAGGTGTTGTCTATAACAATTTGGTGAATGGGCCAGCTTTTAGCGACAACGATTGCTAGAACAAGTCTGATAGTCTTAGGTTTTATTACTGGGCTGAATGTTTTAGCATAGTCAAGACTTGCTGTCTGAGTGTAGCCTCTGGCTACCAGCCTTGCCTTCCTTCTTTGCACAGTCCAATCTATTGGGTTTTCATAATTCTAAGAATCCATTTAACTCCCAACGGAGTCACACCAGAGGGGGGGGGAGGGGGGGACCAGGGTCCAAGTTTGAGATTTGTGAAGTGCTTGAACTTCCTTTAACATGGCTTGACACCACTGAGAGTGATAGTCTGTTTAAAGGTAGGTTCTTCAGGAATAACCTCAGTCACATTTATGTTAGGCCAAACCATAGTCCCATCTGTTCTTATCAGAGGTTTCCTGATGTTGTCTCTCCCTCTTGTTGTCATAGGATGTCTTGGAGGTTAGGGAGATTTCAGAGAGGGAGAAGCATTATGAGTATTGGTGATTGAAGAGGATGTGCGAACTAAAGAGTTTGATTTAGAGGAAGAATTCTGGTTTGAGGAAGTTGGAGTGAAAGGGGTGACAGAATTGCTGTAGGCATTGTGTGAGGATGTCTCTGGTGGAGTGTGAGTGAGAGAAGAAGAGGGGAAGTTTATGGTTGGCTAAGTTGATATAGAATTGGATAATGGTAGGGGAGTGTAGGCCATGGGTTGAGTTATGGTGATTTGAGGTGAGGCATTGGCATATGGAAAAATAGTTTCAGTAAAGAGTACATCTCTAAAGGTGTAGGTCTAGTGGGTATTTGGGTCAAAGCAGAGATATCCTTTGTGATTTGGAGCATATCCAATGAAAAACACAGGGGATGGATCTGAAACTTAGTTTATGATTGTTGCAAGGTCTCATATTGAGGCAACATTGACAGCCAAACACTCTAAGAAGAGAGTAATAAGGGGGTGTGTGAAACAGTTTCTCCTAAGGGGTAGAATTTGATAGAAGAGGTGTGGGGGATCTGTTCATGAGATAAACTGATTCCATAAATGTTTTTTCCAAGAATTCAAGAGGAAGAGAGGCATGAGAGAGAAATGCTAACCCTTTTTCAACAATTATTCTGTGCCTTGATTCAACAATCCCATTTTGTTGATGGGAATAGGGGCAAGTCACACGTAGCATAATTCCCTTAAGTTGGAAAAGAGGTTTTAGGGGCTTAAATTCAGCTCCACCATCAACTTGAACACCCTTGACTGTAGCATTAAAATAGTTGTGAACCAAATTCATGAAGGTGCAGAAAATGGGGGTAACTTCTGATTTAGCAGACATGAGAAAGATCTAGATAAATTTGTTGAAATCATCGACAATAGATAGGTAAAATTTGTTTCCATTTAAGGCTAGCACATGAGAAGGACCCCAAACATCCATAAATAATAGTTGAAAAGCCTATGTGGAGCTAGTGTTAGAGGGGGATGAGGTAATGCATGAAGTTTACCTATGTGACAACCCTTACAGTATGCTTTATTAAAAGACTTAGATAAAACAGGAAACTAAAATCTATTTATAGTAAGATGAGTGACATCAGACTGTAAGGGTTGTCACATGGGTAAAAAACAATTAGGATGAAATTCAAATATTACATTGTGCTCAGAGGTGAATTGCTTAACCGAAACAATATTTTTTGTTCAAGTCAGGAACATAAAGTAAATGTGGGAGAGTAGATTGACCAGTTAGGGTGGGAAGCAGACCAGTCCCTTGTCCTTTGACAGGAAGAGAACCCCCATGACCAAAATTAACTTCCTCTGATCCATTGGTTAACTTATCATGATTGAGGTAGGAGAAGTCATGAGTAAGTGGTTTGAGGCACAACTGTCTGTGTACCAGGTAGAAACAGTAGTGGTGTAGTGGGCTGTAAAGTTGGCGGGAGGGTTGGCTTGATAGGTGGGGTCATATCTGTGATAACAAGAAGCTGCAGAATGGCCATATTTGCTGCAAACTTGACACTGTATTCTAGGATCATTCTTTCCTAAGAGATGATTATTTTGAGAAGAATTAGTTCTCCCCCATCTGGAGGAATTCTTCCTCCTCTATAGTAATTCCTCCTCTGTTGGATCTCCCACCTCTGGAACCTCTGCCTCTATAGGAATTACCACCACCAGTGGAATTTTGTTCAGTCTGAGTGTAATTATTTGTGAGGTGAGTGTTAGCTATAACATCATAAGTTTACTGAGCAACATGAGCTTCATAAGTGAGGATTTGCCCATGTAACACATCAGGAGTAACAACTTATGTTCTTAGCATTAGATTTGCCTTAACAGACTCAAATCAAGGGGTAATCCTGCTATTAAACAATTGAAGAAATCAAAAGTTGACCTAAGAGACTCAACTGAAGCCAAGGAATTAGAAATGCTCACGACCTTAGTGAAATAAGCAGTGATACTGTCAGATCCTTTTTTGATATTCATTAGCTGAGCTCTGAGTAACATAATAGGAGAGTTTACTTGAGCAACAAACATATCATGAACTTTTTTTCATGTTTGAGCAGCAGAAGTGGATAAAACAACTGGACTTAGAACATATTCTGTCGTATAAGCATTCAACAATGACATTATCAGTTGATTTGTTTGTTTCCAAGAAATGAAATTTGGATTTGGCATTTCATTTACAATTTTAGGTGGTGGTTGTTTAGATCCCTCAATCCAACCAAACAGAGCATGGCCTTGAAGATAGGGTTCAAGATGAATCTTCCATAATGGAAAATTATCAGCAGAAAGTTTGATAAAGTTAGAAGATGAAGATAGAAATGAGGAAATAGAGACTGATGAGGACGCATAAGTGGTGTTTGATAGAATGTGACCTTTCTGAGTATTATATTGTGGCCATTGTCAGTAGCAGAGGAAGAAACAGCAGACATAAATACAGAAAGAAGCGACGAAGTTACTAGAGGAGAAAGAGATAGAGCCATAGCTTTGATACCATGCTAAAAGGTGTACATTGGCTTTAATTGAAAATAGCAATAGAACAATGGCGATTGTTGGTCCCAAGATATATTCAATTCATTTGTATTGATTTCACCGTATCTGCATAATACCCTAGTGTGTCTATATATACAGAGTTGTAGAGCCAAAATCTATGCGTTTTACTAAATACAATTGGATCTGATTTTATGTGGGCTATAATAGAAATGGGCCTAAACATGACAATGCACTGGGCATAGGCTAGAGTCGTTTGTACGATAAACTAAGACAGAGGACTCAAGGCTCAGTGAATCGGGCGGAAGACGAGCAAACTGAAAAATATGCGACACTCTCGTAGAGGGGAGAAGGAAATTGCTTTACACGTGATTAATTTCTGTGAGTTCTTTTATGACAAAAAAAAGATAGACCTGGATTAATTATTTGTAGCACATGCGGTAAGAAATTTCATCATGAATTTTAATCAGAGTAGTTATGCAATGACAGTTGCCAACAAAATTTAGAAAGGATGTAATAGTATTATTTTGTATAGTTTTTTTTTTAAATGCTAGATGCTTCCCTATGATTGAGGGTGCAACGAAAGATAACAATGTCTTTCCAATAATTCCGTCGAATTTTTAGAGTTAGTTCTTTAGTTTATGTAGTTATACGTAATTTTTTGGGACGCCAGATAATATACGTAATTAACTTTTAATCAATATGATCAACTTTATAAGATTTAGTCATTACAAATTAAATTTAAAAAATCTATAACATTTTAAAATAAAAATAAAAATATAAAATGAATGGTAATAAAAACTTTGATATTAAAGTTTTAAAAAATAGTTCCATCTTTAAAATCTAGTTAAAATTAGACTTTAATAGTTTAACTAAAATCTGACCTCTTTTTTATAATTTAAAACATTGATTATGACAACGTTCATGAGCTAGTTTTGACAATTTAATTAGAATATCTTAAGACTTTCCCTTTTTTACAATTTAATTAAAAATTAGGTGTTGGTTCCATTGGAGTTAGAGGGCTGATTTTTTTTTTTTTTACAAGTGCTAAAGAAGAACGGTTTGAAGCCCATTCAACCAAAATGGGGACCGTGCCCATATGTGACTAATTTGGGCATGTGCTCAAGTATTTTTAACCATTTGATTACA
Organism: Limonium bicolor; assembly: GCA_023374045.1. Classification (NCBI taxonomy): domain Eukaryota; kingdom Viridiplantae; phylum Streptophyta; class Magnoliopsida; order Caryophyllales; family Plumbaginaceae; genus Limonium; species Limonium bicolor. The sequence goes on along the minus strand of CM041778.1, from coordinate 77,136,857 downwards.
GTTTTTATTATTAAGAATTAATCCACACCGTGAATACTTTTGCCTTTTTACTAATTTATTTTGTAAAAAGAAAAATCAACCAGATAATTATACAAAGGGTATTATGGACTTTTGTAATTGAAATTTTAATAACTGTTTTTAACCGATAATACTTTTACAATTATAACAAATTTTTTTCACTAATAACTTTCCCTCATTATACAGAAGTTTCTTCTCACCCAATTTTTTTCACTAATAACTTCCCCTCATTATACGGAAGTTTCTTCTCACTCAATCTTTTCACTAATAACAATTTTTTTCAATAATAACTTCCCCTCATTATATGGATCTTTTTTTTCTCTAAAATATGAGTGTAGATTTGCTTGGTAGAGGTACAGATTATTAATTTATCATTTAAGTAAAAGTGTAGATTTTTAAGTAAAATGATAAATTTCTTAAAATGTAGGTGTAGATTTGTTTGATAAAACTGTAGATTTTGTATTTAGACAATACATTTTTTAAATGAAAGAGTGGAATTTTATTTAGTATAAATAAACATTTGTGATCTTATTATATTGATTTTAAAGAATTCATGTCAAAATATTTTATATTTGCTTATTTTTAAGCAATTTGTTTAAAATGTGGATCTTTCTTTTTAGTTTCCTCAAATGCAAGTGTAGATTTGTTTGGTAGAAGTGTAGATTTGTTTGGTAGAAGTGTAGATTTGTTTGGTAGAAGTGTAGATTTGTTTCGTAAAAGTGTAGATTTGTTTGATAGAAGTGTAGATTTGTTTGATAGAAGTGTAGATTTTTATTAATTTCTCATTTAAATAAAAGTGTAGATATTTAAGTAAAATGATAGATTTTTAAAATGTACACGTAGATTTGTTTAATAAAAATGTAGATTTTATATTTAGACAATACAGTTTTTCATGTCAAAATATTTTATAATAACAATTTGTTTAATATGTGGATCTTTTGTTTTTTTTCCTAAAATACAAGTATAGATTTGTTTAGTAATAGTACAGATTTTATATTAATTTCTCATTTAATAAAAGCGTAGATATTTAATGATAGATGTTTAAAAATGTAGGTGTAGATTTATTTGTTAATACATATATTTTATTTGTAGACAATACAATTTATAAAATGAAAAAGTGGATAGTGTTTTTGTTTGAAATCTTGTATTAAGTAATAACTTAATTCAACTTTTTTCTTATATTTATTTTTAAGTAGAATTTTTTTTTTCAAATCAGGATTCCATTTCAATTTCAGTAAAAACATTATTTTATCTCAAATCGTGAGATTGATCGTGGGGAATGCTTTTTTGTTCTTTACTTAAAATATTATAAATTCATTTTGACATCTATACCCCTATATTAATTAGTATAATTTAGACCATCTATTTATTCTTTTAGAATCCAATGATCAAGATTTAATTGAGCACCATGCTCAAAACTCCTCACGGGCACCTTCCCCTCGTCGCCATTCAACTTTCCTGTTCGGAAAGAAAAAGAAAAAATATAACACTTAAGCCAGTAGTCTTTAACCGCTCCAAGAAAGTATTTTGCTCTTGTTAACTACAACTGATATTAGCTGACATTAATTGATGACTTATTTAAAAAGAGTGAGCTGAGCTGATCAATTTAATCAAATGAATTAAATCAGTTGAAAATGATAGACAATTTATATTTTAAAGTACTAGTTAACAATTGATATTGACTAATAATTGATTTAAAAGCCCAACAGATAATGCATATAGGGTCTATTTTTCACGAGCCTTATTTTTTTTTTCTATTTTACCAACATTCCGACTGTTTTTTTATCATAAATGATGGAAGAAAAAAATACATCAAACTTGGTTATGCAACTATATTTAATTATGGTATAATTTGCAGTACCGGTTTTATAAATTTATTATACATTTTAAAAAAATTGTATATATATTTCACTAATATCAGAATTTAGTGTGTATCATTATATATAGATCAGTATAGTTTTTATATATCAAATTGTAAAGTTTAATTTAATAGACCAAAAGTACATGTGTATAATTATTTGCAGCTACATTATGAAGGCCGCCAAAAAACATGTTACCACGGTACCGACCGATAACCGATTATATTGTACCGTATTAGCAGATAACTATAGCAATTTTCATGGTACAGTTAACTGAACCGTCTTACTTAGATGGTTGTAATTTAGGTAATGATATGAAATATTTATTCCACGATTGACCGCGCTTAACCAGTTTATATGTATATATTTATAGTTTCAATCATAAGTCTAAAATATTAATTGGACAATATATGTATTTGTTCCATGTGAACGACCTTTAAGTTAGAATTTGTAATCTCATGCACATAACTGGCTCATTAAGATGTTACTTGCAACGTGTGTATATATATATGTTTCATTGCTATCTATCAATTATGTGGACATCTAGCTAGAAATAAAGCTCTTAAATTGTAAATTTTCTGAAATTGTATTTTTTTTGCTCACACGACATATTGTTTGTTGCATCTAACATTGTACATGTTTCATGCCGATGAGCAATGATAACCTAGGATTTTAAAAAATAATACTGGTAATCTAGAATGTACATTAAGTACAATAAAGAACATAGTAAACAATATAGAAAGATTATAATGTAATTACGTTTGGTAAATCATTTAGATGTATTTGCTATCAATTAGTTAAGGATCTAGGTTTTAAGAGATGTTGCTTAAATCTAAATGAATTGGTCGTGACTTGTATCCTTATATCGTATCTCTATTATTGTGATTTCATAATGCGCATGGTATAATTATATAATGACTTTGTTAGATGATTAAACATCCTATAATGGGTATATTTAATATTTGTGCTATATGAGGTGTGGGTAAATCAATACTTGCATATGAAATTGAACTTGCAAGTGCTTTCTAGCCACTTGATTGTATTTATTTGTTCATTTGATCTAATTTGTTGTACTTACAATAAATTATAAAAATGGAAAAGCATCTAACCTGATTTATAGTTCACTTGAAATATTGTACCGCCTTAAATAGTTAACCTCTAACCATTAGTAAATAAAATGGTAATGAAATCAACTTTTTGATAACTTCATCACCCAATTAAACTGGTATACGGTTAACCTTACTATTAACATCCCTAACATTAGATTCCAACAAGTTACAAAAAAGAGATTGGATTTTTTAGTCTTTTGTTGCTGTCTTTTACGAGACTAATCCTCAAATTTCATATTTATATGTCTTGTTATATTTTTATACTACCTCCATCCCGTCATAAGTGTCCCATTTGTTTTTTGACACGTTTTTTCACTTCAATATTAAATATATAAAATAAAATAATTTTTAAAAAATAATTTTTACAACATATAATTTTTTACATAAGGATTCCATTATAAAAAAATTTATAAAAATATATTATCTTACATGTTAAATATTGAAGTCAAACGACCCATCAAAAATGACAATTTAGACAAACTAGAAGAAGTTTACTTATTATTGAATAATCACGTAAAAATATTGATTCTACTAGCATTTTACAACAAGCTCTTTAAAGAAATAAGTGTTAGTATTTGATTGGATAGAAGTACGTAGTTGAAGAGATTGTGATTTACTAGGTAGAAAAAGAGGGAAGATCAATATATATCTTTTTAAATAGATATTATTGGAATATAAACAATTTCATCGATAATTTTATTTGTCTGCTAAAAGACATTAATAGTATTAAATTCAATCAACTGTTATTTATATGTTATAATGAATATGTTAGAAACCTATGCAACCTTTTAATTATATAAACTACAAGATAATTGACTTTACTAAAAAAATAGGTCCCAAAAATTGGGGGCCCCCTAAACCCACGACCACAAACCCTAAAAACCTGTCGAGTTAGTTGCTACAATGTAAAGTATAGAACGGTTTCCAAATAGATTACCTTACCCCCCCAAAACACCCCAAAACCACCCTAGGATAGCTAAAAACGTCGAAGGCATTTTTAGGGTTTGTGGTCGCGGGTTTAGGGTCATAGACCCTAAACCTGCGACCACAAACCCTAAAAACCTGTCGAGTTAGTTACTACAATATAAAGTACAAAACAAATTCCAAATAGATTACCCTACCCCCAAAACACCCCAAAACCCACCCTAGGATAGTTAAAAAACGCCGAAGACATTTTTAGGGTTTGTAGTGGCACTGCTACCACAAACCCTAAAAACTTGTCGAGTTATTACGATGATGTACAAGTTTTTACGTGTGGATGTACATGTTTTAAGGTTTGTATGACCATCTGTACAAGTTTTTTTTACGTTTTATGCACTATACATGTAAAAATAATTTTTTTTAAAGTTGTCAAAACATATCCATGACTGGTCTTGTTTTGAAGAGATTTAATTTATATGAACACTGGTATAACTTTTTTTTTATTTTGGACCTATATATTAAAAGTTACAATAATTTTTAGATTTTATGATAAAGTAAGAAAAATAACAAAAATCTTTAAAAAGAAAAAAAAACGCGTGTCCGCACAGACTCCCCTCCATCCTTTTTTTTTTTTTTTTTGGATATGTAGCTATGTACGGCAAGATTTAGAGCAAAAGACTAATGAAAATACATCACGACTGAAACATCAATTGAAAAAATAATGCAGAAAATACACTTAGATTGTGGTTTATTTTAGAAAAATCCCAAAGGCAACAAAAAACTTAGATAATTTAGCTTTATCAGAAAGTTAGATTTTTATGGGAGAAGATAAGCAGTCAAGTAAACTCTAAACAAACTCCAGGTAGTTAGCTTTATTAGTTGTCGAGAAAGAAAAGTCAAAACTCATAAGCGTTTAAAAGTTTTTCTGTATAACTGACTATATTTATGATTGATTCCAACTCTCTCTATATATACCGAAGGGTCTCAGGCTTAAATAGCATCGAATCCTTTTCTTTTACCCAAAAACAATGGCTTCCTCTCTATCCATCGCATTGATATCCCTTTTCATATTGGCGTGCGTTGTTCAAGTTTCAGCCACCAATGTGACTCATGATGGCCGAGCTATCATCATTGATGGCCAACGTCGAATCCTGCTATCTGGTTCGATTCACTACCCTCGTAGTACTCCTGAGGTAGGTTTCGATCAGTGATACTACTCCACTGGTTTACCAAGCCGTGTTTTTTTTTTTACTTTTTACAAAGTTTCAAATTTTCAGTGATTTCTTTAGTTTCAACAGTTGTGTTTGTGTTTTTTCGTCATTACAGATGGGGTGAACCAATGCCGTGTTTTCTACTTTTTCCCAAGTTTCAATTTTTCACGGGTTTCTTAGTCTGAACAGTTCTTTGTTATTTGCTTGTATCTTTTCCTGATTACAGATGTGGCCAGATTTGATCAAGAAAGCCAAAGAAGGAGGTCTTGATGCAATTGAAACTTACGTTTTTTGGAATGCCCATGAGCCTGTTCGTAGGCAATACGACTTCAATGGAAGAAATGATCTGATTAGATTCCTCAAAACCATCCAAGAAGCTGGGCTTTATGCTGTTCTTCGCATTGGACCTTATGTTTGTGCTGAGTGGAATTATGGGTAATTAAAATTTTTATGTAGCTAATCCAAGTTTTCTATATTCACCTATGTTAATTGTTTTGGAGGGATATAATGATCTCTTTTCTCTTAATGTGATCACTTACAATTTTATTTTACCAATACCAGAGGTTTTCCAGTGTGGTTGCACAACATGCATGGTATTGAGCTCCGGACAATGAACAAAGTCTTCATGGTAAATATAATACTTATTTATTTATAGGAAAGCTCCTATGTCACCTTTTTTAATGTTCTCTAACGTTCCTATTTTGTATGTTAAACTAATTATGCAGAATGAGATGAAAAATTTCACAACATTGATAGTTGACATGGCAAAAAAGGAAAAACTTTTTGCTTCACAGGGTGGCCCAATCATCCTTGCCCAGGTTAACTTATTCATGATTCGTACTTATTGACTATGTATTATCTTAATGACAAATATTCCTTACGGTAGCTTGTTATTATGGATTAATTGATCTGATAATGACAATCATATACAGATTGAGAACGAGTATGGAAATGTCATGTCAACCTATGGAGAAGCAGGGAAGGCATATGTTGACTGGTGTGCTAACATGGCAGTATCACAAAAGATTGGAGTCCCATGGATCATGTGTCAACAGAGTGATGCTCCTCAACCTATGGTATATAACTTTACAGTATATTCTAATTTAATAAAATATTGAGAAAGAGTTTCTTAATTTATGAGAGTGCATGACGGTATGCCCAATTGACCACTTATTGTAGATCAACACTTGCAATGGATGGTATTGTGATAACTTCACTCCAAATAATCCCAACAGCCCAAAGATGTGGACTGAAAACTGGACGGGATGGTATCTATAGCAGCTTCTCTAACTACTACATATCCAAAATCTTTTATAATCTTTTTTTACTAATGTACTAATATATATCATATTGTTAAATAAAAAATTATATAGGTTCAAGAACTGGGGTGGGAAAGACCCTTATAGAACTGCTGAAGATCTTGCTTTCGCTGTTGCACGTTTCTTCCAAACCGGCGGCACTTTCCAGAACTACTATATGGTATGTATATATATGTTGTGTTTTGTAATTGACCCATGTATATCATTTTCCATCTCTTGCTAACTATAGGCTACATCATGAATTATACAGTATCATGGAGGTACAAATTTTGGTAGAACAGCCGGTGGACCATATATCACCACATCTTATGATTATGATGCACCTCTAGATGAATACGGAAATTTGAAGCAGCCAAAATGGGGACATTTGAAACAGCTACATGAAGTATTGAGGTCAATAGAGCATCCACTAGTTTATGGAAATGTTTCCCACGAGGACTTAGGCAACTCGCTTTACGTAAGTCATAAATCGAGCCTATCGCTTGTCATTTGTTACTACTCTCCTATATCGTATAGTGACCTAAATTATCACTTTTCAGATCACAACATTCACCATTGACACGAAAAGGAGCTGCTTCTTTGGCAATGCTAATGCTAGTGTCGACGCCACATTCACATATAATGGCACTGAGTACACAGTCCCAGCGTGGTCAGTGAGCATCCTTCCTGACTGCAAGAGCGTGGTTTACAACACGGCAAAAGTGAGTGCCCAAACTTCAGTTATGGAGAAGAAACCTCATCAATTGAGTTCACCACTCAAATGGGGTTGGAAACCAGAGCATACCGCCAACCAGATCTTTCACATCAACAAGGCTAACTTTACAGTCAACACCATCATTGACCAAAAACAAGGTAATGATGTCAGTGATTACCTTTGGTACATGACCGAGCTGCACCTCCAAAAAAATGATCCTATCTGGAGTAGTAACATGACGCTTAGAGTCAACGCAACTGGCCAAGTTATTCATACATATATCAACGGGAAATATACTGGTACGTAATCTTATTACCATTCTTTTCATGTATAATATGTTTTAGATTACTAATAAGACTATATATTTTGATTAAAGTGACATGTATGATTTTTGTGATTGATAGGATCAAAGTGGGCTACATATGGAGTGACCAACTCTCAATTCACACAAGATGTGAAACTGCGTCGTGGAAAGAATCTCATCTCACTTCTAAGTGCAACAGTAGGATATCAGGTACACTAAACATCTTTTTCATGTCCACTATATTGAACTTAATAATATTGTCATATCGTATTTTTATCAAATAAACACTAATATATCTTTGATAACAGAACTATGGAGGTAAGTATGACTTGATTCAAAACGGAATTGCTGGATCTGTGGAGATTATCAGCAAAAAGGGAGATGAAACAATCATCAAGGATTTATCATCTCATAAGTGGTCATATAAGGTGGGAACACACGGGCTTAACAAAAAAATCTACAGAGATGTTGAAGGCATATCATCATCATCATCACCATGGAAAACTTCAGATATTCCCACTAACAGAATGATGACTTGGTACAAGGTAATCTAATCTAATTAATTAATTATTCACCAATTTCTCTTGTATAGCCATGCCCGTGCCTAATAATTTAAATTTGTTTTCACACTCTACAAAACAGACCACATTCGAGCCTCCAGTCGGCGAGGATCCGGTTGTGGTAGACCTACAAGGTTTGGGCAAAGGAATGGCTTGGGTTAACGGTTATAGCCTAGGCCGTTACTGGCCAAGCTACTTAGCACCTGACGACGGCTGTAGCCTTGAACCATGTGACTATAGAGGTTCATACAACAACAACAAGTGTGTCTACAACTGCGGCAACCCGACTCAGAGGTTCTACCATGTGCCAAGATCTTACTTCCGTGATGGCATCAACACCCTTGTCCTTTTTGAGGAGTTCGGTGGCAATCCTTCATCAGTCAACTTTAGGACTGTTACAGTTGGGAAAGCTTGCATCCATGCTGACACAGGAAGTAAAGTGACCCTCGATTGCCAGGGTAAACCCATCTATGCTGTGGAGTTTGCTAGCTTTGGCAACCCTCAAGGGAGTTGTGGGTCATTCACGAAGGGAAGTTGCGAGACTGATGGTGTGGAGAAAATGATCTCAGACAAGTGTGTTGGGAAGGAGAGCTGTAGCTTTGATGTGTCTGAGAAGAGTCTTGGATCTGATAGTACATGTGATGCTGGATTCCGTCAGAGACTAGCTGTTCAAGTCGCTTGTTCGATTTGATTTGATTGTCATCAACTAGTTTAGTTTTGTTAATTGAAATTTAGAAGAAAGTGGTCTTGATCAGCACTTACAAGTAGACTAGCTGCGGTTTGGTTTGTGTACTTCAATTTATGTTAGTTGTCTGCCAGGATTTATGATTAAGGTTAGCGTTTAGTTAATTGGTAGCCAGGCAGTAGCATTGTGTTAGTTTAGTTTAGATTTGATAAGGTTGTGACTTTTGAATGAGTAGATTTTCTCACCAGTCACCGGTGAAATAATATACATGAGTTCTTGTTCATTAATCTTCTTTTGGTTGTCAAAAGCCTTCGTTTACTGTCCACATCTTTAACGCACAGATCGAAAATATGTTATAATTAATGGTTAGGTTCTATAGTGGTATACGTTTATCTTCCTTCTTGCTATATATATCAAAGATAGAGACTTCGAACACTTAAATAGCGCCTTAAGTAGGTGGCAAGCTTGGTCTTTCAAAAATTATGCTATGTGCTTGTGTTTTAGTTAATCCCCTAGTTATGTTGTTATGCTTTGAATCTATTATTAATAAAATCTATGTTTACGAAAAAAAGAACACTTAAATAACGCCAGACAGGCTCCTTGATTGATAAGGAATAGAATCAACGGGATACCATCAGTTTCTTCCGCAAGGCAACCAATCTCTGTGCTTAATTGTGAGATCCACTTCCCTCTCCAAATCAATCTCTTGTTTTCGGCAAGCCTGAAGAAACCTTAATGTAATGTTGGGAAACATATGCGTTCAATCACAAGTCGGTGGTAATGTACACGCACTCGGAGTGTGTTTCTTCATTTGTTTTGGATTTGGAACTTGAATTTGCTCATAGTCTGGTGCGGAGGTACGAGAATGTTACTTTCACTTTTAATAGACGACAGAGTAACTCCTTTGCAGATCGAGTTGCTGAGCAAAATGATCTATGCCGACTTCTGGTGGACTGATTTCCCGCAATAAAATTTGCATCGCAGTAATATGGACATTTCGTACGGAATTGGTAGGGACCCCCAATAGCCACTTACTTTTTTGGATACACATGGCCTGGCGCCACTAAACAACAGGCTCTTTGTTATTAACCGATGATTTATCAATAAGACTAATCTGTTCGCTTGGCAATATTTGTGTCTGTTTTTGTTGAGGTGTGTCATCGGGGTAGTATGAGAATGGTGTTGGGGCAGGGCTGTGAGAGGTAGTATTCATGAGTTGAGGGATATCATGAGACAAGATTTGGGTCAATGTGGTTTGGTATCATAAGAGGGATGATCTGTGGGTTTTTGTTGGAAGGTTGTGTAAAGTCTGAAGTGTGGAGCTTTGTGAGACATAAGGAAGTGAGTAACCATAGTGATAGCCGGAATAGCCTAGACATTGCATTTTCGTACAACTGAAAGTTAGTTTATGGGCATTTGAGGTCTGAGGTTTTGTCAGCAAAAGCAATAAAAAAAAGTCTCCCTATAGATTAGTATGGAGGTTTGAGAAACTGAAGTTCAAAGGGAGTCTGAAAAGGGAACTTCAGTCGGTGCTCTATTGGATTGAAACATTACAATTTTGAAAGCATATGTCAAAGACAATGTGTATGCACTAAATGGGAAAAGGGAACACTGAGCTTGAAGAAGACTGTCGTTGTGTAATTCATTAGGCTTCTTTGAACAAGTACATTTTTGTTTTTTGATCATCAAAAAAATTGGGGCACCAAGCTCACATATAGATACCGAACAAAGGTCATTACACTATTGATTCTCCATGTTAAATAGGTACATCGAAAAATCAAGGGAAGTAGTTTGAGTACAGCTACAGAGGAGCACATGAGGAGGGATACTAGGGAAATGTCGGTGTTGGTTCAAATGCGAGATATACACAAAAACATATTTCTAAACTTCCTCTTCCATGAAAGGCTGAGGACTCATTTGCTAAACAAGGTAAGCGGCATACTCTGTTTGTTCATGATTCTTGGACGAATCACTCTGCTTTCTCTGCTCAAGACGAAACCAAAGAGGTGACTGAAACTAAACAAATTTCATTGTTGTTTGTTTGTATCTCGAGAATGAGGTGTGCACTACTTATTCTAAAGATATATAGTTGATTATTTTCTAATTATTTACCTTATATGGATAAGTTGTTTGTATGGTATGGTAGATCTCCTTCAATTTGATGGCGAAACATATAATGAGCTTGGAACCCGGGGAAGCACGGACGGAGAGCCCATTTTGAGAGTACATTACTTTTATGACAAGACTGGTTTCTACATCTTTAAATATGCTAGGCAATGCTTATAGCAGAGTGTAAAAGGTGAAACACAACTAACTATCATCATGATATAATTATATTTGTATTAATACTGAGAAATGTATGTATTACATTCTTGACAAACCATATCGAAGTACATCGAAGGGAAGATAAAAAAGAACACATAAACTATTGAGGCATGGGGAGGAAAGAGATGAACTAGGTGACCCTGATTATATGTTAAGAAGGATGATGATGTTGACTTACTTGGTCCGGTGTCGAAGCATTCAAGTATGTCAATGGAGCAAATTCTGGATTTGATTATGAGTTTGCAAATCATGGGACATGAGACATCGTTGGTAGCCATTGCACTCTCTATCTACTTCTTGCAGGATTGTCTACTTGCACTTAAGCAATTAATGGTAATTAATTACTAGCATGATCCATTCTTTTTTGCCCTAGCCATATATGAAGGAAAAAGGGGACAGAGCATTGACATGGGAGGATTATAAGAAGATGGAACCCAATGTTTAAGTTATTAATTCTTTTTGAGAATTAAATATTTTGGTAATATGCTTATTTATAACTAGCTAGTTTAAACAAAGTTTAGCAGCTTGGTTGGTAGTAATAGAATTGAAGAAATTGCTTATTACAAACAATCATAGGTTTGCAAAAAAGAAAACAAACTGGCTAGTTTAAAACTGCGGGTATTATATTTGTTTCGATGATAAATGAAACGCTGAGGTTAAGAAATGTGGTGAGGTTCCTGCACCGGAATGCTATCCAACATGTCTAATGCCAAGGGTATGTATGACATTCCGAGTGGATGGAAGGTGCGGCCTACCGGTGATCAAATTGAGATAAGTATTTTGGGCTCATTTTTCCTTGGCCTATTGTTTTGGGCCTTGTCTACTCTTGTTCATTATCATTTCTTGTCTTGGGTTCTAAACTCTCTTTGGTTCTGTCTAATGAGTAGAAAGCACAATTGTCTCTTAGTAGCACAATTGATTTTCTTTTCACTCTTAGTTTGTATTCAGAGCGCAAGTTCCCTCAGTTTCTCATCTCTTCAATGAAAAATTCGTTGTTTCCTTTCTTCAGTTTTCTTGTTATTCTCGGTAGATTGTAGCCAGATCCGGTCTTTAGATTTTTTATGATATCAGAGCCGACGTTTTTCAGCTATGATTGAGAATCTTGATAGTTTTCGTTAATTATGACTTCGAATTCAAGAAACGTCAAAGAATTGCTGGAATCAATCGTCACTGGGAAAGGATAGGATAATACATATAGATGTCCGATCCTTATATGTTGCAACCTCAGATCATCTATGGAAGATCATTACGGAGAAATTTGCGAGACAAGGCACTTGGAAGTGCACCGTGCTTATTTCACCGATGACAACGAATAAGGTCGGTCTAGTGGACGACACAGTCATGAAACCTACAAAGGATGAGAAGTGAGCAACAACATGGAACGTATGTGATAGTCCTGTTAAGCTTGGCTCTTGAACGCTTTAGAGAAAGACATTTGTGAAGGAATAGTTTATCTGGTAACAACTAAGGAGATGTGGGATAGTTACTCGCAAGGTTCAATCATATTGATGGAACCGGGCGATTTAACCTGAAGTAGGAGCTTGCGGATCTAAAACAAGGTAAATGACAGTGTGAATCTATATTTTGTGAAATGGAAGAAGATTGATAAATGGTGAAATAATGTAATTATAAGGTCTTTATTTACCTTCATTTCATTTCATGCAGCTATTGACCTATTTCACCTCTTTATGAAGCATTTCGTTAATATAAGTGAACTCATATACTTTTGGTTATAAATAGGTAAAATCTCACTTGAGCAATGATTTTGGAGAATCTCAAGACATTGTGGCCAAGTTTTATTGTCAAGAGGAGTATGTCAAAGACAATGGGTCAAATGGGGACGATTTCAGTGCAGAAATATTGTTTCTGGTGAAGACCTATCTAGAGGACCGCCCCTGTAGGGCGGTCGAAAGCTGAAGTTTTGCTTCTGGTCCGGACCGCCCCAACCGACAGCCCCTGTGGGGTGGTCGGGTTAAGTGCGCTCACGAGTTTTCTTTCTGGTCTGGACGACCCTAGGCCGACCGCCCTTGTGGGGTGGTCGAAACGGGATTTTGCCCAGATTTCGGTTTTAAAAAACGGGAAACTTGGACACACTTACTTATTCTACATTCCATTCCTTCACACTTGCTCATTCAATGACTTCTCCTTACTCTTTTCTAGCTTTTCTCTCCTTTATGTTTGAGTAGACTTCATTGTACTTTGGGATGGGTCTTTGACCCTAAACCCTTGAATATGCTTGTGAATCTCATTATGTCTTAATATAGTAGTTTCTCTCTTGATAATCATTCAACGCTCTTAAATTGATCTCTTAATCGCATTTGTGGTGAACCTTTTCTACAATTTGGTTTTGAGTTAGGGTTTGTGACCAAATTGAGAGAGAACCCTTAATCTATACCTCTAGGGTTAGTAGGTATAATTTGGAACTTTTATCTAGAGCTTGCCTAATGCTATCTAGTGATTTTAACCTTAACTGGTTTTACAGGTTAAAATTAACTAGATAAGATTTAGCTCATCGTTGGTTTAGAGGGTTATTACTCTTGTTCTAAAAGATAACTATGGTGTAAAAGAATTGAAAGTATATTTAGGAGGTTTAGCTGATTGCCAAAGTCCCAAAGTACTCCTTCATCCAATCTAACAAACTTCCACTTTTAGTTTTATTGTTTGTTAGTTCCATTGTCCAACCTACACAATCAATCTTGTTGCCAGCTAAACCCCTCTTACAGCTTTCGTTTCACTAACTAGATTACCGAGACTAGGTTGATTGAGCCAATTTTCTTGTGTATACGACACTTGTGGTACTTCATCGATTAGGGGCACTTGCCTATTCCTTGCATTTATTTATTACTTTGCTATATAGTCTTTGCCCAGCAAAGACTTGGGAAGAATTAGGCTTCGTAATCTATTATTCATCTAGAAAATGTTGTCATTGTGGACAATCTAAAAAGACGAAGAAAATGCTTGAAGAAGACACGCTCTTATATTTTCTAATGGGACTGAATGAAGATTTCGTTAATGTAAGAGGCAGCATCTTGATGATGAACCCTGTAGGATCAGACGGCTGACTCAAACCAACTCGAGGTGTTAGTCTTGGAGATGGTTTAACCCAATCGAATTGAGGATGGAATCGTACTAAGGATGCGGAAGCAGTCGGTCGAACTCAAGCATATACACAATATAAGTTATTTTATTTATTTGTAAAACAAAACAACTTACACTGTCCACTAAGTAGAAAGGATCTACTCAGTGGAACTCACTCACTCACCCTACACATTATCTGATCAGCTCTGTGATAAGTGTAGTGAGCCTAGGAACACCCTAGATTGAGTCTATGAATAATGTACAAACTATATTAACTAAAAATGGCAGAAAAACTCTTGTTCCTGGTGACTTTTCCCTGACATAGAAAGTATTGGGGCGGAAAAGCACAAATACAACTGAGAATTCTATCTCTTTATATAGCAAAGCCTTTAGAGCCGGTGAGGGAGTCTATTTCCGAAATTTGTGCTTATGAACGTTGTAGTTACTTGTAGTTGCTTAAAACCGGTCCTAACTTCTTTGTGAACGTTGATAAGCCTTGGTCCTTAATTTTCGGACAATTACCAAGCCATTGGATGACTTAGCAATGTTCAATGATGATTCTCACGTTTGATGTACCTGACTGACTCTATCAACTCTGAAATTTTAGGATCTCAATGTCCATATTGCTATGTTTTCGGATATAACACATTGCTCACTTGACTGAGCATACTCAAGCCAATATTTACGGACAAAGGAGTAAACATTGCTCCTGAATTTCGTAACTGATTAACAGACTCTCTTGAACTATCAGAAAGTCAAGCCTTCGAATTTTACTTACATTTGCATGAATTTCAATCCAAGGCTGATGGTTGATGACCTTTGTGGCTTTGAACATTGCTCCTTAAATTCCAACTGATGGATGAACCCACATGGATGGACTTACTCGATCTTTTAGTAAAGACAAAGACTCGTTCGACTAAGGCCACTTGATCTTTCAGCATGGACGGACACTTCTCTTGTTGATTGACTTGTTCGATTGTAGGACTATCTTAGCAACACCTTCATACTCCAACATACATTCTTGGTTAGTTTCTGATTAATTTGTTGTAACACCCAACTCAATCCAAATGTGGTCTCGCAACTTAACAACATATATATACATGTCACAGCGGAATTCTTTACACTCTAGGACCTTGCCACGGTCTGACTACAGAATAACCGAACATTAGTACATAACAACCTTAACCAAATACATAATCTTCTTACAATCCTCTCACATCCTATACATCTTACTAACTCAATTGCCATACGAGTGTACATGCACAACTCGTAGGCCACACTTAGTCCTTAACACTTGTACTCCTTCTTACTCTCGCGACAGCCGCCTTGATGTTCACCTGTGTAGTAAAAAAAAGCCCCCGAGGGGTCAGCACGAATGCTGGTACGATCCTCTCATGGCCCCCAAGCTAACGTGGCTACGACGACTAATTGTCGATAGCATGGAGGTTGATTAGATGCACAACATAATAGAAAGTGCAGTAAACAACAACTCAGAGATGAACAATCAAAGTTCACACACAATGAACGACTTAAATGCGTTCCCTTAATTAGAGAGTTAGTTTATTTAACTCCTTAAGTAATGTCCCTCTTACCTTAGTCCATCCTTATCTCACCTTAATCATAGTCTTATCTTAACCTTAGAAACAACCATCCTTTAATATGAGTGGATAACTTACCTTAATCTTAATAATACAAACCATCCTTTAAAAAGGAATGGTTGCAACTTATCTTAACCTCACCTTAATCTTATCTTAATCTTAACGATACAAATCATCCTTTAAAAAAGGAATGATTGTAACTTAACTTAATCTTAATCTTAACGATACAAATCATCCTTTAAAAAGGAATGATTGTAACTTAACTTAATCTTAATCTTAACGATACAATCATCCTTTAAAAAGGACTGATTGTAACTTAACTTAATCTTAATCTTAACGATACAAATCATCCTTTAAAAGGAATGATTGTAACTTAACTTAATCTTAATCTAACGATATAAATCATCCTTTAAAAAGGAATGATTAACTTAACTTAATCTTAACTTATTCTCAGAAACAAACCGTTCCTGGAGGGGAATGGTTGTAGCCTAAGTCCAAACCTGGGATTTAGGTGATCCCCGCACCATCTTAATGCCACTACCCTGGACGGGAATCCAGCGTAGCTGAGCCGGCACCGGCCCTAGCTACAAGTCCGAAGACAAGTCCTTAAGCGGAGGCGGATCTGATTCAGATACTGTCCCCCTTTTTCCTTAGCATGCATGACCGGAGATCGGTCCCGGGTTTCCTCACTCAAGTTCCAGTTGTAATAGTCTCAGACCATGTTCGTGGTTAACCTCTTTCGTTCATATCGTCCCTTATTAGGGGCGTTCCTTAGTCTCACTCAATTCTTACTAAACATTGGTTAGTAAGTTCTGACAGTATGTTGTGTAGTTTTCAAACATCACACAACAATACAATATATAATATGTTCCGGTTGCATGCTTTATCTTGTTTAGTGAGCACACAAACAAATAGCACACAAGCCGAGGGACACCTCTTAGCAAGCAGGTCACAAAGAACTGTACCGTTCACCGTTGGCCGTTCGAGTTGCTTAATCTCTTCCGGAGTCCAATTTCCAAGTCCTAAAACATTCATTCAGTTTTAGGTGTTAATCACTTAACTCAATTCAACTTACTTATCTTACTTAACTTACTTAACCCTTAATGACTCCAACCTAACACCTCTTAAGTCTTACAACTTAATCTTACAAACTTAATCTTAAACTTTTAAGTTTTTCTTAACTTAATCCCTTAAGTCTTTATACCTCTAATCATCATTGGCCCCTTAATGGGGTACCATTAATACCACTAAACTCTCTTAGGGTTTCTCTTTTTTTTTTTTTATTGGTCCGACCGACCCACCCCCTGGGTAGGTCGGCTGCAGAGAACATCCAACTTCATAGTTTCAGCCTGACCGACCCAGACTGGGGTCGTCCCCTGGGTAGGTCGGCTGCAGAAACTTCCCATACATTGTCAAACTTTCTCCAAATTTTCCTCAAGCCTCCTAATGTGTTTTTAACATCATTTGGCACATCAAACCTACCTTATAACCTCCACCACAACTCATTAAAACAACTTCCAAAGATCTCTCAAACTTTTACTCATTCTTACAAGAAATTCCTAACACTTGTCAATTACTTCCTTATATTTCTAACATGTACATTTTGCCTAAAACTTCAACTAACCAAAGTGTTTCTTTTCTACCCATATAACTCCTCTTAACATCATTTCACTCCTTCTTTGCTTGTTAAACCTTCCAAGGTTATCTTGCTGTCCATGCACAATTTCTCTTCTTTTCACTTGTTACTCATCACTCTTAACTCTTAAGCTTGCTTATACATTTCTTTTCATTATCTTAATACCTTGACATTGTTCTTCATTTCCTTAACCATCAACACCCTCCTTAGACATTTCCCTTCTCTTATGCAACTTACTCACCATTCTCATGATCATACCCTCTTATACGTTTCTAGTCATTTTCCTTGACGACTTACAATATCCTCCTACCATTTTCACTTCCATCACCCAAGTCCACACATTACCATTCAACTAAACCTTACTAGTCCACCACTAACATCACCACCTCTTACACAAACTTCTCGAACTCTCATTGTTCTTCTCTTAGTTCATACCTAAATCATCTCAAAGCATTATACATCATTTCCTTAAAACTTATGCACAAGTCTTGCATTCCTCATATCATGATTTTGGTGTGTTTAATACACTCACCAATCCTCTAATTCCTCCTAGACATCTCTAGGTCATTCTAAACCTCAAGAACTCCTTAGTTAACTCATTTCCACCCAATTTTCTTTTCATGCTCCCTAGTAAACCCTAGGGCATATTAGCTCACCACCATCACCTAAACACTTATTTTCTACTCAAATTTCGCCATAGCTCCTCTAGTATATTATCATGCCCAAACACATTATTTTTCCTCATTCAACCATCTCACACACATCAAGTTCTTCTCATCATATCTCATCACCCAAACCAACTCATTCACAACAACTCAATATATTGCAATAATCTTAAATTGCATAGCACTAAGGCTCTTAAATGACATGGCTCTTAGGCCCTTAAATGACTTAAACTTAAACACTGAATTTCCCACATATAAAAGCTTTCAACCTGCAAATACACCCATCAATCTCATAGTAGTTATAATGCTCTTAAAATCCTTCTTAAACTTATATTACTAACTCATTCTCATTAGCTCCTTAATCACAAGTTCATAAGCTTGTTTAAGTTCTTTTTCTTAGGTTATATAACCCAATACACAATGTAAGCTCTAAGCTACATTGGTACTTATCTAAAACTCATTCCTTAATCTTAAACCACCATTAGGTAAGCATTTTACCTTGTTTTCTCAAGCTTATCTTAATCTCCTCCTTAGACCTTCTTCTTGCATGAATCTCGGCCACCACTTAAATTCCCCTTGCCAATGTTCTAATCAATATTCAATGACTCATATGAGTACTAAACAATACACTAACCTCAAGGAATGAAAACCTAGGTTAGAAATGTGTTCTAAGGCATGAAAGTGGATGATTACCTTTGAAGTCTCAAGGTAGACTTTGGCATTGAATGAAATAGGACCTCCACTAGTCCTTGGTGAATAAATCAAGCTAGAACAAGGCATAAAAACATAGCCCCATGAGAAGGAATTTTCGGCCATGTACAAGGAATGATGGAAACATGGTTTTCTTACATTTCCTTTACCTTAAGAGAATGGAGAAGCTAATGAGCTCTTCAAACTTGATTTTCCTCCATCAATGGAGTTTCCTCTTGGCACCAAAATGGAGCTTTGAAAGATTTGAAAAGATAGAAGATAGGTCTTGGCCTAACTAAGAGAAATATGTGTTTAGTTTTTGACATAAAGTGATAACAATTTCACGTTGTAGATCATCTAGAGAGGTTACGTCAATTGCCTTGGAGCACACAGCGTTGAAAAAGAAACATAACCGAGTTAAAGCCTTTCTGACATCAGATGGCAATATCCCTCGAATTGCGACCGGAAGAAGATGTAACATCAGTACATGATAATCGTGAGATTTCATGCCTAAAAGTTTTAAATCCTTCATCGATACAATGTTCTTCCAGTTTGAAGAGTATCCAGACGGTACTTTTACGAGTACAGACATTTGCAGAAACTAATCTTTTCAGCCTTTGAGAGCGTGTAGCATGCAGGAGGTAGGTAGATTCGTTTCCCATTCTCTTGTGGTGTAACTCCTTTCGTATACCCATGGTTTGCATGTCCTTTCTGATTTTCAATCCGTCTTTTGTTTTGCCGGGTATATTGAGTAAAGTCCCACTCACTGCCTCACCAACGTTCTTCACAATGTGCATGATGTCTAGCAGTGCCTCACAGAAAGATGACGCCAATAAGGTAGTTCCCAAAAGATAGAACACTTTTTCCAAATGTTTTTCGTCGGTTTTGATGTGTTTCCAAATACATTTACAATGTCCTTAACCTTTTCGTACACTTCCTCACAGGTCAGAGGTAGACGGGCCACACGAGTTTCGGCTTGACCATTGAACAACTTTCTCTTCGTTACTCGATAAGGGTGATCTTCAGGGAGAAGACGTCGATGACACATATAAACATTCTTCCCACAATGTTTTAAACGGTCCGAACAAGTGTCTTCCTCGCATATGGGACATGCAAATGTTCCTTTAACCGTGTAACCGGACAAGTTCCCATACGCAGGGAAGTCATTGACGGTACAGAACAACAAAGCCTTGAGCGTGAAATTCTCTCTTGCATAAGCATCATATACCACGGTCCCCTCATTCCACAATAGCTTCAGATCGTCGATCAGAGGGGCAAGGTACACATCAATGCTATTACCTGGCTGCTTGGGACCAGATATCAGGAGCGATAACATGATGTACTTTCATTTCATACACAACCATGAGGGCAAATTGTAGATCACTAGCAGAACAGGCCATGTACTGTGTTGACTACTCAATGTGCCGTACGGGTTCATTCCATCAGTACATAACCCAAGCCTCAGATTCCTATCTTCATGTCCGAAATGTTCTTTGAACCGTCTATTGATGTTTCTCCACTGAGGCCCATCTGCTGGATGTCTTAGTTTCTCATCACTCTTTCTACCCTCCGCATGCCATCGTAAGTTCTTTGCATCTTTCGGATTCGCAAACAACCGTTTGAATCTGGGTATAATCGGCAAATACCAAACAAGTTTTGCTGGAGGGCTTTTTTCTGAACGGAGGATACTCACCATCTTTATGCTTATACCGGGACAACGAACATTTTGGGCAATTGTCCAGATGTTCGTATTCACCCCTGTACAACACACAGTTGTTTGGACACGCGTGAATTTTTTGTACTCTACTCCCATTGGACACACCCATTTCTTTGCCTCATACGTGGTCGTAGGGAGACCGTTCTCATCCGGTAGCATATCATGAATCACTCGAGGAATGCCGTGAAACCTTTGTCACTCAATCCATATCTTCCCTTCAGGTTGAACAAATTCAATATAGCTGTCAATTTCGTGTACTTAGTGCAAGTAGGATACAACGCCGTTTTGGATGCGTCCAACAACCTTTGATACTCATCCGGCCGGTCGACAAAGTTATCCTCAACGTTACCAAGCATCTCGTCAATTTGTTCATCATGATAAGTCGACTCACTGTCAACATTGACTCCGGAAGCACTTGGGAGTTCTGACTCGTTAGTAGTATCGAATGTCTGCTCGGTTCTTGAGTTACACGATCGTGACTGTAGGAAGATGAAGCATTATCTTCAACACGTTCTCCATGAAAAATCCATTTTGATAATGTGGCTGAAACCACGGGTCTTCACATGGAGTTGACGAGGTTGATGCTTGAATAATGTCTAACCACACCACAATCAACACAAGGACATGGAATTTTCTCCGCCTTTGTCCTGTCCTTGTGTTGCACTGCAGCTTTGCAAAACTCTTTCAGCATTTTGTCAAAATGTTCGCCTCTATCACCATACATCCAGTCACGCTCCATACTACATGTGCAACATATCACAGGTGTGAGTTAGATCCTTTGTAGAATATGGCCTATATTAAGTTGCACATGTTTATTTCCTAATGGAGCATGACTGGGATGATTGACAATTAGTCTAGCCTAACTCTAAGGTTGCAAACACAAAATAAACTACCATTTTAAATTTAAGAAATTGTTGCACTTCTACAAAAAATTTGGCATGACCTTTGCATAATTGTACACATCCCGTGCTTATTATTCAGCACTCACCAAAGTCATCACAACCACAAACATTCCAACAATGGCAGCAACCAACAATTAAAATAAATCAATTCTTTACTAGCTAACTGAAAACCAATTGCAAATTCAGATCATCAAATCAACGCTTTCAATTCTCCACTGTATAAGTTCAAACCGGTTTACAGATTAACAAAGAATCGAGAGTTAGAATACGTACTTGTTTTTTAAGGATTTATGGACAGGGGAGACTGGTGCCTGAGAGGTAGGCTTCTGTGCGAGAGATGCAGCAATACCACTTCTGATATGTCTCTGCAAGGGAGCAACAAAAAATAAATTAAAAAAGAAATGCATCAACAAATAGGGAATGAAGCTAAATTATGTACTAGCACTTATATTTAAATACATAATTGCATTTATTAAACAAAAAATAAGGTTTAGTTACTTACTTGTGCACAGAGGAGGAAAGAGGAAAAGTAATGGAAGAAGGCGGGAAACAAGAGAGGTGAATAACGGACCTGATAAAAAAAATTAGATATTGTTAGACATATACACATACATCAAACAATTAATTACGAAGAGATTTAAAAAAAAACGGCATGACTTTTGCATAATTTTACCTATCCCATGCTTATTATTAAGCATTCACCAACCATTCATCAACACAAATTTCCATCACAAATCAAACTAATACCAACTTTATCCATCAAACAAAATTTTAATAATTTGTGGAAATAAAACAAAGTAAAATAAAGACACAACTATGCCTATTATTAAGCATTCACCAATTATTCAACAACACAAATTTCAATCATAAACCAAACTAATATATACCAAATTCATTCATCAAACGAAATTCCAATAATTTGTGGAAATCAAATACAAAGTACAAAGAGAAAAATGATACGTTAGATTATATTACCGGTTCGAAAATGAATTGCTCTCCGCTCCGCTTTCAATCTACCATCAAATGGTAAAGAAGCTCCTTAAGTATTTATCTGTAGAGACACAAAAGAGAAAAATGATAAGTTAGATTATATTACAGTGAATGAAGAGAATGAAGAGTTAAATTAAAAAAAAATACCGGTTCATAAATGAATTGTTTTCAGCCCCTCTTCTCAATCGGGCGTGCGAGACGCGTGTAGCAACACCAATCTCTACAGAGGCAACGCATAAAGATTGAACAACATTCAGATCAATTATAATAATTTTATATTAAACTTAACGAATATACAATACTCATATATATACACACTACCGAATGTTTATTAGTATTTTTACCAATGAATGAAGTTGTTCATAACAACTCATAAATGACAAGATCAAACTATAACTTACAAACCTAAATTGTATTTTTCATGTTTAACATGTTATCCATAATTTTCAATATACCACTTATGCATCACACTCTTGTATTAACGATAATATAATATCAAATATGTAAATTATAAACATTATCGTTAGCTCATTCAAACAAGCACAATAAGAATTTTTTTTAGTATAACGCTTCTGGAAATAAGCTAACCTAACTATACTTTAACAATGTATATTTACAATGTATATTTACTTATGAATTGTGAATTAACAAGTAATTTTAAGTGGACAAATAAGCTAACCTAACTATACTTAAACAAATAATGCTCAAACATTGTTCCACCCCATATATAAGCATAAAAAATCTAGCCCAAATAAGCTAACCTAACTATACTTAAAAGAAGGGCAAAAAACAGCACAAAAATTCACTCGGACATTTCATCGAACACCTTGTGTGCATACATAAATTTAATAGTTTAACAACCAAATCTAGCAAAGATTTCACACACACAATAAATATCATCATCCACAATCACAATTTAACAACAATTTATCAATTTTAACAACAAATTAACAATTAATAAAACAAAATCGAAACAATCGTGAGTGTTTGTTCTCACCTCTGTTCGCCTCTGTTGAGTGGCGGATTGAGGCCGGCGACACCAACCGAAGACCACACCGACGGCGCGACACCGGCGAAAGCAAGAGGAGGAGGAGGGCGGGCGGTCGACGGCTGTGGTGGCGGTGGTGGGTTCGAAATCGCCGCTGAACAGAGAGGAGAAGAGGGGGTTAATTAGACCTAATGATCTGTAATTGTTTCGAATCGGGCTGGGGGGCTAATTAAAAGGACCTATTTCGGCGGTTCCTAACAAAGAACCGCCGAAATAGGCCCTTTTTAATTATTAAATAAATTAAAGAGACCTATTTCGGCGGTTCCTGACAAGAACCGCCGAAATAGATGATTAAATTAAAAAAAAAAGAAAAATAGAAACACCTATTTCGGCGGTTTCGTGTAAGGAACCGCCGAAATAGGTCTATTTAATTTTTTTTATTATTAAAAAGGGCCTATTTCGGCGGTTCTTTGTTAGGAACCGCCGAAATAGACCCCTTCTTTACATACGGTATATATTTCGGGCCCCTATTTCGGCGGTTTTATCTACAACCGCCGAAATAGGGGCGCCGAAATAGACGTTTTTTGTACTAGTGATTGAATTTTCCAGAACGGTTAACAGTACGGTTAACCATGGATAACCGATTTTTTGATCAATGAAAAACTTCAAATATTAATGTTCACCTTATATAATAATTAATATGTTAGCTATTGAGGAAATATACATATTATTATATTTTTGTCACATATATTTGATTTGTCACTCATGATTTAGGTAAATGATCAATGTTGTACTATAATATTAATGTTATGGGTCTCATTAATAAAAAAAATATACGGTTACAAGGTCAACCGATAAAACCGAACCAGACTAAAGGTTAACTGGTCTAAATGATATGATAATGGAATTTAATTTTAATAAACCGAATTAAACGGTTAACCGGTCTAAATAGAATGGTAATGGAATTGAATTTTTAAAAACCGAAGACCCGGTAATTAACCGAAACCAGTTAACCTACCATGGACCCTAATTGAAATATGTACCATAGAGGACCAAATAATTGGTTGTATGTAGGAGAGAGGTCTGAAAATGGGAGAACTAACAAGTTACTAAGATAGGGGGTTGTTTAAATTTCATTAGAAGTGGGAACAAACTTTAACCTAGAGATGAAGATAACAAAAAGAAGGAATAAAAAAAATTACATGAATGGTAATAAGAGATCAGCTAATTAAAACATCATCTAATTATTTGATTCATGTTCAGATTGCTGATAAGTACTGAAGCCGATAAAGAATCCGGTTGTGAAATCACTGACTAGAATCAAGCAAGATTCCGCATCATAAATTAATTTTTTTTTATAATTATAGGCACATGACCTAGGGTGCCGTAAGGACAAATCAAACAACATCTACTCAACTTTTACATATCTTTCTAGTCCTACCTTACACAGGCATTACATGGGACATCTTATTAAAGCCTAGAGATCTTATCCTAGGAACCTTCCTTGACCTCTCCTTGGAGGTGACCCTCGAGCATCCATCGGAAACTTCTTACAACCTTTCTCTCGCATCTTTGACGTTATGGTGCATCAGACATAGCATAGATAGATGAGATGGTATATGACGGATGCAGAATACTAGAGGTCTCATGCCTGGTCGTAAGGAAGCTATGATTAGTAAGTAAATAAGAAGAAATCTAGTGTTAAAAAAGCATATTGGAAAATGGAAACTCAGCACTCCACATCAGCTACTAACAAAGTCACCAAGTTCTGGGTTAGAAAGGTCTATATGGATTGGGATGAACTAGTGGTTGAAGGATTATCGGGGGAATCATAATAATATTGAACTAAAGGGAGATTAATGGTGACAAGGTCTATCAACGGATCATATTGGAAACTAAATTACAGCGGATGAATTAATTTGAGGGAGGGATATGGAATCAGATACTAAGATGGGCTGAGTTGCAATGGTAGGTAGAACTCAAAAATGACACTAGTAGTCTGTGCTGGAATGTAATTGATCTCAGGATTTCTCTTCACTATTAATAGAAGTTAATTAAGTGAAAAAGTAATATTGAAGCTGATTATTACCTAAATTAGCTTTGGACTATGACTTAATAGACCAAAATTTATGTTGCCGTTTCTATAAATTCAATATTAATTAGTACTCCGTAGTTGATGTTAAGAAAATCACCTACGGAAAACGCTTCATGGAAGTATTTATTGAAATAAGATCAAAATGTAAAAAAAGAGATTTGACCAAAACAGTTCGATTTTAAGGGAGAAAGAGAAGCAGTCAAATAAGTTTATTATCATAATAACAGATAATCTTAATTATTATCAGTTGCAAATTGGAGAAGGAAAAGTCAAAACTCATAAGCATTTTAGGAATTTTCTGCATAGTTATATTGTTATACCGCTATTATTATTTCTAATTCTCCCTATATATACCCAAGGATTTTCGGGAATAGAAAACATCTCAATCTTTTTCAGTCTTCTATAGTACCTCCTATCCAACAATGGCTTCCTCTTCATCTTTCCTGATCTCCCTTTTCATTTTGTCGTGCGTTGTTCAAGTTTCAGCTACTAATGTAACTCATGATGGTCGAGCTATCATCATAGATGGCCAACGTCGAATTCTTCTATCCGGCTCAATCCACTATCCTCGCAGCACACCTGAGGTGACTTTTGATCCTTTTTTTTTGATAATTAGGTGACTTTTGATCCTTACTTGCTTTATCCAGCGGGTAATCAATGCCATGTTTATGGTATACAAGTTTTACCATTAATTGAATGTTATCCACCATGTTTCTATGTTCATTACAGATGTGGCCAGATTTGATCAAGAAAGCAAAAGAGGGTGGTCTTCATGCCATTGAAACATATGTTTTCTGGAATGCTCATGAGCCACTTCGTAGGCAGTATGATTTTAGTGGTAGAAATGATCTGATTAGGTTCCTTAAAACCATCCAAGAAGCTGGTCTTTATGGTGTTCTTCGTATCGGGCCTTATGTTTGTGCTGAGTGGAATTATGGGTAATTTGATTTTGTGAAACTACTTCTAGTTGTTTGCATTATGTAGGCTGATTTTAAGTTTGTTGTCACAATATAATATTTATTGATTACCTTAAAACTAATACTTATATTATTGTGTTTTTATATATTTTTCAGCGGTTTTCCTATATGGTTACACAATATGCCTGGTATCGAGCTACGGACAGTCAATAAAGTTTTCATGGTAATAAAATCACATGTTATTTAGAATGCACAAGTGATCATTTTTGTTAGTGCCCTGTCATCTTTATAATTTATATTATGAATATGTGTTTAATTATGCAGCAAGAAATGAAAAACTTCACCACATTGATAGTGGACATGGTGAAAAAAGAGAAACTTTTTGCTTCACAGGGTGGCCCTATCATCCTTGCTCAGGTTAACTTATTTGTGTACATTTTTTACGATCAAATGATAATAAATATGACTTATTCTACCTAGCTATGTTTAATTTATTAGAATTTCTTATGATTAGCTTATTGATCAATCTAGTAATTATGCATGACATAAATAGATTGAAAACGAGTACGGAAACGTAATGTCGACTTATGGAGAAGCAGGGAAGGCATATGTTGATTGGTGCGCCGACATGGCCGTATCACAAGATATCGGAGTTCCATGGATCATGTGTCAACAAAGTGACGCTCCCCTACCTATGGTATATACATTATACATAACATATTTCTGTACCCTAATTTAATGATGAATTTTGATATGATAGCGCATGCAAAAATAAAATAACTTTCTGACCGCTTGTTTATTTGGCTACTTTTTATAGATCGACACTTGCAATGGATGGTATTGTGACCAGTTCACTCCAAACAATCCAAATAGTCCTAAGATGTGGACTGAAAACTGGACTGGCTGGTATTTATACCTTTTTCAACTAAATACTACATTTCAAATTAAACTTCTTCGATAATCTACTAATGTGATACCTCTTGAATACAAAATTATATAGGTTCAAGAATTGGGGTGCAAAAGATCCTTACAGAACCGCGGAGGATCTAGCATTTTCAGTTGCACGGTTTTTCCAAACAGGTGGCACTTTCCAAAACTACTACATGGTATGTAGATTGATATATGTGTGTGTTCCTAAGTTGACTTGTATATGTAAATTATCATCCATGTATGCTTATCACATGCAATTTGGCATATTATTGTAGTATCATGGAGGTACAAATTTTGGTAGAACAGCCGGTGGACCATACATCACCACATCTTATGACTATGATGCACCTCTAGATGAATATGGTAACTTGAAGCAACCAAAATGGGGACACTTGAAACAACTCCATGAAGTATTGAGATCAATAGAGCATCCTCTGGTTTATGGAAATGTTTCCAATGAGGACATGGGCAACTCACTCTACGTACGAAAAACAAATCCAACCTGATCACATGTCCTTTTTACTTTGAAAATGTCTTATACTTATGTGACTTTACTTTTCAGATCACAACTTTCACCACTGATAAGAAGCGGAGTTGTTTCTTCGGCAATGCTAATGCTAGTAGTGACGCTACTTTCACCTACAATGGCACTAACTACACTGTCCCGGCTTGGTCGGTGAGCATCCTCCCGGATTGCAAAAGTGTGACTTACAACACCGCGAAAGTGAGTGCCCAGACTTCAATTATGGAGAATAGACCTCAACAGACGAGTTCAACACTCAAATGGAGTTGGAAGCCTGAGCAAACTGTGAACCAAGTTTTGCACATCAGCAAACCTAACTATACACTCAACACCATCATTGACCAAAAGCAAGATAACGATGTCAGTGATTACCTTTGGTACATGACCGAGTTGCACCTTCATAAACGTGATCCTATCTGGAGTAATAACATGACGATCAGAATCAATGCAACTGGACAAGTTATTCACTCATTTGTCAACGGCAAATATATTGGTACTCATCATATATTTGAATTCATACTCCTAATTAATAAAACTACAAGCTTAGTTATTAGACAACATGTGTGACATTTTTTTACGGTTTATCTGGTATATAGGATCAAAGTGGGCTACATATGGAGTGACCAATAATCAGTTTACACAGGATGTGAAATTGCGTCGTGGCAAGAATCTCATTTCATTGCTAAGTGCAACAGTTGGCTACCAGGTATACTCAAATCGAGATTTATACCCTATAGCATTATTATTAAATGTTCATAATATTGTATTATATGTTAGCTATATAAGCATTAGTAACATTCTCTATATAATACGTGTATAGAACTATGGAGGAAAGTTTGACATAATTCCAAATGGAATTGCTGGATCTGTTGAGATTATCAGCAAAAAAGGTGATGAGACAATCATCAAGGATTTGTCGTCTCACAAGTGGTCGTACAGGGTCGGAACACACGGGCTGAACAAAAAAATCTATCGAGATGTTGAAGGTGTATCATTCCCATGGAGAACTTCAGATATTCCCACCCAGAGAATGATGACTTGGTACAAGGTAAGCATATATGTTCACCAATTTGATCTTATATAATAACAATATAGTAATCAATTTACAATTTGTTTATACTCTTCAAAAAACAGACCACATTCCAGCCTCCAGTCGGTGAGGATCCCGTTGTGGTTGATCTACATGGTCTGGGCAAGGGGATAGCCTGGGTTAACGGGTACAACTTGGGACGTTACTGGCCAAGTTACTTAGCATCTGAGGATGGTTGCAGTCTCAAACCCTGTGACTATAGAGGTCCATACAACAACAACAAATGTGTCTACAACTGTGGGAAACCAACTCAACGATTCTACCATGTACCGAGATCATTCTTCCGTGACGGTGTCAACACCCTCGTCTTGTTTGAGGAATTAGGTGGAAATCCTTCCACAGTCAATTTCAGGACTGTCACGGTTGGCAAGGCTTGCGTCCATGCCGAGGTAGGGAGCAAAGTGAGTCTTGCTTGTCAGGGCAAGCCCATCACTGCAGTGGAGTTCGCCAGCTTTGGTGATCCTCAGGGGAGTTGTGGGTCATTTACCAAGGGAAGCTGTGAGACCACTGATATTGAGAAAGTGATTTCTGACAAGTGTGTCGGAAAGGAGAGCTGTACTTTTGAAGTGTCTGAGAAGAGTCTTGGTTCTGACAGTACGTGTGATGCTGGGATGAGCCAGAGATTGGCTGTTCAAGTCACATGCTAAGCTTGATTATGATGTTCTTGGTGATGAGCTGATGATTGTCTAGTGTTTTTTCTTTAGTTATAAAATTAGAACAAAAACAATTCTCTCTACCATTTACGAGTAGATCAGCAATGTTTTAGGTGTTAGCTAGTTTCTTCTATTTTTTTGGTAGCTGAGCAATAGTGTATTGTTGTCTTAGCTAAGTTAGTTTCTGACGATGTGTGACTCTTGACTAAGTAGTTTTCTAATGAGTAAAATAATACATTTTCCTTTATCATGATTTTTTGCGAGATGAATATTACCATAGTTTATCTTACAAAGCTTATAAAAAAATAGGCTTTACCTCAAAAACAGAGCTCACTCCCACATGTGAAGTCCAGTATGCTTTCTTTTCTTATTGAGAGAGTCATTCATCCAAGGTACAGAGAACAACATGTACAGCCGAAGGAAATTCATCTAGAAACTAAACATGAGGAGATTGAGAAATACTACCATATTGGGTTAGCAGATTTGCTGGGAGTTCGCTAATTTATTGATACAAATCCATCATATCCAGATTCTTGAGCACCACTCGATACTGAATGATGAAGTGACTTTTCTTCATTGAGGAAGTCCATTAAGCTTATATTATCCCCTTCACAAAGCGTTATTGCCTCTCCCTGAATAGGTGAATAAGAATGTGAAAGCTGAGCAGACACGCAAGTCAACAACTTACTTCAAAAATTCCATGTGACAACTCATACATTCCAGATCGAGCTTACCAACATCAAAATTAATTTCAAGTGCCTAGAAACTTGGAGGTTGTTTTAAGTGTAGCGGCAAGGCTGTATGAACTGCATCAACGAATGGAAAATGGGGAATTGGGCGCAATCCTGGAGATATCCATCACAACTTACCCATCACTGAAGTGGGGAAAATTTCAAAATCGGATCTATTTGGCCCAGCCAAGTGTTGAGTCAATTGACCCGCAAAATAACAGAGACCAAACAGGTAGAACCCGGAAATCTATAAAAATTGGCGTAGCTGAAGGACAAAGCCCTATTTTCGAAGAGCTAACCAGTCAACATGAGAGCGCACTAGTAGTACAACTCTGGCCAAATTCAGAGACAATATTTTGTCTCATTCCTTCATCTAGAATCAAAATTAGAGATGAATCTTTTTCAATACATCCAAATGTAGCTAACATAGCTATATTTGAGGGCATTTTAGTCAAAGTTACATTAGGGGTAAAATTTGTAAATTAGAAAGTTGGGTGGGAGAGATAAAAGGAGCGATTCTTTTTTTTTTTCATTTATTTCTTTTTTTCTTTTATTCTATTTTTTTATCCTTATCACAACACAAAATTTAAATGGTTATAACTTTTAATATATAAGTCCAAAATGAAAAAAATTATATCATTGTTCACCTAAATTCAAACTCTTCAAAACAAGACCAGACATGGATATGTTTTGACAACTTTAAAAAAAATTATTTTTACATGTATAGTGTACAAAACGTAAATAAAACTTGTACAAATGGTCATACAAACCTGTATAAATGTTCATTGAAACATGTACATCCACACGTAAAAACATGTACATCATCGCATTAAAAACATACAGATGGTCACATAAACCTGTACGAATCATTAAATATGTACATCCTTAGATTAAAAATTGTACATATAAGGGAGAAAACTTGTACATATGGCCATACACACATGTACAGATGTTCATTAAAGAACATATACATTCTCACATTTGAACATGTACATCGTCACATTAAAACATGTACATTCTCACATTAAAATATGTACATACATCCTCACATTAAAATATCATGGTATACATTTAAAAATATTTTTTTAAAAAAGTTGTCAAAACATATCCATGACTGGTCTTGTTTTGAAGAGCTCGAATTTAGGAGAACAATGATATAATTTTTTCTCATTTTGGACTTATATATTAAAAGTTATAACAATTTAAAATTGTTGTGATAAAGAAATAAAAAAAGGGAAAATTACATCCCCACTCATGACGTTTGATGAAATTACACACCCTACTCACGAGGTTTCAAAAATTACTTTGTCCGTCCATGTGGTTTCCTCTATTTTACACCCGACAACTTTTCTAATATTTGATCAACTCAAAAGATGCTTGAACATTGTCCAAAATTGATAAAACTTTACATGGATGATGCTAAGGTGTTATATTTTTGTCCAATGCCAAATCCAAAGTTTTTTAAACTCATATATGACCTGTGGGACCCAATGAAAACACGTTCACATGTCACATGTTTCATTGGGTCCCACGGATCACATATGAGCTTAAAAAACTTTGGATTTCACGCTAGACCAAAATATAACACCTTAGTATCGTTCATGTAAAGTTTCATCAATTTTGGACAACAATTAAGCATCTTTTAAGTTGATCAAATATTAAAAAAGTTGTCGGATGTAAAATAGAGAAAACCACATGGGTGGACAAAGTAATTTTTGAAACCTCGTGGGTGGGGTGTGTAATTTCACCAAACGTCATGGGTGGGGAATGTTTTCCCAAAAAAATTAAAAAAAATGGAAGTGTACGCCGCCCCTCTGCAATTTTTTTTTTAAAAAAAGAAAAAGAAGCAAATTGACATAGCCCTGTCTCTCAAATCGATTTGGCATATGTAGTCATCTTGGCTACAATCAGATGTAGCCTAGAATTTGCCATCTATTTTCTTCTCTATTTGTTTTTATTTATTTTATATATTTTTAGATTTTCAGATTTTGTAAATATATCATTCTTAGTCAAACGATTACCAAAATCAACATATTTTTTTTCTAATGTTTATAGTTATTAAAAAATGAGGAAGTTTAGGATCAGAAGGAGAACGAGATAAGATAGGATTGATGGAAAGGTTTAAGCTCGGTTCAACAACCAAGATATAAAAATGTTAGAAATAACAAAGCGAGAGTATGACTGATTGTAAGGTAAATAGTAGCCTAGGCTTGAGTATCAATTATTGAAAACAAAACCTAGAAGTAACTAAAAAAGATTGTCCTCGATAATGGAGAGTATATGTTGTCTGACTCTAAGCGAAGAAACCATACAACTTTTTTATATTTCTCTTTATTTTATTGTAGTAGTTGGATCCAAATAGTTGTCTAAACATATTATTCCCTAACAAACTCAATGTCATTAGTCATATATGTTGTACACCATCGAGAGTCCGTACCTAAATCAAGTTGGGGAAGAGTATGAATAGTTCTGACTATGGGTGGCAAAATGGATTCATGGGTCGTTTTAGATTAAATCTAAATTTGATCTGTGTATGGTTGATCCGATCTAACCCAGTTAATAGATTGTTTCCAAATATGAAACATAAACCCAACCCGCTTATTAAACGGGTTGACTTGTTTATTAAATGGGTTGACTAGTCCAACCCAATTAATTAATCGTATTAAAATTTGAACTCAAATCTACATATATTAAACTTAAATCTAATCTGTTTAACTAATTTGACTAATTAATATTAGTTTTGTCATTCTATAATATTATTAACTTTACTTTAAAATGAAATACTTAATTTTTAATATTGTATATCTTATTAATATTAAAAAATTGATAAAATAATAATAATTAATCTATCATTTATAATATATATTTATTTAATATAGATTACTTAAACGGGTTAGCGGGTTACATATGTTAAAATCAAACTCGATATGGTTATTAAACGAGTCGTGTTCGGGTTGACCTGTTTATTAAATCGGGTCAAATTTTAAAACCTAAACCCGCTAATTTCTTATCGTATTCGTGTTGATCAAAAGGGTCGTGTTGAAATTGCCACCCCTAGTTCTGACCATATTACAGCTCGTAACCTTTTTTAAATTAGTGCTGAAAGTCACAACCTATTGGCTGCGTTCGGTGAAGGCTGTTTCCTGGCTGTTTTGGGAGTGGTCCCCACGTGGGACCCACGTGGGTCCTACATTCTACTCCAATAATATACTGCCACATATAAAACAACCACAAAACAACCAGATCAAAACAACCACAAAACAACCATGGCGAACGCAGTCATTACAATATGCTATAGCAGTCCAAGAACAGTTTGTGCATCTCAAACTCAAATGTTTAACAACTCATCTACGCAACACATGTTTTGATTTTTATTTTATTTTTTAATATCAAACTCTATTTCAACCTATATTTTATCTTATTGTTCACATGCCATCGGTGAAATTTTGAGGGATTGAGCTTGAAATCCGCGGCTAAGTGCAAGCATCCACGTTTGCTGAAGATATGTGATTCGATGGAAAAGAATGCCGGGTATCTTTGGGCCACTTGGAACTTATCTAGTAGGGATTTAAAATCATGATTTGCAAATGAAATAAACGTGGGATCTGACTGATGCGATGAATGTAAATCAAAAGAATAAAATAATTATACAGATTAGAGTAAAAAGACAATGAGACCCTCAGGTTGGCGCCTTGCCGCGGAGCCGCCAACAGCAATAAGATGGTGGCCTTTTTGTTTGGTTTGGTGTGCTTAACATTCCTTTATATAAAGACATAGGCCGTGTTCGGCGCGTCGTTTTGTGGTTGTTTTGGTCTGACTGTTTTGTGATTGTTTTATATGTGACAGTATATTATTGGAGTAGAATGTAGGACCCACGTGGGTCCCACGTGGGACCACTCCCAAAACAGCCCAATTTATACGTCACAAATGCGTGAGCCGAACGAAGCCATAGATAGATCGATGGATGGAGTCCCAATCAATATCACACGTTTTGTGATATTTCTATAACGACGTTATTTAGGGCAGAAATTGACCATCCAATTCCAAATAAAGTGTACTAAAAAACAGACTATTGGGTATGTTTGATGTCAGTTATTTTCATCAACTATTAGATTAACTGCTAAATTAATTGTTAGAATAAAACAGAAAAAAAATGTGTCTCCTACCAAACACAAAGCCCAAATGCTGACTTGGGACGCAACTC
The DNA here is from genome assembly GCA_023374045.1 of Limonium bicolor. Lineage (NCBI taxonomy): Eukaryota > Viridiplantae > Streptophyta > Magnoliopsida > Caryophyllales > Plumbaginaceae > Limonium > Limonium bicolor. The sequence continues at coordinate 77,102,445 of CM041778.1, read as the reverse complement.
ACTGTTATGCAGCCCTCAAAACGGACTCATTATAATAGACGACAGTAATCAAATTCACTTTAAAATGCAATATTCTTGAGTTTCACCGCAGTATGATATATGCTGTTTACCACCCCATTTTACATAGTATAAAGGAACCTCACTACTATAGGTACAATGTCCTATCTTTCACGGGCACCTCAAAAACTTTGACTCCAACCAATTTGTCTTTGGTCAAACAAAATAAAACTAAATGTTTTGACCCAGAATTTATCCAAAAAAAAAAAAGTTTTGACCCAGAAAATCACCCAGAGTAGTACCGCTGATAGTAACTCCTAGTATATATTATCGACTCATCACAGCCACTTTGCACTATTTCGACCTTTACAGTATGATATCATACAGTAGCAACGAATCGAGCGTCATCAGAAATTCCACAGTGAAGAATTTTGGTAACCCGACCCGGCTGCCCAGCCGTACTCCTCCTCTTCATAATAGTAATCACTCGATGGTTGGGCTGTATAAAAGTCACCCAATCCAAAATCTGCCACATAATTACCGGAGCCCATACTCGTCAGGCCCAAATCATGCTGATCGTAATAATATGGGCCCACACCGCCATCACAATCAACAAACGTTACATCATTCCCTTCACACTTCACACCACTAGTACTAGTGTTTATTGCAACTTCCGGCTCCGCGTCCGCCTCAACTTCCACCATCATCGCGCTGTGATAAGACGGCGTTGAAGACGCCGCTTCCTCCTCATCCCCCACACTCCTACCCACCGCCATCGGCATCACCTGATCCTGAAGTGAACCGTCGGATACATAGTAGTTATTCGCAAACTGCGATGCGGCGAATTGGATTTCTGCAGGGGAAAGTCCCTGTTCCGCGCCGACGATGTCGGGTAAATTATCAGGAAAATTGAAATTGGCTGATCGGCCGCGTAGGCAGAACTGTGCGGCGTCAAATGCACGGGCGGCTTTCTCCGCGGAGTCGTATGATCCGAGCCAGATTCGTTCCCTGCTGTGTGGTAGGCGGATCTCTGACACCCATTTCCCCCACTTCCTCTTCCGCACTCCCTTGTACTTGAGTTCCCTTACTGGTGATGAATTTGAGTTGTTCGAATTTGATGGACTTGAAGCTGTTCCCGCTACTGCTGCTAAAGATGATGATTCTGGTTTTGCCATTATAATCCTCCTGCTGCTACTACTCAGCAGTGGATGTCGAATCGAGTCGATTTTTTTTTTTTTTGGATTGACGGTTTTGTTAGTTTGTTCTTTTTCTAGTGTTGGGAGTTGACGATATTTTGGCTGCGGTATCGAGCGGTTTATATATGTTGGGGAGAGAGTGAGGTCGTTGAGGAAGAAGAATGGAAGTGGAAGATGAAAGCGTGTGGTCAGAGAGGAGGAGGAAGAAGTGTACACGTGGCGGGCGATGCGCCGAGCCAGATTTGGAACGGGGGCACTCTACGCGGTTGGATATATTTATTTTTGTCATCTAACACTCAGTAGGAGACCACAAACACGTGGGAGATATCCAAGGTTTTTTTTTTTCCATTAAATAAAGAGCGTCCCACCCTCGTGGTTAATTCGCCACTATCTTCCAAAGCTGATAAAAAGGACATGATAACTGAGACACAGTTTGAGAGAATATTTTAATGCTTCTTTTTTATTTGACCTTTGATAGTCTTTTTGCAGTTGCATGATTAATAAAGCATGTCTTCGCTGCAATCATATAGCTAAAAATAACTATATAATACAAAACATATACACTATATTTATAAAATCCGTATTTAATTTATATAATAAATATCATATAATATAAAAATTATATTTTTAATATAATTATTTATTGTACAAATTTTCATTAATTATTGTATATATTTTCATTATTTTTTTATGAAATATATATATTTGTATTGTTGATTGTAGTTGTAGCTATAGCCAAGAATTTACAATTAATAATTGGTCTTAGATCATAGCATTTGATCATTTTACTCAAATCTATCTGTCCCGTAGTTAATGTTAGAATTTCTAGAATCTCATAATCAGAATCTCTTTATTCTTAATCATTTTACTCAAATCTATCTGTCACGGAGTTAATGTTAGAATTTCAAGAATCTCATAATCGGAATCTCTTTATTCTTTTCTTAATGGATTTGGGCTTTGTTATTTTTTCTATTTTATTAGGATAATATATTATTGTATGATGATGCAGGACTTATACAAAACCGATGCTCTGTTTAGTATGTTTGTTTTGGTCTAGCTATTTTATAGGAGTATGTGTTAATATGTTATTTGAGAAGAACACAAAATTCACATAAGACCATCCATTTATGTTACATTTATACTAGGGGAGGTAATATTTACCCAACCCGATAACCCGACCCAAACCCAACCCGTAAATAGCGGGTATAGGTTAAGATTATTGACCCATTTAATTATTGGGTCGGGTATGTGTTACCTATTAAATATATAGGTTGGGTATGGGTTAAGGTACCTAACCCGAATTCAACCCAACCCGTTTACTTAATTTAATAAATAAATAAATATGTGTATATTTTACTTGGATATGTATTAATCTATAACCATTAATATAATAGCAAACAATAATACTATCACTTCGTTAGGCCCACACAAATAATAATTTAATAAATCTAAATACATTCTCTAGGTCATCTATATCCATCATTCACCCTTTATTTGAAAACCTAAATACTATAGGTCAATCATTAGTCATGCAAACTCCTCCATTCACACTATTTCATCCACACAAATTGACCCATTTAACAGAATATTGACGTTTGGAAAAACGGTACACAATGAATCAAAATAAATGACGGTCATGTGCACACTTTTATGGACGACTGATCATTCAGTAGAAAACAAAAGTATTTGTAATAACAGGTCAAACAGGTCGGGTTTGGATTCAATGATTTTATATGGGTTGGGTATGGGTTGAAAATTTGTAACCCAATTATTTTTGAGCCGGGTATAGGTCAATACAATTTTAATCGGGTTGGGTATGGGTGAGCTCCAACCCAACCCATCAACCCAAAATGCCACCCCTAATTTATATCATCAAATATTCCACATTTATATCAAGACCGAATAGAGCCTATATATCACATAAAAATATTACTAAATATACTGTCTCTCTTAAAAGTAAAAAGATGCGGTGAATGAAACCTTGATTTCGAGCTCAGCTATCGCATTCTTTTTTTTTTGAAAGGAAAGTATTCATTAACCCTTGAAGTGCATACACCGGGCATGGTTAGCTAGACAATACGCTGATATATTGACTTCCCTAGAAATATAAAATCATAAAACTTCGTGGAAACGTCCTAAATTTCCCATGATTCGATCCAAGATTTATATCGTGGATGGCAACAACGATGAAGTCTCACCAGTTTGCAAATATTGTATTATGGACTTACAATCCGTGAGCACTCTGAGTGAAGTGATTCCTGATTTAGATGCCCCATTCAATGCCAACTCAATCGCAGAGGCTTCCGCATCAGCAATGTGGACATGTCCCATATCCAGCACTTCCAACCGATATAAGATGAGAATGTGATCGTGCCACCTAAGCAATGCCCACTCTATCCTTTAAGTCAATACTAACATCAAAGAAGAACTCTAGCATTAAGGGATGGTGGATCCGGTGGAGTTGCAAAGCTATTGACACAGAGGACAACATGGATGTAGAGAGTCGGAGAAAGCTATCAGCTTGGCACCATCCTTGGTCAAAATCACGCACCCGACCATGTGCAGCTTGGCAACGTGCTAACCAGATTTTCCAGAGAAAGCACAAATAAGTGGCCACCTGGGATTTGGGTTGCTCCAAACAAAATTGGAAGGACCAATGTTATAAGCCTTGATCAGTATGTATACTGCTAGGTAGCTTAAAACCAAACCCTGACCAGAGGCATTTAACAATTGGACAGCTATATAAGACATGCAGCATATATAGTTTCGTTGGAATTACAGAAATGGCAACCTGTTGTCATATCAACTTTAATTCTGTATTTGATAACTGTTTTGCATTCTTGTTGTGGAAGCATTGAGGCACATCTCTTGTCAGTGTCATTTTTTGTTAAATTGTCAGCGACTGTTAAAAATTGGTGTCCACTAGTGACTAGTTATTCGAGTTACCCTATTCTCCTCTATGAATTAGTTTTATTTCTTGTTTCTGTAATTGCATCTTTTATTTTTAATTTGTTTGTCTTGAAATAGTTTTATACGGAATATTTTTGAAGAGTTAATTGTGACGTTAGGGTTTTATTATAAATAAGCCTTGTACGATAAAGATGATATGCTTTTCTAAACCTATATAATATTAGAGTAATATAATTTTGAGATGAACCCGACATAACATCTGAAATTCACAACCTAGATTATGCTATGAATTATCAATTGTTTAAATGATTTGTTTAAGAACTATAAAATAATAATGTCTAAATATAATATTTTTATAGTATTTAAAAATATATTAACCAAATCACAACATAATTTATTTTTACAAATTTATTTTATTATTCTTTTATCTTAACTTTTCAAAAATGTCTCAATTATCTATGTAAATAGGACTGTTTGACAATTTTTGAGGTCATGTGTTAAAATTTAAAATAAGGCCTTTTATAAAATTAATATGTAAATATAGAAAAATTATTAAATTAAATTACACATTTATAGTGGTTATGTTTACTATGTTTAAATATATCACAAACATAAAGTTAAAACTATGTTCTATTTATAATAAATTTGGATTTTTATATAATTTTCTCATAACAAAGATCTTTAAATAAAAATTGGATTCCAATATTTGGGGTGGTTCGGTAGGGCAATTGAACAGCCTTATAGCCGGGCATGCTGCCAGACTACAATGAAGAAAAATTCGGCACGTTACATTGTGGCTCCATGACACATGTCAAAAATCTACTAGATGAATAAAAGAATAATAAGTAAAAAATATCTTCCTCCCCGCGCCCATTTCCCTTTGTGCCTCTATGTGAGCGTGTGCATAGGAGAAAGAAACAATATTTTTTAAAAAATGTAGTAACTTATAAAATATAAGTGTAAAAATAAAAAAAATATACAATTGTTCATCATAATTCATGCTCTTCAAAATAAGAGGTATCATGAATTTGTTTTGGTAAAGTTAAAATTTTATGTTTTAAGAATGAGTATAAATTACGTATTTTAAAGTGAATCTTATTCATTAACAAAATGTATCTTTTTTAATAATAAAGTGTAGAACTAATGCCAAAAAGATTACCCTACCACCCAAAAACCCTAAAAACTCACCCTAGCAAAGCTAAAAATGCCGACACCATTTTTATGGTTTGTAGTGCAGGTGCAGGGTTTAGGGTCGTTTCCTAAAAACATGTCAAGTCAGTAATGACAATATAAAGTGTAGAACTATGCCAAAAAGATTACCCCCCAAACACCCTTAAAAGCACCCTAGAAAAGCTAAAAACGTCGAAGGTATTTTTAGGGTTTGTAGTGCAAGGTCCCTAAAACCCTAAACAACAAACCATAAAAAACATGTCGAGTGAGTATCAACAATATAAAGTGTAGAACTAATGCTAAAAAGATTACCCTATCCCCCGCCCCCTCCCCCAAACACCATAAAAAACCAGCCTAGGGAAGCTAAAACATTGAAGGTATTTTTGCGGTTGTAGTGCAGGTTTAGAGTCTAACGACCTCTGATTCACTTTTAACAACCTTTGATTCACTTTTTAACAAGTTTTGATTCATTTTTTTAACTTATAGATTCACAATGTTCATTATACATAAAAAAAATATAAAATTTTAAATTTATCAAAACATATTAATGTTGAATCTTATTTTAAATAACTCAAATTATAATAAACAATAGTATAAAATTTATATTATTTGGACGTATATCTAATAAATTATAACATATAAAAAAAAGATAAAAGTGATGGCCAGCTTCGAATCACCTAAAAATGATCGTTATTTGAAAATGAAACAAAAAGTTCTTATAAAATCGCATCTCTAACATGAAACTTATCAAATTTTGTAGTTTTTCCATCTTACGTAGGATAGTAGTTTTCCAGGACGTAAAAAACTAATCATATTCATGTCTCTCTGATGAGCATGGAAACACAAATGATAACAAAATATAAACTAATCCATGTTCACATTCTGTATTAGAAAAGTACTTATTCGAAAGCACTAATGGTGTTTGTTTAACCATTAGTTGATATATATATATAATTGTAAAGTTCATCTTTTTAATCCACAAAGAATACGCATAAAAGCATATTCAAAAAAAAAAGCAATTGACTTGACAATATAATATTATTGGGCGTATATATAGTAAGAAAAAGAAACAAATAATATACTGCCATGGGGTCAATCCAAAGCTGCTTGAAACCACTATCATCCCATACGAGCCTCCACGGCGTCGCAAAGACTTATATTGTGGTGGGTGTGGGTCGAACTATGAAAATGAAAACGTGGTGAGTCTTTAATTTACTATTGCAACGAGGTAAACGGGAAAATAATTACTACTACTATTATATGTCCACATATATGTGTCTGCGCGCTTTGGGCAGAGTGAGCTAGTTACCGTGTTATTCTTATTCTTTCCTTTTTTGGTCTTATGTCTTTCCTCCTCGTTGTTGGATAATTTAGACCCCACGCCACGAGTCAATTCCGAAAAGCAGCACGTACGTAAGATCTTCAAATGGCGGCTCATAAATTACACTATTATTCTTACTTGTGAGACTAGGGAGAGTATAATGACTCTAAAATATAGTATTACGCGTTTCAAATTCTCTTTAACCCGTACTTTTTCTTTTCTTTTTTTTTTTTACAAATAATCATCTGGTACTTCAGTATAATTATACTATTGAGTGGTTAAATCACGTTTAGCATATTAAAGTTACTAATCAACAAACGTGGACACACGTAAGAAGATCATCACGTTTCCAAAGTGGCCACTCTGTCTATAATCTATAATTTAATTTGGGAAATTTCACCAAATACCATTGAGTTTTTGCTTAATTCATGATATACCACCATGTTTCTAAACTTATACCGGATAACACCGAGTTTTTACTTATTTCACCAGATAACACTCTGTCACATATTTCGTTAACTTTTCCGTTAATATCCCTAGAAAAAAGACTAAACTACCCTATTATTAGTTAAATTAAGGTGGTATCTTATTTATCAATATGACAGTTCATTGTGAGACAATTAATAACATGAGTATTTTGTCATTTTCCATGAAAAATAACAAAGAAGTTAACACAATATGGGATAGAGTGTTATCTGGTGAAATAAGTAAAAACTCAATGTTATCCTGTGTAATTTTAAAAACACGATGGTATATCGTCAATTAAGCAAAAAAACTCAATAGGTATTTGGTGAAATTTCCCATTTAATTTTATCACACAAAAGGGACAATTGACTAATACTATAACTTAACGCTTTAAGTTCATCATAATCAAGAAGTCGTGAAGGAACCCCTGGAATCAGATTACAAATGAGACTTAGGTGCCGTTTAATGCTAGATAAATGATATCTCAAAGGCCCTGTTCATTAAGCACCAATGAAATTTTAAGCCACTTTTTTTAAAAAGTGGAGACATATGTCAGTTTTTAATTGGATAAAAGTTTCACTCAACACACATGTCAAATCCACATATGCTAATCATGGTCATCTTTATCTTTTTGCATCTATAACTGCATTTGAAGTTCTTTCACTACCGGAAAACCTTTATTTCCCATGGAACAAATATGTATGTATTCTGTTGGCAATTAGCATTGCAGAAGGAGTGCCAATAAAAATCGATGATTTGCAAACAGCTTGTTGATTATTTATTTGCCTACAAATTAATATTTGATATTCCACTGGTAAATTGCCAACAGACCATGTTTGTCCGTTTTAATGCCTTTACCAACGGAACACAGACAGATATTTCCCTTTGTAATTGTGATGAGTGTCCAAATGAGCATATTTTAAGGGTGTGTTTCATATGCTTAATCAATATTTTTCGTGCCCATTTCTTCACTCTAGCTAGTTTTCCTATTCTTTTGTGTCTTATTGGTGATTTACATACTTATTGCTTAAAAAGGAGTAATAAGATAGCTAAGAATAAAGTAGACAAAAATAGAAACGCGTGGACATAAACGGATCCAAAATCGGAGCAAAAACGAAATAGATAGAGCATTTTGAAGTCCCACTCAAATGGTGTTTTGCTCTCTGTATGCAACCGCCCCATCCGACCGCCCCAGTGGATCGGTCGGACTAAAATCCCCAAGTACTTGCGTTAATGATTCCAGAGGGGACTGGCTCACTCGACCGCCCCAGTGGGCCGATCGGGCGCAACTTTTGCCCAAATCAGTGTTTTTAAAAGCAGGTTTTGGGGGCTTCCTTCTAATTATCTTCTACTACTCGACTCCACCCAGAAAACACACCAGAAGAGGCGAATCCAAGGGATAATAGAAGTTGAGAAGAAGAGGATAAGGAAAAGGAGAAATATTCCACCTTCATTGAAGCTCCCAAACTCCATTAATGGCTCTCTCTTACTCACTCTCCCTCATTTACTCTCTAATGGTTAAGTAGACTCTCTTGTAGCTTAAAATGGGTATTTTGTCCCAAAATCCCTAAAACCTCATTTTTGTACCTTAAACTTGTTTTATGCTTGAATTTGGTCCTTATGCTTAATGAAGATGATTATTGAGTGTTTGGGACTCTTAAACTAGTTACTCGTGATATAGGGATTTGGTTAGGGTTTTACCCAACTTGTTATTTGTGTGTTGGAATTGGTTGGTTTTCTTTAAATCTACCGATATTAGGCCTTGAGATAGATTATAGGTTGCCCATTCGTCTCGCACTAATATGAGGTTCTATCAACATGTGATTTTGAGATAGAAATTTAAACCGGGGGGCTAAAACAATGTACTCAAATATTGATGATTTTGAGATTAAACTACATTGCAACTTAATGGAACTAGAGCTAAGTGTTATCGATTGAATCAGGGCTAGTTGATTGGGAAGTCCCGGTCAAATCGGTTACAATTAGTAGGCTAAGATTAGGTTGATAATTAATTAAGTGTTCCCGTTGTTAAGCTATGAGTTCAAGAGTCAACAATCGGTGGTAAAGGGAGGATGAGTGAAAATATCATCCCGGGCTACATCTATCTTAGTTTAATTTAGTTAGATTAGTTTTATTGCTTTTCCTTCATTCCAATTATCAAACCAAAAACCCAAAACCCCAATTTTACATTTAAGCACTTCATTTATATGTTTATGCACATTTACTAAGCCTATAATTAGCTAGACATTTACGAAGTCCCTGTGGATATGACCTTGTTGGACTACAACAAATGAGTTCACTACCCATTAGTCAGCACGATAGTTTCATTATTATTTTGCACAACAAGTTTGTTGGCGCCGTTGTTGGGGACTTCGGTCCAACTATCTAGTTTATTGTTTGTTCAGCTTTCGTGCAAAATTTTCATTTTTTTGATTTACCCCTTTTGTGTATAAATTTTTGTTTCTTTTCTTTGAAAGGAACTTAACTCCGATGGATGGTTTATATAATCAAGCAGGAGGTTGGGATGGTTACTCCTATGGGAACTACACCGAATACAACACCAATCATTGGAGTGTATGCCAAGGGCGCGGCGAGTTTCATGAAGGTTCTCCCTATCAAGTTGCAATGTCAAGATTGGAGGCTCTCATGGAGGATTTCATGTCATCCATCAAGTTTGCGCTCCAAGCAGTTAAGTCAAAGTTTGCTAAGCAAAGCACCTTCAACATGAACATTCAAGCTCAATTAGATCAGATTGTGCAACAACTTGACAGTGAAACAATAAAAGAAACGGGGCAATCACTAAGGACTTGAGTTTCCCTCTCTCTCCTCCCCTGTGCAAATCAAAGAGTCCACCGTCACTCAACCACCAGCTTGATTATGAAGACAACTCATCGGAATAGAGTTTCCATTTTGACCTCATGGAGTTCTCTCCCTCTAATATCAACTACCAATACATCTCCCCCTTCTTTATTCATCAAGACAATGAGGATAATAACATCCTCAACTTTGAGAAGGATGAGTCACCGCCTCCTTCCGAGTCATCAGAGGAGAGTGCCACCATCAACTTCAATGAGCCACCTCCCTCTGTATGAGCCTCACCAAGAAGATGAGGACATTTACATCCTCAAATTTTAGGAGGATGAGCCACCAAAGTTTGATCTTCATATGGAGGATCAAGGCCTTCCCCACCTGTGCAACAATGATGTTAGGTGGAAGCTCCAAGTCCACTCACTAAGTGTGAAGGCCACCTTCCCGTTAGATCCCTGGACCGAAGTGTGAAGACAAAGTTTACCCCAGAGTTCTCCTTGCACCGCTCAATAAAGATAATGATGTCTTCATCTTTAAATTTGAAAAAGAAGGCTCCACTTCAAGATCCAAGGATCATCAACCAAAAAATCTGGGCCGTTCTTCAAAGAAAAATGATGCCCACCCAACCCACCCCGTTGAAGCCCACTTCAATATTCATTTTTGATCCTCGAGGACTTCAAGGTGGTATGGTATATCCAAAGACCTTAAAGATGGGTAGCTTACTGGGAGGCAACCCAGATGAAATTCCTTTCATTTTATTTTATTTTATTTATATTTTTAAAAGTTATCCTTTGATTTTGTAGTTCGGTTGCTTCTAGTGTCTTATGCAAGTGCAACTTCGTGTCGACACCGCAACCAAGATACCCTACTTTGAGGTTAAATCTCAAGTGTGGGGAGATCCTTCAATGCACGCAACAACAATACCAGGGGTACTAGTTTCTTTTAATTTTGTGTCTCCCACTTCTCCTTTATTTTGATTTTGCTGAATTCTGCCAATGGGGATAGCTTCGTTGATATAATGCTTGTTTATATCCCTTGTGTTTTCTCTTTTGTATGCTTCCTGTAAAGGTCTTCTAAACCCTTCCCCGGTTTGTTTGGTGAAGAATGAGGACATTGTTCAAATTAAGTGTGGGGGAGTGACCTTTTCGGTGAATTGTGTGCTTAAATATTAAATCCCTCTACTTATCTTGTGCTTGTCCAAAATCAAAAACTTGAACCCTTGTGATGTGAATTGTTCCCATTAAGAACAAATACTACTAGAATTATGGGATAAATGCTCAATTTTTTCTTTTACATTGCTTTTGAGGAGCATTTTCATACAGTGTGGCCAAGTGACTTTAAATTATTGGATTTTTATTGCTTAGGGGTTATTTTTGTCTTATCTCTTAGGGATGTTAAGGAGTGTTTCTTTATGAAAATCTTTAAGGAACTTGTGAGACACCATTGATAACCAACAATGAGAGTTGAGAATTCTTAAATGCAAAGACTTGATGCCCAATTTTGTCTTCTTGTCTCTTATACAAAAGTGAAACAAATGAAAAAAAACTATTTTTGTTTTTACTTTTCTTTTCAATGCTCATTCACGAGAAAAGTTGGCCATGGTAAAATTTTACAACTTACCTAATACCTAAAGCTTTGAAGCACTACAGATCATACCTCAAAACTCTAGATTTATTTGGTCCTAAGCACACCCATGCCACCAATAAGAGATGGTTCACCCTCCTCAAAAGTTTTAGTCAATTTTTATTTCTTCTCTTACCCTACACTTCATGATAGTATTTGTTAGTTTTGAGCATTCCCTATTTGCTTAGGTGCTTGGTTTTGCTAGAGGGAAAGAAAAAAAGTTAAGTGTGGGGGTGTGATAACTGTCCTAATGAGCATGTTTTAGGGGTGTATTTTATATGTTTAATCAACATTTTCCATGCTCATTTCTTCACTCTAGCTAGTTTTCCTCTATTTTTATGTTTTATTAGTGTTTTACATAATTATTTCTTAAACTGGAGTAATAACATATCTAGAATAAAGTAGAAAAAAAGTAGAACGCGTGGACGCAAACGGATCCAAAATCAGAGCTTAAAGAAAGCATATAGAGCATTTTGAAGTCCAAACAAAGTGATGTTTTGCTCTATGTATGCGACTTCCCCAGCCGACCACCCTAGTGGGTCGGTCGGACTAAAATCATCCAAGTGCTTTCGTTTATGCTTCCCGAGGGGACCGGCCCACTCGACCGCCCTAGTGGGCTGGTCGGGCTCAACTTTTGCCCAAATCTGTGTTTTTAACAGCAGATTTTAGGGGCTTCCTTCTAATTATCTTCTACCACTCGACCACCCCAGTGGGCTAGTCGGGCACAACTTTTTCCTAAATTTGTTTTTTAAAAGCAGATTTTGGGGGCTTCCTTCTAATTATCTTCTACCACTCGACTCCACCCAGAAAACACACCAGAAGAGGCGAATCCAAGGGAGAATAGAAGATGAGAAGAAGAGGAGAAGGAAAGGGAGAAATATTTCACCTCCATTCAAGCTCCCAACTCCATTAATGGCTATCTCTCACTCTCTTTCCCTCATTTACTCTCTAATGGTTGAGTAGACTCTCTTATAGCTTGGGATGGCAAAACCCTTAAACCTCCATTGTTGTATCTTAAACTTGTTTTATTCTTTAATTTAGTCCTTGTGCTTAACGAAGATGATTATTGGGTGTTTGGGACCCTTAAAATAGTTACTCATGATTTGGAGATTGGGTCAGGGTTTTACCTAACTTGTTATCTGTGTGTTGGAATTGGTTGGTTTTCTCTAAATCTATCGATATTAGGCCTTCAAATAGATTATAGGTTATCCATTCGTCTTACACTAATGTGAGATTCTATCAACATGTGATTCTGAGATAGAAATCTAAACCGTGGGGGCTAAAATAATGTACTCAAATATTGATGATTTCGAGATTAGACTACATTGCAACTTAGTGGAACTTGAGCTTGGTGCTATCGATTGACTTGGGGCTAGTTGATTGCGAAGTCCCGACCAAATCGGTTAGGATCAGTAGGCCAAGATTAGGTTGCTAATTTTTTAAGTGTTTCTATTGTAAGCTATGAATTCAAGAGTCAACAATCGGTTAATGAAGGGAGGAAGGGTGCAAATGTCCATCCCAGGCTACATCTATCCTAGTTTAGTTAGATTAGTTTTGTTGTTTTTCCTTCATTCCAATTATCAAACCCAAAATCCGAATTTTACATTTATGCACTTCATGTATATATTTATGCACATTTACTAAGCTTATAATTAGCTAGATAGTTACGAAGTCCCTGTGGATATAACCTTGTTGGACTACAACGACTGGGTTTACTTCCCAATAGTTAGCAAGATAGTTTCATTACTATTTTGCACAACAAATTGCCAATGAATACATTTGTATGCTGAAGAGGAGCAATACCGAAGGCCATGAAGAAAATGTCGGTCAAAGCAAAGCAGCAAGGCATGCTACCGGTAGAAGCCCCTGATGAAGTTGGTCGGACGCGTCAAGACCGCAAAGCTACCGGTAGAAGCCCCTGACGAAGTCGGTCGGATGAACTAAGACTACAATATCACTGATAGGAGATTCTATTGAAATCAGACGGAAGGGCTAAAGTCACAGTTTTTCCCAGTGAAGGCCACGATAAGGTCGGTCGGAGGCTGTAAGAATCATAGTACTACCGAAAGGGTTAAAAGGACGTCCAAACCAAGTAGATGTAGCTTGGAAAGTAGGGTATAATCTAGGAGGATCGGTCGAACGCAAGGCAAAATAAGGTTGTACAGGTAAACTTTGTAAGTTAGAGAACATTTTAGAAGGGTGGACCCCACAAATTGTATAGGAAAGATGTGACTCCGTGCCTATAAATAGAGGTCTCACCCCATGTAAAATGATACGCTATCAATACACAAGACGTTTGCTTCTTACTTGAGATCTTGGGAGAGAGAGAGAGAGAGAGAGCAACCTTTCTATTTCATTTTGGCGCCGTCTATGGGAATGAACGTCGAAAGACAACCACGATTCAATCCATGGAAACGAATTACACTTGATCATGGAACCATGTTCTAACAAGGGGAAAGGGAAGACCACGGGGGAGGAAGGGAGCTCATTCTCGAAAGAGGACCTCCGTGATTTGATGCAAGGCTTCACTCGGGATGTCAATGAGAAAATCGCCAAGAGTAACGAGAGGTTTCAATAGGAGTTGATGGACAGAGATTTAGAGCACCAAATGAAGATGGACAAAATGGCGAGTATAATTGAAAGTCTGAAAGCTAAGGATGCATCGAAAGATGGGGAAGGAAATAGGAAAGGGAAGTCATCGGAGGTAACCGGAGAAGTAGAAGACCTCATTGATATGTCGTTATACCCTTCACCGAGAGCATCCGAAAAGCAAAGCTTCCCCCCGTTTTTGTCGCTCTGACAATAGAGAAGTATGACGGGACTGAAGATCCGGCTCAACATATCAAGAAATTCATCTTCGCGATGAATACTCAGGGGATTAGCTCGTAAGCTCTCTGCAATCTGTTTTCAGGGACGCTGACCAAAAGAGCTTTAAACTGGATCTCTTCTCGGAAGCCTCAGTCCATCGTGAGCTTCAAACAACTTACAGAGGAATTCCAGCACTACTTTGCCACAAGTAAGAAGATCCGACAAGATACCATAGAGCTGATGGATATAAAGCAGAGAAGGGGAGAATCGGTAAAGGAGTATAGCGACCGGTTTCATAAGCAAGTGGTCGAGGTAGACGATGTGGATGAGAGGATACTAGTAAAAGCCTTTGGAAATGGATTGGCACATCCAAGGCTAGCTGGGAAGATCACCACCAAAGCACCTCATACTCATGGAGAATTGGTGGAAATGTTGCACGATTTTCTGAAATCTGAGATTGTGGAGAACAAAGCAAAGGAGTTGGTTAGCAGTTTCAAAGATGCTAATGAAAAAAATATGGGAGGGAAACAGTCTGGCGGAACCTACTACGAAGAAACATCTGGAGTGAAATCTTGGGGGGCAAGGTACAAGCCCTACGACAAAGACTCTGCTATTTTCACTTATGCTGGAAATAAGCCGGTGTATGGAGCGAAGGCTATCACAATTGCACCGGGGCGATATGCAACAACGGTGAAGGAAGGATACCTACCGCCTCCAAAGAAGCCCGCCCTACGAGAAAACCTGATCGCATACTATGAGTTCCATGGGCACTACAGCCATCGAACAACCAATTGTGCAACATTGTCAAAAGAGTTGAACAAAATTGATGAACATAAGAAGAAACAAGAAAAACAGAGGCAGAAGGCTTCTAAACAGCAAAAAGGAAATTGAGGATACTAGAGCCGGTCCCAAGACAGGCGAGGTGAGGGAAGTGCATCTGGGCAGAGAGAAGAATTTCACCCTGAGTTAAACCACAGCAAATCATTCGACTTCGGAGTTATTACCGGTTATTTTAAGAAAAAGGGCCTTACACTGCAAAGGAAAAGAAAAGACACGTGCATGAGGTTCATGAAAAGCTACCGGAGAGAAAGACCCAGAGAAAGGAACCCTTACCTCTGATTTATTTTACAGAGGAAGATGAAGTTGGAGTATACTTCCCTCATAATGATCCCCTAGTCATCCGGGCTCAAATCAACGATAGAATGGTGGGCAACATTTTAGTAGATAGCGGGGCGGGGGCGAATGTTATCTCCCTGGCAGCATTTCGAAAACTGGAGATACCCGATGAAAAGGTCAGACCGTTTACTGCTACTTTCGGAGGATTCATAGGGGGAATCACCGCTCAAGCTTCCGGAAGCATTGATGTTACAATGACTTTGGGCCAAAAAGATGATCGGAGGATGGAAAAGATAACCTTGTACATTTTTAGGGATCTGTCAGGATACAATGTCTATTTGGGGAGACCGGGCATCAACGCCTTCGGAGCTGTATGTAGCACCCACCACCTTAAGCTCAAGTACTTGACAAGGTCTGGAAAGTTGGCATCCATTTCGGGAAGTCAGAAAATAGCAAGGGTGTGTGAGGTCAGGATCACTGAGGATTTTCCGGAAGACGATGTAGTAAAAGAGGCTGGATATTCTTGGGAGTACGAGGAAGGGGAAATCAAAGCTAGAACACGTGGAGAAAACCCAGGAGCAATCATAACACCGGTAGACTTACCAAAAGAGGTACCTCTGAAAACTGACCCCTTTAAATTTTTCAAAATTGGAAATGCTTTTCATCTTGATGAACAGACTCGCTTAATGAGATTTTTGGAAAAAAAGAAGAGAGACATTTGCGTGGAGCCCAAAAGACATGCCCGTGGTAGACACCAACATTATCCGGCATAACCTGAATGTGGACCCCAAGTTTCCGACGGTGAGGCAGAGGAAAAGAGTCATGGGAAAGGAAAGGGATGAAGCGGCTCGAGCAGAGGTTGAAAGGCTCCTTGAGGTTGAGGCAGGATTTTATCCAAAGTGGCTTTCAAATGTAGTTTTAGTCAAAAAGGCAAATGGAAAATGGAGAATGTGCATGGATTTTACAGATTTGAATAAAGCTTGTCCTAAAGACTTTTATCCTTTGCCTTCAATAGATAAGTTGGTTGTAGCAACAACTCAGAGTAGCATAATGAGTTTTTTGGACGCTTTCTCCAGGTACAATCAAATAAAGATGAATGAATCTGATCAAGAGAAAACATCTATTATCACTTCAACCGGAACATTCTGTTACAAGGTCATGCCGTTCGGATTGAAAAATGTCGGAGCCACTTTTCAGCGAATGATCGATGAAGTGTTTCGGGAACAATTATCCCGGAACGTAGAGGCTTATGTGGATGATATAGTAGTAAGAAGCGACTCCATCACTCAGCACATGAGTGATCTCAGGGAGACCTTTGATACTTTGGATAAACATAAAATTAAGTTAAATCCTAAAAAATGTGTCTTTGGAGTAACACGAGGAAATTTTTTGGGATTCATAGTGGGGCAGAGAGGAATTGAGGTGGACCCGAAGAAAACCCAAGTAGTTCTTGATCTTCCGCATCCAAAGAATATAAAAGATGTTCAGGCTTTGAATGGCAGACTTACTGCTTTAAGCAGGTTTTGTTCCAAACTGCAAGAAAATCCATTCCGTTCTTTAATGTGCTTCGGAAAAACAAACAGTTCAGGTGGGATGCAGAATGTGTGGAGGCTTTTGAACAAATAAAGAAGATGCTCCGTGAGCTTCCGTAGCTTGGCGTTCCATACCCAGGCCAAGATCTAATTTTGTATCTATCAGTATCAGAGTGGGCGGTAGCAGCAGTATTGATAATGGAGGAGGCGCGTAAGGAGATCCCAGTCTACTATACTGGTAAAACTCTAACCTCCGCAGAAACCAGGTACACCAACATTGAAGAGGTTTTGTTTGCCCTTTTTGTGGCCTCCAGAAAGCTTCGACCATATTTTCAATCACACCGGATCACCGTCCGAACAAATTGGCCGCTAAGACAGATTGCAAACAGTCCAAATGCTTCCGGTAGAATGGTGAGTTGGACGGTAGAGCTCACACAGTTCGAAATTCATTACGCACCACGTTTCGCAATAAAAGCCCAAGCCCTCGCGGATTTCATTACTGAGGCAAGCTTCTTTTACGAAGAAGAACGAGAAATGCCGTGCAAGATTTGGGTGGATGGTGCCCGGTGTAAAACCGGGGCGGGAATTGGAGTTGTAGTTCAGACAACCGGAGAAAAGAAAATACGGTATGCAGTAAGGTTGGAATTCGAAGTGACAAACAATGAGGCCGAATACGAAGCATTATTGCAAGGATTGGAAATAGCCTCCACCATGGGAGTAACAGGTTCTTTACGAATAACGGATTGTAAAAATCTGAGTTCATTCTGTATTTTCTTTCCTTTTTTAAAATAACTTTAATTGCAATAAAATTGCAGATTTAGAGGTGCATTCGGACTCTATGCTTGTAACAAGGCAAAGTGAAAACATCTTCGAAGCTAAAGAAGAGAAAGTGAAGCATTATTTGATAAAAGTGCAAAGTTTAAGGGCAAAATTTTTAAAATGCAATCTTCGGTACATCCCGAGAGAGCAAAATTCGGAAGCTGATACTTTGGCAAAATTAGCATGCATAGCGGAAGGAATACCGGAGGAAGTCTTACTGCAACTTCGGAGATCTTCTGGTATTGAAGAGGTGGAAGTAATGTCCGTAGAAGAGGTTGCCTTGGAAGAATCTTGGATGACCCCAATCCTCCAGTACATTCAGGATGGATTACTTCCAGAAGATTTAAAGGAAGCAAAAACAATAAAAAGAAGGGCAGCGTCTTTTTTCCTCGAGAATGATCAGTTGTACAAACGATCTTTTGGAAGGCCATCATTGAAATGTATAACGGAAAAGCAAGGCTTAGAGCTTATCAAAGAAGCATATGATGGGGTGTGCGGAAACCATCATGGTGAGAGAACGATAATGCATAAGATTCTAAGGATGGGATATTTTTGGTCGACGGTTCAAAAATTATGTAGGAAGTACGTATTGGAGTGTTCACAATGTCAGATACATGGTCCGAAAATTGGGAATCCACCCGCCCAGATGAAATCTATCACTTCCCCGCTGCCCTTCGCAAAGTGGGGGTTGGATATTGTTGGTCCGTTCCCAGAAGAATCCCCTGGAAGGTATAAATTTATGTATGTTGTGGTAGATTACTTTACCAAGTGGATAGAAGCATTACCTGTGGTAGGCATAACTGCATGAAAAACGGAAGAGTTTGTTTGGAAAAACATCATATATCGGTTTGGGTTGCCAAGGGTAATCATAACAGATAATGGAACTCAGTTCAACTGTAAGAGCTTTCGAGAATTCTGTGAAGAGTGGAAAATCAATTTGAGATTTGCATCGGTGGCACATCCGCAAGCAAACGGTCAGGTAGAAAATGCCAATGGCCAGATCGTGAAAGCTCTAAAAAAGAAGCTAGAGGGTGAAAGAGGAAGATGGGCAGAGATGTTACCACAGGTTTTGTGGGCTAACAGAACAACCGTTAGGGGACCAACTGGGGAGACCCCGTACAGATTGGCGTACGGTTTGGAAGCAGTAGTGCCTGCCGAAATTATGATACCTTCTAAGAGAATACAGGGGTACGAAGAAGAAGAGAATGATGAAAGCATCCGCGATGAGCTAGACCTTTTGGATGAAAGGAGAACGGTTGCTGAGCTGCAAAATCACAGGAATAAACTAAGGGTGGAACGGTACTTTAACAAGAGAGTAAGAGAACGGTCTTTTTCCCCGGGTGATTTGGTGCTTCGGGAGGTGAAACAGCCAGCAAAGTTGCAGCCTCAGTGGGAAAGGCCATATATTATAGAAGCTAAAACAGCCCCAGCGTCCTATACACTCCGAGATTTGGACGGAAGAAGTTTACCTCACTCTTGGCATGCTGAATGTCTCAAAAAGTTTCACGCATAAGTTTGTATCGCAAACCTTTGAAAGAGATATATTGATAAAAGTCTGAGCACGTGATCAATGGTTATATAAAAGCAAAGGAAATTCTTTGAGATATACTATAAGTTTTGTCTCGGAGCATACTCGAAAAATCTACTTATTGGTACAATAATGACATATGAATCCGATGATCCCACCGTTAGCATGACGGTAGGGTGATTTTTATCCGACGATACCACCATTAGTATGATGGTAGGGTGATTTTATCCGACGATCCCGCTGTTAGTATGGCAGTTGGGTGTAAATTCGACGATCTCGCTGTTCTTATGGCAGTAGAGTGATAAATCGACGATCTCGTCATCCGTACAATGACAGAGTGAATTCATAAGTCAGAAACAAAGGCATGAAATTCAAAAAACTGTTTTTACAATAAAACTATCAGCTTTCGGGGAGGCCGGTCGCTCCGGACATGCCCGGAAGAACCAGATAGATTTCAAAAAATATACTAAGAAATTAACAAAAAAGAAAGTATCGGAGTTACTCCGGTACAAAAAATAAGATTCAACAAGTTTTATGATGCAGGTTCCGCATGCCCCTTTTTGGGAGTTGAAGTGCTACCTTCGGAATCTTCTTTGTCTTCCTCGACCACGGCCAAAACCCCACCGGTAGGAGTTTGAAGGTTGGCAGATCCCAGAAAGGATGGGGCGAAGCACATGTTTCCTGCAGGGCGAGAAAACCTACCAAATGCCTGGTGGTACCCGGTAGCATTGGCAAGCGCATCGAACTCCAAGCTCTCGTAGAGATCTTCATCTAAAGGTTGCTGCTTGCGGGAGAAGAATTCTGAGACAAGGCGTTGGCTCTCCCCAACAAATTTACGGCATTGCAATGAAAGAGGTTGCTTACTTTCTTGATCCAAAAGTCGGAGCTGCCGCTGGCCTCCGAAGGAAGACTTGGTTTTCCTACATCATCCAAAGAAAGTAAGCAAAATAAAATACAGAACAAAAGTGAAAGAAGTATAGGGGTTTACCGGTAGTCTCCTTTTCTTTCGCTTCCAGCTCCTCCTTGAGCCCCCGAATTTGGGCTAGCGCTTGCTCAAGTTCTTCCTCTTTCCTTTGGAGTCTAACATTTACATCATTATGCTTAACCTCCATTTCCTGTATCATTTGATCTTTTTCGACCAAGGAAACTCGGAGCTCCTCGGAGGTCTTTTTGGCCTCCAAAATTTGGTCACGGAAGACACGCTTTTCATCGTCAAAAGCAGCGTGAATCCGGTTAATCTCATCTTGATGCGCGTGGACATCTCCTCTCGCACGGTCGACGTGTCTCTGCGAAGTTCTTCTCGGAGCTCAGCCTTCTCATCCTCATGCGCCGCACGGACCTTCTCGAGTTCTGCTTGTGATTGTTCTCGAGCTTTCTGGATCACCTTTTCGTGAAAGTCTTGGGCAAGTTGTCACTGAGCAACAGCTTTTTCTCGTTCGCATTGAGCCAGTATCTTTCCAACATGGGCCTGGTATTTTTCCTCCTGTTCTTTCAGCGAAAGACGGGCGGCTCTCGCGCTCCTATGCTGCGCTGCCTTCACATTATCGAGGCGAGCCCTGTATCTCTCCTCGCGCCTCTCCGCAGAGTAGAGGCATTGGCTAAAGTGGAGCAACTGAGTCTCAACACATTGTGCCATCGGAACAATCTGTATCAAGGGACGCAAGTGTAAAAACAAGAATAAATTAGCCAAAAAAAGAAAATCGGAAATACTAAGGGGTATCGAACCTGTGTTAATCCTTCCCAGAGGCGGTTTAAGGCGTCCGATTCTGAGATAGAGTGGCGGACGATAGAGTCAACTCCACCCTCTCCAGTTCGAAGTCTCTCTTTTGATAGAGAAGAGTGCGAAGGGGGACCAAAAATCCCATCGTCACTATTTGCAAGCCTTGTCGCCTGCTTACACAATGTCGAGTACTTCATCCCTCCGACATTTGGAATGCGAGGTATAGGGTTACCTCGATGATCGCACCAATCTTTCTTGTCCGAAAGACCAGAGAATGAAGGGTCGCATGGAGGAGGGGGTGTGGACGGAGAGGGGCAGCGCTCGCTCTCTTGCCCCAAGGGTAGTTGGGACTGGTGTGAAGGCCCGGTAGATGGCGCAGGGTGCAACCTTCCCCGGGTACCGGAAGACTCAGAAGATGAGTCTCTTGCCGTTTCCTCCACCAGAGTTTCCTTTCCTTTTCCGGTGGGAGCTTTAGAAGTTACTTTCCTTTGGAGGATCGCCCCTTCTTTTATGGAGATGCCTCCGGTGGGGCGTTGCAGGCGTTCAGGTTCCATCTCCTCGGTGTTAGTGGCCACCGGGATGATAGCTACAACACAAGACCGGTAAGAAAGTAATAAAAAACAGAGAAACAAAAAGGAAAAAGGAGAACTATAAAGAGGGATACCGGTAGAAAAAATGGAATCTGTATTTTGTGTTGACCCTTCTTCTGCACAGAAATAACTATGCAAGTCAGGGAAGGAGAGCAATATGGGGGTTGAGTCCACATCTCTACTAACCCTACTTCGCACAGGGGTAGATGCTGGAGGAGTACCTGTTTCGGTTGAAACGACGGTGGGGTTACCGGTAGGATTGGCGTCGGTACCGGTAACGTTTTCTCCCTTTTTGACCAGTTTAAATTTCTTCTTCATGAGTTTACTGTCCCCTTCGGTACTTTTTCTCTTAGTCACAGTGGGACTTCGAGCTTTGCCACCGGGAGCAGCACCCGCAGAAGTTCTCTTTTCTTCCGTAGGTCGAAAGGCGACAGCCAGCCAGTTGTTCGGAGGGAACAATTTATCTCCGGAGAGTGTAAATTCTAAAAATAGGGGGAACAAACGAATTCAGCGGTGGCAGGTAACAAAAGGAAGATACAAGGGTGAAAGAAACTTACGGTTAACAGGGCTCTTGATTCTGGACAAACTTTCTTTGGACAAAAAGTAAGTGATGGGGTGCAGCTTCGATGTGCTTAGTTTCTTGAGAACATCCCTAACCTCGGACACTTCTTTCGGAGGAGGCATTGCGACCGATAACTGGCCTTTGAGGATATCTCCAACGTGCGCAACCCCAAGAAACTTACCGGACGGTGGGTATATAACGAACCAGTTGGAAGACCATCTGCTTTCCAAATTTACTCGTTTAAAGAAGGAATAACCGGGCAGAGCTAGGATAGAAATGTCTTCTTCGGTAGCGGTGGAGTTCACCCTGGTTGTGAAGAAATTCATAAATTCTCGTGCGTCCGGTATAATCTCGCCGTCAGCGCAAAAAACCAAGTAGGCGTGTAGGTATCCCAAGGCGTTGGGATTGAGATGGGCAAGCGTGCAACAACGGTGCGACAGGATACCAAGGATGAAGGGGTGCGGAGGTAGGCTTAACCCACAGTTGAAATGCTCCCGATACACCACAAACCCTAGGCCAAAATGGTTGAAGGGATGAGCAGTCGGCGCCGGAACATGAATTTTCGTTCCAAGAGGAACTTGGATGTCCTTCATCACCGCCTTGACATCAGCCGCGGTGAGCCGAGAGCAAGAGCCTTGGCGAAATGCTTTCACGGGAACAACGACTGTGTCTTGAACACATCCCGCTCCATTGACAAGCACCACGGGGTTGCCGGATGTCACGGCGGGGGAGACAGGGCTGGAAGAATCAATTGAAGAAAGTGTAAGGAAAGAGAGTAACAACGGCGAGAGGAAGACGAAAGCTAGAGAGAGAGTAAACGCGAAAGCCTGAGAGTTTGAAAAAGAAAGCGTAAGGAGAAATTGGCAGAAGAGGGCGACGATTATAAATAGGGGCGATGAAGCGTATTTTTGAGGAAAAAGCAATCATCACGAAGCACAGTTGTGTCAGTCTGAGCACAGACGTGGAGGACGAGGAGGCAAAAAGGAAAAAGACGCAACGGTATAAAGAGGGCTACCGGATGACATTTCCTTTCGAGAAAATTCAAAAAGAAATGTCTTATGGGACTAGGAAGGATGGATCGAAACAAAACATCGGAAAATTCAAAACAAAAGGAAAAGGAAAAGATCTTCCCGTCAGACAAAGGAAAGATCTTGTGGGACTGATGAAGAGTAGCAATACCGAAGGCCATAAAGAAAATGCCTGTCAAAGCAAAGCAGTAAGGCATGCTACCGGTAGAAGCCCCTGATGAAGTTGGTCGGACGCGTCAAGACCGCAAAGCTACCGGTAGAATCCCCTGATGAAGTCGGTCGGATGAATTAAGACTACAATCTCACCGATAGGAGATTCTGTTGAA
The DNA here is from genome assembly GCA_023374045.1 of Limonium bicolor. Taxonomy (NCBI): domain Eukaryota; kingdom Viridiplantae; phylum Streptophyta; class Magnoliopsida; order Caryophyllales; family Plumbaginaceae; genus Limonium; species Limonium bicolor. The sequence continues at coordinate 77,078,926 of CM041778.1, read as the reverse complement.
ATCGGACAGACGGGCAAAAGTCATATTTTTCCTAGTGAAAGCCATGATGAGGTCGGTCAGACGCTTTAAGGATCATAGTACTACTGAAATGGTTAAAAGGACGTCCACACCAAGTAGATGTAGCTTGGAAAGTAGGGTATAATCTAGGAGGATCGGTCGGACGCAAGGCAAAATAAGGTTGTACAGGTAAACTTTGTAAGTTAGAGAACGTTCTAGAAGGGTGGACCCCACAAATTGTATAGGAAAGATGTGACTCCGTTCCTATAAATAGAGGTCTCACCCCATGTAAAATGACACACTATCAATACACAAGACGTTTGCTTCTTACTTGAGATCTTGGGAGAGAGAGAGAGCAACCTTTCTATTTCATATGCAATGTTGCATCATCCCTACAAGTTTACAATCAAGATTTTCTGTTGGCAATTCGATGGCATTTCACATTTGATTTCTTTTAAATATTTGAAAATTTCTATAAACCTATATTGACCTGAAAATTGATACAATCAACAGAAAACCAATCACATTCATTACCTGCCAAACAAAGAGAATCCTACGTCACTCAATTTCCCTATCTTAACCATAACATAATCTAAGGTCAATTTCAAACAAGACAAGTAATGGAACACTAGTTGCTTTTTGTCTTCCACCCGAAATACTTCATCTTCATAATACTTAGAATGTAAGAAATCATCTATGATACACCTTCTATTTCCCCACCATTACCCGAATTATCACCACCACCACCATCTTGCTGCCCTCATCCTTCACCACACCACCTTGATGCCCCCATCCCCCTTCCACCACTTTGCTGCCCCTGTCATCCTCCACCAGCCCCACTTTGATGTCACCATCCCCCTCTACCTCTTTGTTGCCCCTACCAGCTTGCTGCCCATATCCTCCACCGCCTTGCAGCCCCCATCTCCCACCATCTTGTTCCCTCTATCCTCCTCCTCCACCCCTTGTTGGCCTTATTCATTGCCATCACTGACTTAGTGCCCCTAACCTCCTCCACCACCACCTTGTTGTCCCTAATTAACATCACCACCACCACCCCCTTGTTGTCCCCATGCTCCTTCACCACCACCACCACCACCTTGTTGCACACTCCAACTAAACCAGCCAGGTGGAGGAACATTTTATAGCAATTGTGTCATCTGTTCTTGCACTATAGTTTGTACACTTGATTGCATATGAGATTCCACCCTTCGATCAACCTCTTGCTCCATCTTCTTCATAAACGCATCCCTTATATCAGATCTCATAGTCTCATATGTGTGTTGCTCATAGCTGGAAGTGTGAAGTCGATAAGTACCAGAGTGTCGAAAGGAGTCTAGGTAGTATATCGGAGCACTATCACCCACGCCATACTCTCTTTACGTAATCAACATTCCATAAACAACTTTGAAGAATACATTATTTGATCAACATGTATTGTCTAGGATAAGCCTTCTTCATTTGGTTGGGTTACATTGCATTCTTCAACGTAATGATCCTTCATATTTGCATTAAAATGATATAATTAAAAGACAGAGAACATAAGATTTAATAATTAGTTGATCATTACATAAGTAAACTACTTACCGCCATATATTATGCCTTTTTACATACAACTGAAATGCCAAAGGCTCTACGCCATCATTCTTACGCTTCTACAATAAGTACAAACTATATTGTTGATCTCTTCCAAAAGATATCCATTGTAAACCGAGCTTTCAACATAGCGACCTTTTAAGATCTTACCTTTTAGCTTTCATAAGTACCTGTAACACATTAATTGTATCATTTCATATCCATTACCATCCATTAGTGTGTTGTTAGTATATGTAATTGCTTGCAAAACATTACATTGTATACCTCGTGTTAGTGTTAATTTCGTGGTTTGATTTGTTCCTAAGCGCCCCTGTCTTAGCCCTAAACCCTGGTGCAATGGGCCTGGCTACTTACCTGGTCTCTAAGTACAAGAGCACTAAGGTTCTTGGTCTGTTCGAAGAGTGGGAGAAAGATCAAAGAGGTTCCTATGCAAAGAATTCCTTGGTCGAATATGGAGTTGTATGCGGTTCTTTAGAAAAAATCCTCAAATGTAGTAGGGAGCTCTGATGGGCTTTTTGCTCCTACACGCACCCCTAATCCTTTGAAGGAAGCCCATCAAGTTGGGAATGGACCGACTGATGCTATAATGCATCATTCGATTCACCTGGATCAAGCTATCGATATTATGTGGTAGGGGCTCTATCGGGTTCGTCTTTTTATTGCTTTTCTTACTTCTTCCTTCTTCTCTCTCTTTTTTGATCTAGTATCCTAATGAAGCTTTTTTATATTTAGACCAGTTCAATGGCGTAGAGCATAGATATTCAGTCGAACTCCACACTTCACATACTTCATTGTGAAAAGAACCGGACTGATAATGCTAAAGAAGAGCTCGGACAGGCGCTGGACTCCCATCAAAATTTTTCAAGCTAGCATTCTCGGAGTAGGACAGTAAAGTAAAGGCGCACACTAAGGTTTTGAACAAAGAGCTAAAGGCCCGGGCTCCAGGGTTAAGGAAAAGAATGCATGAGGAAAAGATCCGCCGCCTTGAGAAGGAAATGCCTAAATTGAAACTTCATTACCAATCTGCGGAAGCTGACTTGATTTCCTCAAAACAGTTTGAGGAAAAGGCCACGGAGGAGGTTAATCGACTGAGGGAAAAAAATTAAGGCTGATAAGAAGGAGCAAACTGAAAGAGTTAACCTTTTTTAGTCTTCTTTGAACTCTCTTCACTTGAGCGAGATGATCTATCTTCCAAGCTTGCTAATAAAGAGTGTGACTTTAAAGCCTTGAAAGAAGAAGCAGCCCGGAATGGTACCTTTACCATTTTTCTTGTTTACACATTTTTCTGCTTTTCGGCAATGCTGACTTTCTTTCCTTTTCTACTATTTTAGTGGGTTCTTTCGGTTCCAAGGCTTCTATCAAGCATGTGAATGATTTAAATGAAGAGATTAAGGATCTTTCTGGATCTAATATTACTCTTAAATCCAAGTGCATGCGCTACCGCTCCCTGGCCATTAACCTGGAGAGACAAGTGGCCAATCACGTGGCCTTCTCCCAGGTGTTTCGGACTGATCTTTAGAAGAAAGGCAGGGCTATTGCCTTTTTGAAAGAGTTCGTCATGAGCCCTGGACCGCAATAAAAGCACAGATCCTAGCAGACTTCATCACAAAGCTAGTTTCTCTAAAAAAGAAGAAGTCTCCCAAACACCATATGTGATTCATGTAGACGGGTGTCGATGTAAAACAGGGGCAAGTGCAAGGGTGGTCGTACACACCCCGAACGAAAGAGAACTAAACTATGTCTTCAGGCTGAAGTTTGAGGTAATAAACAATGAAGCAGAATACAAATCACTTATCCAGGGTTTAAAGGTGGCCACAACCCTGGGGTAACAGGTTTTTTCAGCTTTTTTTTTTTTAAAAAAGGGAGATCCAAAATTCAAATAGTGAATATTTTTTCTTAATAATTAACAAAGTACCAACAAATGCAGATCTGGAAATTCACCTAGATTCCCTGCTTGTCGCAAGGCAAATCAAAAGCATATATGAAGTGAAGGAAAATAATCTCAAAAGATACCTAGCAAAGGTACAAGAGTTAAAGTCTAGATTCACCAGGTGTGAGTTACGAGATATTCCCCGACAACAAAATGCGGAAGCAGACATCCTTGCAAAGCTAGTGAGCATAGCAGAAAGAATTCCAAGCAAAGTATGGATGGAAGTAAAGAAGGCTCCAGTATCGCACCAAAGGAAATGATGGCTATCTGTAAAACCCCTAATCCTAATCTCGTATGATCGTAAATCGTAGCATAATTAAAGACGTAATTCACAGCGGAAATTTAAACTAACTATCGCATTGGTGTTACACGCCGTCACTCACCCTTGTAAGTAACTAGACAACCTCATACCGTCAAACTAAACATCATACATATAGCCGTTGTGCCAACTAGATACTGACTAACCATAATTTACAATACAATTCCAAAACCGAACAAGGAGCTACTAATCCAAAATACATCTGAATCTCCATAACATAATGCATATAAAGTCTAAAAGAGTGATATCCCAAAATACGCCAACTACCCAGCGTCCCGCACTCTGGCTTCACGACCCGATCAACAACATGTAATGCGTTGGCCCAAACGGGCTCAACAAACTATGCTGGTATGCTAAAGTGTAATCTTAGAATCAATCGGATCCCTTAGGTCATTTAGCCATCTTAACATGCGGTTGATTTCATACTTTTCTAATTTACAATAACAATAAATAGCTGTAATGCGTAAATAAACACACATCAGATCATCCGATAATATCACCACATAACCCGCCAATGAATCAATAAACAATACCAAACGAGATACACGTCTTAACTAGCCGTTCTCGTTACTCGGCCTTATGGCCCCATTATTCCTTTAACCAACCACTTAACCATTCAATTAATTACCACCTCGGGTGTCAAGTTAGGACAACCCTTAATAACTTGTTAGTGTTTGAAAACACTAGACGGTAGTCCCTGGGAACCAATGAATGGAACCATTTGCCAGCCGACCCTTTGGTCCTGGACTTATATCATTTTCCTTTGAAGGCGTCCAATTCGGCTGAAGCCTGCACCAACAGTAGTGCCTTCTGCCATCATCGAATGTGGATGTATGGATTTCCTTAAGTGACTCTTGATAGTAGTCCCTCGTAGTGATCACGCTGTGCAACCAGTTAGTCGAGACTAACTGGATTTTCTCCTTCAAACCATCATGTAACTAAGTTCCTTTAACCATCAACCTAAGATCGAATCTCTAGGTTTAAAGACTACATTACTTGTCTGCCAATCAGGTTCTCGTGATACCTAAAGGTCATCTAAGTCATGTTCAAGTTTAGATGTATAAACTTCCAGTCCAAAAGACGTTCACGTATAGTAAAGCGCAATGGTGTCAAGTAATATAATTTACATACTCTCAGGCATAGATCATAGATATCACTCTTAACAGGTAAACACTTAACATCTGAACCCAAGGAAACCCTCAGGACGTTCAGACCACACAATTAACATACCGTTCACCGAAGTAATAGCTAGCGTGAGGATTCACGCTCTCCAGTTATCCCTCGAAGTACTGGTTTACATACATGCATATACCGAATAGCGTTAATATGACTAACACTAGCTAATACGGTATATTTAATACATAACTAATACCCCCAGTATTCTAACCCCGTACGTTCATTAATTTCTCTTGGTTATTAAACGGTGATTCGAGGGTGTTCAACTGTTTATTATTCTATGTAGTAGTTACATATGATAATGAATTCCCACTTATAATATATCTCTAGCTTGTTACTCATGATTTTTAATAGCCATTTCCACTCATCCCATATATTCATGTAATTCAAAATGAAGTATAATTCCAACTTATAATAATGACATCCTATCATTTTACGTGGATATACCCACTCTCAATATGTTAGTATCCACATATTACTTACTAAGATTATAATCTTAGTTTTATATATCGCCATATATAATTTCATAAATACATTTTATTATTTCTTTTACTTTATAAGGTTTCCAACCTTATATTATAATATTTGTTTCCATACTATCTTATATGAGTTATAGAACTCATTTATGTAATAACTCCTTTTGTTATTTCATGTGTAGGAATTTATAATTCTATTTGTGTCATTTATTCACAAATCATTTATTAAGGATTTTTCTTACTATTATGCCATGCATTTTGTACATCATAATTAATGTTCCTTATGTCATAAGGTTTCTAACCATATATTATACTTCCCCAAATCTTTAATTTAATCCCATCATTTTATGTGATTGTTTATAAGGTATAGTTAGTATCATTTAACCCTCTTACAACATACCCTTTCATACCTTAATACAATGTCATACTATTTCATTTCCAACCTTATATTATAAATCCATAATATTGTTCTAAATTGCGCCAACATCCTTAAGTTTGAGAAATTCCATTTCCTACCCATTAACTTTTAATTAATTATAAAGTCACCCCTAAATATTATACTTGTTACATTTGTAGCCTCATTTAATTTATAACCCAAAGTTTTATCCAATTTCTGCTTATTCCTAAACAGCCCCTTAGTTGTTCGGTTTCTACACCATCACCCACAACTTTTACTAATTACATTGTAGCCCACTCTTATTTTTTTATAACTTACAATTTAATACCTAGAACTTTATATTATACATATTAATTTATTTAATTCTAAAATCAATCCAATAAATATTCTAAATCCATAACAGACCCCTAAGGCCCCTTAATTCTCGATGCTTGGTTAATTACATATTAACCCCATAAGTTTTATAATTGTTACAATTTAATCTTAAAACTATATATCATATTCCTTAATTTATTAATTCACAAAAATCAACCAAAAATTCACCTAAATTCCGAACAGAGCCCTAATGGTTAAATAAATTTCATTCCAGCTCCCTACTTTCGGAAATTCCATAAAAACCCCAAGTAGTTTTATAAATTTCATTTTTCACATAATACTTTATTAAATCACCAATTTAGTTACTCCTTTCATTTTATTCTGGTCAAACCTCAACATTGGTCAAGGTTGGCCACCAAATTACTCCCTTGGCCATATTTTCCACAATTTATGAAATTACCCGTCTTTATACTATTAATTTACATTTAGGTACTTTAACTCTATAAAATTCATATTTAATATTTCAATTCACCAAACAGCCCCCAATTTGGCTTATATACATGTTTGACACCCCATATTTTATTTAATTACAATTTTACCCCATTAATGAATCTTTTATTCATTTTCGTACTTATAAGGTTTATAATTCCATAAAATATATGGTTTTAATTTTATAAATTAATACTTAGTACCCATATTCACCAATATTTAGATTTATGTTCCTAAGTGTTTATTTTCACCAAAATTACAGTTCGTACCCAGAATTTTTATATAATTCATATTAACACCTCTAAAACTTCATATCTTGTCATTTTAATTCCTTAGCACTTAACTAATCATTGCAAAACTTATAACATAAGTTTATACTCATATTTAAGTCATCATAGCCCCTTAACAATAGTATGTTCTCGGCTAAATAAGGTTCATACTCTAAACTTTATAAAAATTGCATTTTAGCCACATAACTTAATAAATTTGCTACTTAAGTGTTTAAACCTTATTTCAACCCATCAAAAATTTATAATATAAATTTATAAACATAACTAGGTCATTATGAACCATATTATACAGAAAGTTTTTGGCCCTATACATAACTAACCCCATAATTTTCTAAAATCACATTTTAGCCCCTTTTTACATATCTCTTGTACAAGTAGTTCTCTTAACTTATCTTAATGTTATAACTTTTTCCTAAACACAATATTAACTCAAAATAATTCATACCATGCAGTAGGCATTCGGCCATAGGTATTACAACCCAAAAACCATACCAAAATGACATTAAATTCTAGTTTAAGGAGTTTACCTCCTAATGCCCAAAAATGTGATTTTTCCAAGGAGCTTGTAGCTTGAAATCCTTGTATTTTCGGCCCTAAATATTTAGGAGGGATTCACTTAATTTTCTGTACAAGTTTAAGGCTCAAATGAAGCTTTAACCACCAAAATTAGTTTAAGAGTTTTACCTTTCCAAAGATCAAATTTTCACTTGCTTCTCTTGTGTTTGAGCTTGGTTTTGAGGAGTTCAAAAGCTCAAAATTTCATCCATGGCTCTAGGAAGGGAGTTCAAGGATTAGAACCTTTTTTATACTCCTTAAACAAGGTTAAAAAGCTTAAAGCACAAAACTTTACCTTAGGTGAAAACTAGTAGTGTTTTCGGCCTCTTTGGAGTTGGGTGGTGTCAAGGGCTGCTCCATGGAAATAATGAAGAAAATGGAGTCAAAGGGATGAGGTATTTTCGGTCAACACAAGAAAGATAAAGAGGTGGAAGTTTAGAGCTTATTTTTACCTTGGTTTGTGTTAATCTAGTCTGCTCTTTACCTAGCCTATTTTCAGTTTTCAAACAGCCCTCAATGGTGGTTGTTTTTGGTTTCAACAAGGTAAGATGAATGAAGCTTGACCATTGAAGAAGAAAGGAAGAGATTTGAAGTTAGAATGGGTTAAAACACTTAAGTCTTCAATGGAGTTCAAAAGGAAATGAACAAGGGAAGAGGGAGTGCTTACCACACGGCTGGAAAAGAGAGAAGAGAGGCTGGCTCAGTTGATGCCGACAAGGAAAGAGAGGAAAAGAGGGTTGGTGTGTTATGTAAGAGTAGAAAATCTCTTAAGGTTTTTTTTTTATTCTAGGCAAGTACAACCTTCTTCTTTTTCCTCCTTTATTTACTCTTCTTTTTCTTCTTTTTTGTTCTCTTTACGGCTGATTAAGGGAATGGAAGGGATGGTTGCAGATTTTGTAAGTATGAGAGAGGAGGAGATAGATATTTGTAAGAGAAAGGTAGCATCATTACAAGACTAGGTGTGTAAGCTACATGTACTTGTTATCTTCTTTTATTTGCCAAACACTTGACTTTTCTCTTCTCTTTTGTGCTTGTGCAGCCGGTCCCTATTGCTTTTGGAGGGAAATTTGCAAATTTGGTAACATTATAATGTTACACTTAATTGTTGTGCATAAGGCTAAGTTCATATGTTATATTATGGCATATATTATTTCCTTGTTAAATGAGTGTATTATAGTGGTTAACACACTAGGAATTTAGTTTTGGTTATATAAAATAATTTATATAATCTCCCCACATTGTTTGTGTTATTTTTACATGTATTGATGTGTTACATGTTTAGTTGGTTTTAGGAGTTGATTTCTCCTTAGAAAGGTTCTCTCTTTGAGTATAACTCAAAACATTTATATTCCTATGTTTTCCTCTTTCATATGATAAAGGATGAATAGAATAGTGTGTAGGAACAAACGGAAGTGAAAACGAAGTTGTATCGAAGATTTTAGAGCAAGAACAAGGTTGGTGTATTATGCTGTACAGTAGTTCTGGGGGTGGTTCTGGAAGTTCGGAACACACCATTTTGGGGGCTGAACTGAAACACCCCTTGGACTTTGTTTGTTCCTGACGTCCGGAATATGGTTCGGGACGTCCGGAATTGGATTCCTGGGGGTAAAATACCCCATTGGCGAAGGTTTAAATGCTCCATTTTTGCAATTTCCTTATGGATTTGGTGGTTTTGTTAGTTAGTACACACCATGACACTTAAATCCAACCAACAATTCATATATTTTTAGTTATATAAATGTGTTTAAGGTTATGTTTAATTCTTTTATTAATTCTTAAACCTTAGGGGTATTTCACTATCGAAGAAGTAATCCAAAACAAAACATGGATGACTTCGATTATAAAATTCATAACGGACGAGTCTCTTCTGGATGATGCAACAGAGGCAAAAAAAAGTAGAAAGAAGGGTGGCCTCATATTTCATGGAGAGTGGATAGTTGTACAAAAGATCTTTTGGAAGACCGATCTTGAAATGTATTACCTAGACACAGGGGCAGACCTTGGTAGAGGAAATTCATGGCAGAATATGTGGAAACCACCAAGGAGAACGGACCATAGCTCACAAAATACCGCGTCTAGGGTATTTTTAGCCTATGCTTCAAAAGCAAAGCAAAAAGTATATCAAAAACTGCACTAAATGCCAAGTACATGATCATAAATTCCACAAGCCTCCTGCAGAATTGAAATCTACATCATCCCCTATTCCTTTAGCAGTATAGGGACTAGACATAGTGGGACCCTTTCTAGAAGCAATTCACGGGAAATACAAGTTCATGTATGTTGTTGTGGATTATTTTACAAAATGGGCAGAAGTCATTCCCACAGATGGGGCCAAAATGTTAGTATTAATTTTGTGGCACGATTTGTTCCTAAGAGCCCCTGTCATAGCCTTAGACCTTGGTGCAATGGGTCTGGCTACTTAACTGGTCTCCAAGCACAACAACCTTAAGGTTCTTGGTCTGTTTGAAGAGTGAGAGAGAGATCAGAGAGGTTTTGTATTGAAAAATGCAACAACTTTATTATGAGGGGTGATCTCCTATTTATAGACCTTTTTATAATGTGGTAGGTTATCATTTTAACTAAAACTCATCACTTTATTCATTACTATTTTACACAACAAATTGCCAACGAATACATTCTTCTGTAATGTTGCAGCATCCCTTCAAATCTACCACGTTGTATTCTATATATTGGGTACATCCACTTTCCATCAGAAGCCATGTCTAAACTAACAAATAATTAAGTTATTAACATAATAATTAATGTAAAAACAAAATAGATACTAGGCAAATCATTGTAATAACAAGTGTCATCTCATCTAGTGTCGGAGCCAAAGTTGAGATATGTGGGTTTACTTTGAATAAAAACATTGGTTTTCTATTAATAAATAAAATTTTGAGGCAATGCTAAATATTTTAGTTATAGTTGTCTTTTATAGGTCTATATTGTTTGAAAATAATACTCCCTCCGTCCTGAATTGACCGTCCTGTTTACTATTTGGACATGTCGTTTGACTTCAATTTTTAACATATAAGATAAATTAATTTTGAAAATTTAAATTTTGCATATGATTCCTTACATGATAAACTATATGTTACAAAATTTAGTTTTATAAAATTATTTTATCTTATATGCTTAATATTGAAGTGGAAAAACGTGCCATAAAGCAAACAGGATGGTCAATTCAGGACGGAGGGAGTACGTAATAGTAATATTGTTAAAGGTCCTCGAGACTTCAGTCTCTACATAAATGATGAGGAAGGGTGTGGAACACGACCTTACAAAATTTACATATAAAATCAGAACGGAGACCATGGAGCTTGCTCCATCTTGTAATATGGCTTCATGTCATATGTCAATACATTTTTGGTTCAATTAAAAGTAAGAGAAGAAAATAAGAAAAAAAAGAAACAACACGCACACGGAGGAGGAGAGACAAGGAGGAGAGAGAAATATTTTTTTTCAAAATGTTATAACTCATAAAATGTAAGTGCAAAAATAAAAAAAAATTACACCATTGTTCATCATTTTTCGTGCTCTTCAAAACAAGATGTATCATGGATATGTTTAGGTAAACTTAAAATTTTATAGTTTTAGAACGAGTATATATTAGTTATTTTTAAAGTGAATCTTATTCATTAGCAAAATGAATCTACTTTAATAATAAAATGAACCTTATTCATTAATAAAATGAATCTTACCCCAAACACTAAAAAAACCATTATATTAAAGTTAAAAACGTCGAAAGCATTTGTATGATTTGTAGTGCAGGGTTTAAGGTTCACTTTCAATAAATGAAAGGTTCATACTGTTCTCGCATAAGTTTGTGTTAGGTTAACTTTTACAAAATATTCACTTTTCTTAAACCTTTGATTCACCTTTAAAAAATCTTTGATTCACTTTTCTTAAACCTCTAATTCACTTTTCTTAAATCTCTTATTCACTTTAGTTAAACAACCCTATTTACGAGAATCACTTTTCTTAAACCTCTGATTCACTTTTCTTAAACACATGATTCACTTTATAAAAACCTTCGATTCACATTTCTTAAACCCCTTAATCACTTTAGTTAAACAATCTACACTTACGAGATTCACTTTTCTTAGTACTCTGATTCACTTTGTAACAACTTGTGATTCACTTTTCTAAAACCATTGATTCACACTAGTCAAACAATCAGAATCACTTTAGTTAAACAATCTCTGTTTATGATATTTACTTTTTATAATCCTCTTATTCACTTTTAAGTAACTCTCTGATTCACTTTAAAAAAACCTTTGATTCACTTTTTAACAACCTTTGATTCACTTTTCTTAAACTTAACATTTACAATTAATCTTAAAAAATATGTACATACAAAAAATTTAAACTTTATCAAAACATATTCATGTTTGGTCTTATTTTGAAGAGCTCGAATTATGATAAACAATGATATAAAATATATATTATTTGGACTTATATCTAATAAACTATAACATTTTAAAGTTTTACAAAAATATAAAGTACAAAAGGACAAAAAAGATGACAAATGACCATCACCACCTTACAATATAGCGCAAGCTCAAGCTTCTAATTCACGTATAAAATTGGGCTACATGTGCCAAAAAATTTGAGAATGGCATAAAAAAATTTCAAGAGTGCGAATAAGAAACAAAACGGAAGAGTCTAATGTATGGATTCAAAAGTTTATTTAATTTTAAGGCTTTTTTACAGGATATATAAAAACAAAAATATGGTAAAAAAAGGTTGTTACAGAAAAAAAAAATTTGAGCCCATACTTAAAGGAATAAAATAAACTTAACAAAATCACGCCAATTGATATTTATATGTAATATACAATATAATATAATATCATATATATATATATAAACATTATACATAAAAGTAATTTTTCCCAATGTGGTGTCCTATGACCCCGTAGCGCGCAACTTACCTCCGCCACTGGGAAATTATCTAGATGCAAGTTATTCAACAATCCAAATGGGAACAACAAAGAATTATTTCTATGCTGAGATTCAGATCAAGCAGACAACATGATTGCCAATATTCTATTTATATTATATGCATTTATGTTTCTCTACAACGGATCAGATTTCCCAGTTTGGTAAATCAAATGATCAACATGACTTTTGTAATCTTGACTAAAGCAACAATTACAAACCATCAAATATTTGACGCCCAATTTTATACCTGCTTACAATAGCAAGGAATGGAAAGAAGTCTCACCTGAGACTACAAAGGAAGTAAAGGATGAGGACACGGACAATAGTCACGTCTGTCATTACAAACCCCCCAAATTATGGTTCTGACTTCACCTAGCGAAAATCAGAAGTGAAACAACCATTAAAATCTCAAAATCAGCTTCGTTCTTCAGGAATTAAAACCCCAAAGCCATCGTTTATAATGACAAATCAGTATAGCGTAATTCCTTTGAAGGATTTTGCAATATTATGAACAGTAGTCATTCAACCGTAATTTAATTATCATTATCATCATGATCTATCAGAAACCATTGAATTATCAATTTTTCTCCTTTTTCCCTTTTTTTCAAAGTGATAATGAAATTGATGTGTCTAATTTCACATCATTAATTAATAGACAATTTAGTTCATAAATTCTGCTTCTTTAGCAGCATGAAGTGGAATAGTAGTTATCTTTAAGACTACATGAGCACAAAACCAATAAGACGATATCTATTTCTATACCGATGAATCAATTTATCATGTTGAAAGGGAACACAGTGTGGAATTACGAGTTTAGAGAATCGGCAGATTGAACAGTAACACCTGCAAACAGGAAATCACCTAATATAGTAGAAGAAGATGAATAGGACAGCCTCACGTGCTTGACTAACCAGGCGATTCTGCCCCGATTTTTTTCTTCTCTTCGCACCGTCTCCTTTCCAATGCCGCCTCCATCTTCCTCCGCCTCTCCTCCGCCCTGAGCCGCCGTTGCAGTCCCGTCGGGTCGCCATGCACCCGTCTGGTGGCTAGACCCTGCCGGTGGTGCTTCCCCTCCCCCTCTTCTCTTCTCTGCTCCAACTGCCATGGCGAAACGACGACCGGTCTCCCACTCCACCCCGGCGGTTTCCTCCCCGTCCAGTGTCGCCACCCCGGCGATTCCCCCCCCCTCAGTTGGTCTCTCCTAGCGAGACCGTTTCGGTGGTTGGAGATGCGCCCCCGCAAGCCTCCATCGCTCTCTCTGGCTCTAACCCTGCGATTGAAGCTCCTGTTGCCCTGGCTCCTTCCTCAGCGCTCCCGCTAGCTATAGTGGCTGAGACGTCGCAAATGGACTATGATGCTTCTTCTTTGGCTGGTGGATTCGCGCCGTCTTCCTGCTCTTTCCCCGCCCCGCTGCCTGAATCTTCTTCCCTCTCTGGTGCTCAAATTGTGTCGACAGGGGTAATCCCCTTTTCTGCTGATTTGTCCTCTGCCTTGCCTTCCCCGCCGGTCGTTTCTGGCAATTCTCCTCCTGCCTGGGTGGTTAAATATCTAAATCCACCGTCTGAAGATTTGTTGTCTGCTTCTGGAGCCACTTTGGGCGTGGACTCTGCTCCAATCTCGACGGTCAATGTGCTGACCAAAGCGGTGCCCTCCCCTGCCATTCCAAATCCGTCAGTCAATGTGTTGACTGAAGCGCAATCTGGTTCACCTATCCTGGGAATTGTCGACAGCAGCAAGCGCCCTTCTCCGATTCATAAAAACCTCTCTGCTGATCAGTCCGCTGCTTCCAAATCACCAGTAGCTCCTCGTGCTCAAGTTGCTCCTTCTTCAGATCCTGGATTGGAACTTGTGGTTGATCTCTCTGGTCCCCCCTTGGTTGCGGGGCAGCATGGCCTGTAACACCCCTACTACGCACATCACATTACTTGGAATCGCAGCGGAATATAAACTAAACAGTAACTAAACGATTGGTGCTACAACGCCGTCAACCACCCACGTTTAACAAGGCGAATAAATACAATGTACCGGTCAATGATGATCAGACTCCCGAGCATAGAACTAATAACCATAGATATACATCAACAAAATACCGAGGTGTTTACATAAATCCTTCACTGTATACCGTCACTGTAAACCGTCATAATCAAGTATATAACACGCCACGGGAGCACAGGCGCATCCCGGGCAAACATCCAAAAGTACTCCAAAGGTAAACTACACCCTAGGATCTAGAGCCACTCCGCTCTTCGATCCTCATCCTGCAGTAAAAGAAATATGGATCCCCCGAGGGGGTCAGCAACCCTTGGCTGGCATGGTTAACGCGCAGCCCATCGGCTACCGGAATGCGCGCAACTATTTGTCATGATGACATGGTATTTATTTTTAAAACACACAACTCATACATATATAACATAACATGGGTATTATACACATCATAACACACATCACACACATACAATTCCTCTAGGAAGAGAACCACACAGTTAGTCCCCATTGAGAGCCTAGAGAATGTTGCCATGCTCATACTTAGCTCGTTACATAACTCGTTACCGTCTGGTTAGATTGAACGGTTAACTTAACACAAGGGCCTCGGATATAGTGATCCAAGCACACCGAAATAACACATAGTATGCCCCTGTGGCCCGACGTGAGTCAGTAAAATAGCCTTGGTTAACTAAAGGGAGGTTGGAAACCAAATTGGAAACTCAACCATAACATACAGAGAGAATCGAACCGTTTATGACATCGACTCCCATACTCACACGCGTGGCCGGAACAGACCGGACTCCTCACTTCCCCCGTTAGCCCTTGTTAGTAGTTCATCATTGAACACAACAAACAATTCACAATAGCAGGTCAAGTCTTGTTAGACACACACAAGGGAAAGAAGTCATACTCAACAACATAATGATATTTAACAACGGTAAACTCTTACACATGGCTTAATCTTACAAAGTCATAACACACAGAAAAAAAAAACAACACACATAAGCCGGTGTAAACCGGTAGCAACAGACTGCAGAAAACCATACCTCGGTCCTTTGCCGACTGGTTTCCACCTTGAGAGAATCCTAAACACATTGTAACGTCGGTTAATTAACGCACTAGTCCATTATTAACATTATCTACTCAACATTACTAGTTTATTTTTATTTTACACTGTTACAACTTTTCATCCTTTCAATTGCCTTTAAAACCCACCTACAATGTCTTACATAACCTTATAATATCATTACTAACCAACTACCATTTTTAGATAACAATTCCCATCTTAAAACATAATTTTTGGTCCATACAGTGGCCTGTCCGAACTTGTGTCCGAGCTTCCAAGTTCGGACGCAAGCCGTGACTTTAGACAGAAACGACACAAGTCCGAACTTATGTCCGACTTCGAAGTTCGGACGTGAGCCGAGAAAATCTAGACAGAAATCCGTGCGTCCGAACATGTGTCCGACTTCCCAAGTTCGGACACAGTTCGAGGATAATCCTAAGGATGGGTGGGTACGTCCGACATGTGTCCGGACTTCCCAGTTCGGACACTGTTCGCGAGTGAGAATTTCTTTACCCAACAGGGCCTTCCGAACTTCCACATCCGGACGAAGTTCGGACAAGGCATTATCTCCATTTTCTAAGCCTTTAAACCTTAACCAAATTTCCCCAAACCTCCAACACTTATAGTATCTTCTCCTTAATTTCTAAGTGGTATTCCTGCCTATTCCAATCATTATTCCTAGATATTTCTTCCACCACACATCATTACTTTAACATCGTTTCTTACAAACTAAAACCCTTATGTCATCCTTGAAATCCCTTTTTCTAAGCTACACTTCCTCCTTATTTTACCAAGTTTGCCTAAGCCTTCATCTAAGTCCAAAATACTTTGTACATACTAAAACCTCAAGATCATGCCTAAATCCTACTACACCTAGAACCCTTCCTAGTTCACAAATTCCTTTAAACATCTTGAATCCCTTATGCTTTCCTAATTTCGACATAGGTTCTCCTAGCATTTGTTACACCTTAGCACAATTTATCATCATTAAACATCCAAGAACACTAAAACACCAAGACACTTTCTTACACACTTCACCAAATTCACACTACATCCAATATAGTGCATAATTTAAATTGCATGGCACTTAGCCCTTAAAATGCATGGCTCTTAGGGCCCTTAAGTGCTTAAATCATAAACACTGAATTTCCACAATAATATGCCTTTAACTGCGATTACATACAACAAACAATTTATTTACTAGTCTCCTTTGAGAACATTTTACTAGGTCATTCACCATTTGCTCTTTAGGTAGTCTTAATAAGCATTTATAAGCTCATTTCTCCTAAGGCATTAAAACATTAGTTAGTGAGATTACCTCTTTTCCAAACAACTTCCTTCTTGTTTCCTTTAACAAAAAACCGGTAAGGTATTGATTCTTTCAAGTTCTAAACATATACAAACATTATAATGAGTATTCAAGCTATAAGCTTCATCTCATTGCAAACCCTAATTTTACATTGTTTGAAAACATAATGTAGTTTGTTTTACCTTGATCTTTGAAGAGAGTTTGAATATTACAAGAGAGGACTCCCCTAGTCCATGAAGATTGGAAGAAGCTAGAACAAGGTCACACAAGAGCTATATCAATGTGTATTTCGTCAAGGTAAAAACATGGAGGAAACATGATTTTTCTTTGAGATTCCTTACCTAGAAGCAAAGGAGATCAACAATATGTAAAAGACAGCTCAAGCTCCTTCAATGGTGGAACTCCATGGCACCGAAATGGGGCTCTTGAAGTTTTGAGAAGATAGAATGAAGCTTGATGAGAGGAAGAGATTGGTTGTTTGTTTTTTGATTTGGACAGTGAGCTAATTTTACAAGTGGCAAAGCTAGAGTTCTAATGGTGGTAGTGGTATTACCGAGAGAACACAAAAGTGAGGAAGAGAAGATTGGGACCGTGGGAAAGGAAGAAGCAGTGAGAATGAAGATAAATTTGCTTTTAAGAAGATTTTGTATTAAAAGTAAAAGTAGTTTTAATTAGTTTGCTTTACTTACTTATTACATTAACTAGAGAGTGGTGAGTCACCACACTTAGAAAACCGGCCCCCTTTATTAGTATGAGGGTACTTTAGTCTTTGTTTGTCAATTTAATTACTTAATACAACATATGTTATAAACTAGCTTATAAAAAGCACTATTCACCAAAAAGGCACTTAGAAGTGAAAATTTTGATTTCCCATTAATATAGCCACCCAAATGTGATACTATATAGTACACATATATATTTAAGAGTAATGATGGACATTTAGCCATTCAGAACTCATTTACAAGACAATTTTTCAAAAATGTGCTTTAAGACTTCTTAAAGCACATTTTGTGTTTTAACTTGTTTTCAAGCTTGGTTTTCTTTGGTAATTGGTTTAATAAGTTCGTTAGTATATAAATGAGGTCTTGGTAAGCTCATTAGGTCTTAACCAAGTTTATCCCAAGCTTAGAGCACATTTTGGCTCTTATTGACTTTAAAGCACATTTTGTGTTCCCTTTTGTTTAAATTTGTTTACTAATGTTTCTAAGACTCTTTTTAGTCTTATTACACCATATTTAGGTGTTTAAACAACATAACTAGGTTTGGGGTATTTCAATCTACCCCCCTTAAAAGAACTTTGTCCCCAAAGTTCATACTTCCCACATATCTTAAATATTAGAACATGAGAACACATATCAACAACACTTCCATATCACATTAATAACATGTTTACATCATATCGGACACATGGTCCAAACAATAAAACATCACAACATCATTCAGACTCAGCGGTCTGTAACATTAACAACATGACAACACAACACAGACAATGTATACAAATACATGTCATACATATGACCGAAACGGCTCTACCCCCCTTAAATAGGGGTACGCCCTGTACCCTATACATACAAACACTAAGAAGCAAACAATGACGGGTGCTTCGCCTTCATCTTATCTTCCAGCTCCCAAGTGGCCTCCTCAACGTTCTGGCTAGACCAGAGGACCTTCACCAGTCTCACGGACTTATGGCGAGTGTCTCGAGTCTAAGTATCCAGAATTTGTACGGGAGTCTCCACTGATCGCATGGTCGGCTCTAAAGTTAGCCTTTCAGGCTGAAGCACATGAGACGGGTGAGGCATATACTTCTTCAACTGGGACACATGAAATACATCATGTACCTTGCCCAGCTCGGCGGGTAAATCAAGTCTATAAGCTACTGGGCCGATCCGCTCCGTCACAACATAAGGCCCCACATATTTTGGGCTCAACTTGCCTTTCTGGCCAAAACGAAATACTCCCTTCATGGGGGATACTCTCAAAAATACCTGATCGCCCATGGCGAACTCCAGGTTGCGTCGGCGCACATCTGCGTACGACTTCTGTCTATCCTGAGCTGCTTTCATATTAGCCCGGATCTGGCGAACTTCTGCCTGAACTTGCTCAAGATAATCTGGTCCTATAATGACCGTCTCACTCGACTCATCCCAGCATAATGGCGTGCGGCATGGTCTACCGTACAATGCCTGGAAGGGAGACATCTTGATCGAAGCATGGTAACTGTTGTTGTAACTAAACTCGATCAGATGTAACTTATCAATCCAGCTGGTCTGAAAGTCAAGTGCACATGCACGTAGCATATCCTCAAGTGTCTGAATGGTGCGCTCACTCTGACCATCGGTCTGTGGGTGAAACGCCGTACTCAATTTCAGTTCAGTACCCAATGCCTCTCGTGTAGACTTCCAATATCTGGATAGGAACCTGGTATCTCTGTCAGATACAATCGTCTTTGGTACACCATGATGTCTTACAATTTCTTTGTCGAAGAGCTCTGCAAGCTTAGCCACTTTCCAGGTGTCCTTCATCGGTATGAATCGAGCCACCTTGGTCAGTCGGTCTACCACAACCCAAATCATATTCAGACCTCCCCTTGTAAGCGGAAGCCCTACCACGAAGTCCATAGATATGTCATGGAACTTCCACTCCGGCACTGGCATTGGCTGCACCATACCCCAGGCCGTCGGTGCTCAAACTTGACCTTCTGACAAGTGAGACACCTCAACACATAGTCATTCACATCCTTTTCATTCCATCCACCAAAAATATCTTTTCATACCTTTATACATCTTTGAAGCTCCGGGGTGAATCGAAGTAGTAGAACAATGGGATTCACTCAATATGCGCTCCTTCAACTCAGCGCTACTCCTGGGTATACACAGTCGGCCATTAAGCCTAATCAGGTCATCATCGTGGAGTCTGAAGTCGTACTTCTGACCCTCGAATGTGCCATCAATAAGCTTCTGTCTAATCTCCATCATGTACTGATCCGTCATCTGAGCACTCCGCACCTCTTCAACCAAGCCAGTATGAGAGACTAGCGAATGGAGAGAGTGTGCTCGGCGACTCAATGCGTCAGCTACCACATTTGCCTTACCCTCCTTATACTGTAAATTGATGTCATAATCATTTAAGAACTCGACCCACCTCCTTTGCCTCATGTTCAACTCTTTCTGAGTGAACAAGTATTTCAAACTCTTATGGTCGGAATAGATTGTCACGCTTACCCCATACAAATGAGGCCATATCTTCAATGCGAAGGACGATGGCACCAATTCTAAGTCGTGGGTAGGGTAGTTCTCCTCATGTTTCTTCAGCTGTCGGGAGGCGTAAGCTACGACCTTCCCGTGTTGCATCAACACACAACCCATACCCCTGCCTGATGCGTCGCAATAGACCTCAAAACCATCTGGACCGTCTGGTAATGTCAGAACCGGTGCAGATGTCAGAGCATCCTTGAGACTCGCGAAAGAACTCTCACAGTCGACTGTCCACTCGAATGGTGCATCCTTTTTCATCAAGGAAGTCATCGGCTTCGAGACACTGGAGAAGTCCTTCACAAACCTCCTATAATAACCTGCCAGACCGAGGAAGCTCCTGATGTCGGTAACTGTCTTCGACCTAGGCCAGGTGCGCACTGCATCTATCTTTGCCGGATCAACAGCGATACCGACCTCAGAAATCACATGACCAAGAAATGATACTTGGTTCAACCAAAATTCACACTTTGAAAATTTCGCATACAACTGATTCTTTCTCAATGTTTGTAACACACTTCTCAGGTGGCTTTCATGCTCACCTCTCGATTTCGAGTATACAAGTATATCGTCGATGAAGACTACCACTGACTTGTCCAACTGATCTTGGAACAAGCGGTTCATTAAGTCCATGAACTTTGCTGGTGCATTTGATAAGCCAAACGGCATAACTGTGAACTCATAGTGCCCATACCTAGTTCTGAATGCTGTCTTTTCGATATCACTGTCACGGATGGCAATCTGATGGTATCCGGAACGTAGGTCTATCTTGGAGAATACTGATGCTCCCCTCAGCTGATCAAATAGATCATCGATGCGTGGTAAAGGGTAACGGTTCTTCACCGTAACAGCATTCAGCTCCCGATAATCAATACACAGGCGGAGGCTACCGTCCTTCTTCTTCACGAAGAGGACCGGCGCTCCCCATGGTGAAACACTAGGGCGGACAAAGCCCTTGTCGAGTAGGTCTCTCAGCTGCTCCTTGAGCTCTGTCATCTCTGCTGGAGCCATACGATAAGGCGCTTTTGCAATGGGTCCGGTGCCCGGAACTAGATCAATCTCAAACTCAACCTCTCGTGCTGGCGGCATGCCCTGCAGTTCCTTAGGAAATACATCAGGAAACTCCGACACTACCGGCACATCTGGGCTAAACTCAGGGTCTCTCTCTATGTCCTGGACATAGCAGAGGTATACATCACTCCCTCGTCGTAACTCGTGATACATAGCCATGGCGGTGATGATCTGAGTCGAAGGCTCCCTGGGCCTCTGGCGGTAAGATATGGTAACCCCAGATGGACTCTGAAGAAGCAGTCGATGCTCGGCACACAGGATTCTGCCCTTGTACCGCTCCAACCAGTTCATCCCCACAATTACATCAAAGCCTAGCCCGTCGAACTCTATCAAGTCGATCGGAAACTCTTCACCCCTGATTCGAACAATAGCATCTCGGTAGTAGCGGGTACATCTGATCCGCTCTTTCGACGGGAGAGTGACCACGAAGTCTGGCATCTCTTCACCGTCTAACCCCAGCCTCTTCGCAAATGATAGCGAAATGAATGTGTGTGAGGCTCCAGAGTCGAACAAGATCGATGCATCCACGCCATTCACTGGAAAGGTACCGGTGAGGATTGTGCCGCTCTTGCCTTATTGCAGACACTCAGTATACCTCCCGTTCTGAGTGCACAACCTAATTCATTGGCAAACTAATAAGTATTGGGTAACAACACGGTTTATATGCTTCAAACAACTCCACTTTATTCATTAACACACCCCTTTTTACAACATTCATTGGCTTATACTGTCGCCATGATTTACACTTACAACATCCTTAATACACACTGGTTTATCACATCACATAATTATACAAGGCTTAAAACTGTCTGAAGGTCAAATTCAAACGTCCGGGTTTCATGTGTGTGGCATTGATCACTGCCGACGGTGCGGTATTCAGTTTGATCTTTCTGATGCCATGGTATAGCATCCTTGATTGCCCACCCATGATTAATACATCTCCTGATTTCAACAGTAGCTTCTTTGCGAGGTCAGCACGCTTCTGCTCGCCATATACAAACACTGCGGTATCACCAATGGACCAAGACACCACGGGTACTCCCTTACTTAGAGACTCGGGTGACTCGTCCTTGTCTTGGTGTATACCTAACCGTCCACCTTTCTGGTAGAAGTTCACAATGCATAGATCTGCTTTCACACTTGGAATTGATTCCGTTCCAACTTGTTGAGCAATTCCCACGGCGTGGTTAACGACCGCATGGAACTCCTCTGGTATACTTGGTACTGTTGCTCCGTCTTCGGCTCGCACTTCTTGATATGTCTTGGTGTAAGGGTTCCAGTCCTTACCCATGACTCATCTTTAATTGCATCCTTGCTCCGTTCGGGTATTCGGGTGTGTAGAACCCTCCTGGTGTTGCTCCAAGTTCGTCGCATCGCCTGACGATATGGATTTGTGCTTCCGGTGTCAGGTATCCATTTAAGAGTATCATACCTGGCTGGATAACCTGACATTGCTCCAATGGAAAGTCGGTGATGTTGATGGTGGTTTCTTCAGGGTTTGGTGGGGGTGGGATTGGATAACATATATTGAAGGTTCCTTTAAGTTTAGAGTACTCTAATTAGGTAAATCTCACACTATACTTTATTTATTTACTCACATGGTTGTTTATTTAAACTCACTCACACACATGCATGTAATGCGGTATGCAGACACTTATTACATTCAACAGTTTAGGCGGTACCTGGTCTAGAAGAGGGCCCTGGCGCCTCAGACCGGTCCACCACATTCAGGGTGGCCTTGTTGGACCCCGACCCCTTCCCCTTCTGGGACTCCGTGTACCTTTGATCTGGGGGTGGCTGGTTTGCCGTCTTCTGGCCATCGGTGGTCGTAGTGGCCTTACCCTTCCATTGCCCCTTGGGCCTGTAGTTCCTACTGTTTGGGTTCTGCCAGCATTCGTGATCGCGGTGACCCATCTTCTTACAGTATCGGCACTGAACATCGTTACCCTTGCAGTCCTTGCCGGGGTGGTCTCCGTTGCACCACTTGCAGTAATAGTGGCGCTCCGGTCCAGAGCCCGTGCTAGCTGCTATCACAATACACAATCAATACTTGTTCCACAACTTATCAACATATACTCTAACTTATCACACAGGATTAGACAATTACCCTTAGGTAGAGTTGATCATAATGTGTCCGGCCCGGCAGCCCGGTCCGACCCGGCCCGTAAAAAAGCCCGATGAGCCCGAACCCGATAGGGCTTCCGGGCGGGCCTGGACATAAAATTAGGCGCCGATGAAAAACCGGGCCGGGCCGCGGCACATTTTTTGAGCCCGTGGGCAAGCCCGGCCCGCCCGATAGATGATTATTATATTTTAAAATGTAATATATACATAAATTGTATATAAGATAGACAAAAAGTATATATAATAAATTTTAAATAAGTATATAGATAATATATATTTTAAATAAAAAGTATATATATAATATATAAATATATATTAAAATATATTAATTTTAAATTTTTTTATTAATTATATTACAAAAATTAAAAAACCGGGCCGGGCGGGCCGGGCTTCGGCAAAGTTTGGAAAAAACCGGGCCTAGCCCGGCCCGGCCCGAGCATGTAAAAAACCGGGCTTGGTTTTTGAAAATAGGCCCGACGGGCCAAAAATTTTCCTCTGGCCCGGCCCGAACCCGGCCGGCCCGCCCGAATGATCACCTCTACCCTTAGGTGGGTAAGAACGTAGGGGCTTGGCCGCATACGCATAGGTGAGCTGCAGAGGCTCCTCAGGGTGGTGGTCTGGGTCTGGCCCTTGCCACCCTGTTGCTTCCTTTCTGGGACTGGGGGTATGATTTCTTTCTTCCCTCCCCACTGCCCTTGCGTGCCTTGGCCCTCGTTCTGAGCCTTGCGCTTGAGCGCACTCTCCTCGTCCCTCAGACGGACGGTGATCTCCACAATTGCAGCGGCATGATAGCACTCCTATATTTAGGGTGTCAGTTATGCCCCGCCAAATAAATTCACAACACATTAACACATCGTACACACTTATTCACATTACACTGTAGTTCCTTTACCTGCAAAGTGGTATATCCTGTAGGCCCCATGCCGTAGCGTAGGCGATAGTTCAGTCCGTTGTAGAAACGGTTCACAAGAATCCGGTCTGAGTAACCCAGATCCGGTAGCAGGTGGATAAGTCCGATGAAGGCTGAGTAGTACTCATCTACCGTCATCTTATCCCCTTGCCTCAAACTGTCCAACTCCAGGCGCTTGGCCTCTTGCACATGTATAGGGTAGTACTTGGCTCGCAGCAGAGCCGTGTACTCCCTCCACTGAAAAGTCGGGTCAGCAACTCTGCCCTCTCGCACAAGCTTCCACCAGCTCTGTGCCGAGTCCTTCAAGTAATAAGCAGCAAGTCGTACCTTGACCTGTTCAGGTGGTGTTAGGGTTTCGAAGGCGGTTCCATTTCGGAGATGTACGCCTCGAGCTTACGGGGATCGGTCTCCCATGAATGAGGGCGGCCTCAGATCAGCCAACGCCTTGACCCAATTGGTCTCTCGTGGCGGTGGTGGTGGTGGCTGAACTCCGGGCTGTTGCCCTTGCTGTATAGCAGCAACCAAATCGGGTACCAACTGGGCTACGGCGGCTGCAACTGCCTCAGCCATGGTCGTGCCGTAGTATCATCGCCCTGGTCACCCATACCTCCAGTACCTTGCCCGCGGCCTCTACCTCGTGGTCTACCTGCCATCTGAATTTATATGAACATCTCATTAGCATTATGTTTGCACACTTATCGGTCCAACGATTGTAACGCTTCCCGATAATAAGGTATCTCCACACTTAGTTAGTGGTTAACCTTTCCATAACTGTTCACTTAGGTAACTGTAGTTAGGTTTCCTAACTCGGTATATCCCTAAGCTCGGTATTCTAGTCATCAGAGCGATACTTCGCTCTGATACCACTTTTTGTAACACCCCTACTACGCACATCACATTACTTGGAATCGCAGCGGAATATAAACGACTAAACAGTAACTAAACGATTGGTGCTACAACGCCGTCAACCACCCACGTGGTTAACAAGGCTGAATAAATACAAGTGTACCGGTCTGATGATCAGACTCCCGAGCATAGAACTAATAACCATATATACATCAACAAAATACCGAGTGTTTACATAAATCCTTCACTATATACCGTCACTGTAAACCGTCATAATCAAGTATATAACACGCCACGGGAGCACAGGCGCATCCGGGCAAACATCCAAAAGTACTCCAAAGGTAAACTACACCCTAGGATCTAGAGCCACTCCGCTTCTTCGATCCTCATCCTGCAGTAAAAGAAATATGGATCCCCCGAGGGGGTCAGCAACCCTTGGCTGGCATGGTTAACGCGCAGCCCATCGGCTACCGGAATGCGCGCAACTATTTGTCATGATGACATGGTATTTATTTTAAAACACACAACTCATACATATATAACATAACATGGGTATTATACACATCATAACACACATCACACATATACAATTCCTCTTAGGAAGAGATTCAACACAGTTAGTCCCCATTGAGAGCCTAGAGAATGTTGCCATGCTCATACTTAGCTCGTTACATAACTCGTTACCGTCCGGTTAGATTGAACGGTTAACTTAACACAAGGTGCCTCGGATATAGTGATCCAAGCACACCGAAATAACACATAGTATGCCCCTGTGGCCCGACGTGAGTCAGTAAAATAGCCTTGGTTAAGCTAAAGGGAAGGTTGGAAACCAAATTGGAAACTCAACCATAACATACAGAGAGAATCGAACCGGTTATGACATCGACTCCCATACTCACACGCGTGGCCGGAACAGACCGGACTCCTCACTTCCCCCGTTAGCCCTTGTTAGTAGTTCATCATTGAACACAACAAACAATTCACAAAACAGGTCAAGTCTGTTAGACACACACAAGGGAAGAGAGAGTCATACTCAACAACATAATGATATTTAACAACGGTAAACTCTTTACATGGCTTAATCTTACAAAGTCATAAACACACAGAAAAAAAAACAACACACAAGCCGGTGTAAACCGGTAGGCAACAGACTGCAAGAAAACCATACCTCGGTCCTTGCCTCGACTGGTTTCCACCTTGAGAGAATCCTAAACACATTAGTAACGTCGGTTAATTAACGCACTAGTCCATTATTAACATTATCTACTCAACATTACTAGTTTATTTTTAATTTACACTTGTTACAACTTTTCATCCTTTCAATTGCCTTTAAAACCCACCTAACATGTCTTACATAACCTTATAATATCATTACTAACCAACTACCATTTTTAGATAACAATTCCCATCTTAAAACAATAATTTTTGGTCCATACAGTGGCCTGTCCGAACTTGTGTCCGAGCTTCCAAGTTCGGACGCAAGCCGTGACTTTAGACAGAAAAAACAGACACACGTCCGAACTTATGTCCGGACTTCGGAAGTTCGGACGTGAGCCGAGAGAAAAATCTAGACAGAAATCCGTGCGTCCGAACATGTGTCCGGACTTCCCAAGTTCGGACACAGTTCGAGGATAATCCTAAGGATGGGTGGGTACGTCCGAACATGTGTCCGGACTTCCCAAGTTCGGACACTGTTCGCGAGTGAGAATTTCTTTACCCAACAGGGCCTGTCCGAACTTCCACATCCGGACGGAAGTTCGGACAAGGCATTATTCTCCATTTTCTAAGCCTTTAAACACTTAACCAAATTTCCCCAAAGCCTCCAACACTTATAGTATCTTCTCCTTAAGTTTCTAAGTGGTATTCCTTGCCTATTCCAATCATTATTCCTAGATATTTCTTCCACACAACATCATTACTTTAACATCGTTTCTTACAAACTAAAACTCCTTATGTCATCCTTGAAATCCCTTTTTCTAAGCTTACACTTCCTCCTTATTTTACCAAAGTTTGCCTAAGCCTTCATCTAAGTCCAAAATGACTTTGGTACATACTAAAACCTCAAGATCATGCCTAAATCCTTATTACACCCTAGAACACTTCCTAGTTCATCAAAATTCCTTTATAACATCTTGAATCCCTTATGCATTTCCTAAATTTCGACATAGGTTCTCCTAGCATTTTGTTACACCTTAGCACAATATTATCATCATTAAACATCCAAGAACACTAAGAACACCAAGAACACTTTCTTACACAACTTCACCAAATTCACACTACATCACAATATAGTGCATAATTTAAATTGCATGGCACTTAGGCCCTTAAAATGCATGGCTCTTAGGCCCTTAAAGTGCTTAAATCATAAACACTGAATTTCCACAATATATATGCCTTTAACCTGCGATTACATACAACAAGACATATGTTATTTACTAGTCTCCTTGAGAACATTTACTAGGTCATTCACCATTTGCTCTTTAGGTAGTTTTAATAAGCATTTATAAGCTCATTTCTCCTAAGGCATTAAACAACATTAGGTTAGTAGATTTACCTCTTTTCCAAACAACTTCCTTCTTGTTTCCTTTAAAAACCGGTAAGGTATTTGATTCTTTGTCAAGTTCTAAACAATATACAAACATTATAATGAGTATTCAAGCTATAAGCTTCATCTCATTGCAAACCCTAATTTTACATTGTTTGAAAAACATTAATGTAGTTGTTTTACCTTGATCTTTGAAGAGAGTTTGAATATATAACAAGAGAGGACTCCACCTAGTCCATGAAGAGTTGGAATGAAGCTAGAACAAAGTCACACAAAGAGCTATATCAATGTGTATTTTCGGTCAAGGTAAAAACATGGAGGAAACATGATTTTTCTTTGAGATTCCTTACCTAGAAGCAAAGGAGATCAACAATATGTAAAAAGACAAGCTCAAGCTCCTTCAATGGTGGTGGAACTCCATGGCACGAAATGGGGCTCTTGAAGTTTTGAGAAGATAGGAATGAAGAGCTGATGAGAGGAAGAGATTGGTGGTGTTTGTTTTTGATTTGGACAAGTGAGCTAGATTTTACAAGTGGTCAAAGCTAGAGTTCTAATGGTGGTAGTGGTATTACCGTGAGAGAGAGAACAACAAGAAGGGAGGAAGAAGAAGATTGGGACCGTGGGAAATGAAGGAAAGAAGTGAGAATGAAGATAGAATTTGCTTTTAAGAAGATATTTGTAGTAATAAAGTAAAAAGTAGTTTTAATTAGTTTGCTTTACTTACTTATTACATTAACTAGAGAGTGGTGAGTCACCACACTTAGAAAACCGGCCCCCTTTATTAGTATGAGGGTACTTTAGTCTTTGTTTGTCAATTTAATTACTTAATACAACATATGTTATAAACTAGCTATAAAAAGCACTATTCACCAAAACAAGGCACTTAGAAGTGAAAATTTTGATTTCCCATTAATATAGACACCAAAATGTGATACTATATAGTACACATATATATTTAAGAGTAATGATGGACATTTAGCCATTCAGTACTCATTTACAAGACAATTTTCAAAAATGTGCTTTAAGACTTCTTAAAGCACATTTGTGTTTAACTTGTTTTCAAGCTTGGTTTTCTTTGGTAATTGGTTTAATAAGTTCGTTAGTATATAATGAGGTCTTGGTAAGCTCATTAGGTCTTAACCAAGTTTATCCCAAGCTTAGAGCACATTTTGGCTCTTATTGACTTTAAAGCACATTTTGTGTTCCCTTTTGTTTAAATTTGTTTACTAATGTTTCTAAGACTCTTTTTAGTCTTATTACACCATATTTAGGTGTTTAAACAATATAACTAGGTTTGGGGTATTTCACAAGCGGATGCCTCATGGAGCAACGCCCAACCAATTGCACAAGCCCTTAGCAGTAGAGACCCCCCCATGGCCAAACGAACAGCTGCAGCAGGTAAGATCCCTAACCCTTCTAACCGTAAGACAAAATCCTCCTTTATGGATATATTACTTGCTAAGCAAATTTCTAGCTCTGGTATGTCCCTACGTGGAGACCCTTGTGAGTTTGTTGAAACTGATACCCCCTATGTATGTATAGAGGATGAGGACATTACTCCGGAAATTGACTATTGGGAAAATGCTTTGGTAGGCCACATTTGGGGTAGAAAGTATAGCTTTAATATTGTGAAAGAATTCGTTAAGAGAGCTTGGAACTTCGTTCCGACACCTCAAACCCTCCTCCATGAGGACGATTGGTTCTTGTTCCGCTTTGACAACCAAGAGGGCCTTCAGAAGGTCCTAGACAAAGGGCCTTGGCTCCTTCACTCTTCCCCCCTGGTCCTTAAGAAATGGTCCCCCCACCTCTCCTTCAACCCAAAAGACCTTAATCAACTTCCAGTTTGGATTCAACTGCCCAAACTCCCCATTAGTCTTTGGTCTCAATCTAGCCTCAGGAAGATCTGCTCCAAGATTGGCAACCCCCTTCACACAGACCAATCCACCGCCTCCAAGTCTAGGGTCTCCTTCGTTAGAGCCCTAGTAGAAGTGGACTTCAACCTTGACATCTCTCGTGAAATTGAAATTCGCACGCCGGGGGTAGTACGCATATCTCTTCTTCGTGATGGTGGTACCATTTCAGCAGGCATCTATGAATGGGAACAGTCTCTTGTCTTCTTGCAGCCAGCTTGGACATTCCTCGCTGTGCTGCCCTAGCTCTCCCAAAATTATGTCTTCGCCTCATTCCCCTCCCATCCTCTCTGACCCTCCCTCTTTATCTCCCCCTATCCTCTCTAACCCCCCTCCACATCTCCTCCACCACCCCACCCCTTCTCCCTCCTCTCTACCCCCCGCTCCTATCCTCCCCACCCTCCTCCCCCCCTCAATCCCTCTCCCCTTTTTAGCCCAAATCACCTCCCCACCCCTTTCTAGGCAGGAGGATAATAGTTTCATGGTCCCTTCATCTCCTGCCTCTTCCATGTCTCCCTCTCTTCAGTTAGTTCTTCAGCCCACCAACCCAGACTCCTGGAGCGTGGTCCCCCACAAGGGAAAATGCTCTAAGCAAGCTAGCTCGATCCCCCCTGCAGAGGATCTTTCGCTACAACTTGTCAATTCATTCTCAATTTTAGATAATGCCAATGCTCCTGCGGCCCCCTCCCCCCCTTCCTCTACACCTTCCTTATGAATTTAGCAGTCTGGAATGTGAGGGGTTGTAATAACCAACCCAAACTCTGTGAGATTAAAAAATTTATTTTGAATAATAACCTTTATGCCTCTGGTCTTCTTGAAACTCACGTTTCCCTCCCAAATCATGAGTCTATCCTGCGCCGCTTCTTCCCTGACTGGAGATTTATTCACAATTATGACGCGTATCCCCTTGGCCGCATCTGGATTTTTTTCAACCCTTTATCCCTTCCCCTCACCCCTATCCATCGCTCTGACCAAATGAGCCTCCCCTACAGGCTCCCCCGCCTTCACCATTTCCATTGTCTATGGTAGGAATAATCCTGCTCTTAGATCCCACCTTTGGGAGGAAATTTGCAACCTTGGTTGCAACCCCGTTGGGCCTTGGATTGTGGCTGTAGATTTTAACAATATCCTCTACGCTGAGGATAGGCTGGGCTCCCGCTCCCCCACTCCAAGAGACTACCGTGAGTTCGCAAACTGTGCCTCTGTGGCCAACCTTCAAGACCTCAGGTACTATGGTCGATTCTATACCTGGTGGAATAACCAGTATGCCCACAGTAGGATTTACGGGAAAATTGACTGAGTCCTTGTTAACGAGGATTGGATCCTAGCCTACCCCACCAGCTTTGCTTCCTTCCTCCCCCCTCTAGTGTCGGATCACAGCCCCATGACCATCACGCTCCCCCTCCCAAGCCCGTGCAAAAAGAGTTTCAAGTTCCTTAATTTTTGGACCAATGACCCCTCCTTCCTCCCCCTAGTGCGTGAAGCCTGGAATCTCCCTTCGCAGGGGAGCCGTCTCTACACAACTGTCCACTGTCTTAGGCTCCTAAAACACAGCTTGTCCTCTTTGCACAAAACCGAATTTGGCTCTCTTGAGAATAAAAGCCATACTATCAGAGATGAGCTGAGGGACATCCAATCAAGGATGGATAGCGACCCCTGGAACCCGACCCTCATTTCCAGGGAAAAAAGCCTAAGACACAAGCTCCTCACTAGGGACTACCAGGAGCTTTTATTTATGCGTCAGCTATCAAAAATGCGCTGGCTTAAGTTTGCGGACTCTAACACCTCCTACTTCCACAAAGCAGTCAAAGCCAGGCGTAACAAAAACACCATTGCTTGCCTAACCAATGATCTCAGGGAAAACCTCAGAGCTCCGGCGGACATAGAGGTCAGCCTTGTTACCCACTTCCAACGCATCCTTGGGACAAAAACCCCTCTCCCCCACACCCTTGGGGAGTTCAACCTGGAGAACACCAAAACCTTGGACCAATCTAATTGGGAGTCCTTGACCCGTCCAGTGGACAACAAGGACATTAAGCAAGCTCTATTCTCCATCGAGGATGATAAAGCCCCTGGTCCAGATGGGTACACTGCCTAATTCTTCAAAGTGGCGTGGGATATCGTTGGTGATGATATCTGCCTAGCAATCAAAGGATTTTTCCGTGGAGGCAGACTCCTGAGGGAGGTCTACACCACCCTTATCACCCTTATCCCTAAAACTGATGCAGCCTCCACTCCAGGGGACTTCAGACCCATCTCATGCTGCAATACCTTATATAAAATCATTAGCAAAATTCTTGCTTGTAGGCTGAAAGATACCCTCCCCATGTTGGTTAGTAAAAACCAAGGAGCGTTCATCAGAGGCCACCTAATATCAGACAATATCCAACTCTGCTCGTGTCTGATGAAAAACTACCAAAGAGCCCATATCTCCCCCCGCTGCATGATGAAGGTGGATATTAGGAAAGCTTTTGACACTGTGGACTTGGACTTCCTCCAAGACACCCTCTCTTCCTAAATTTCCCCCCTAAATTCTCTAATTGGATCATGCAATGTGTCACCACTGCCTCCTTCTCGATCAACATTAATGGTTCCCCCTCATGTTTTTTTAAAGGTGAGAGGGGGCTGCGCCAGGGGGATCCCATCTCCCCATACCTTTTTGTGATGGTCATGGACATGCTTTCACGCCTCCTAGACCAGCTTCCTCTGACCACGGGTTTCCATCTTCACCCGTCCTGCAAGCCCCTCCAGCTCACCCATTTGTTCTTTGCTGATGATGCGCTCTTATTCTGTAAAGGTGACCTCACCTCTATTTCCCTCATTCTCAGCAAAATCAAATTATTCTCGGAGGCCTCTGGGCTCACGCTCAACCCCTCCAAATCAGATCTTTTTCTAGGTGGCGTTCCCCCGCCTTTAGCGGATGATATCCTTCGGTTAACAGGCTTCAATCATGGTACCTTCCCCTTCCGTTATCTAGGTATCCCAATTACTTCGAGGAAACCTAAAACCACCGACTTTAACCCCCTTTTGGATAGCATCCACAAATCTATCTCCTCTTGGGCTGGGAAATCTCTCTCTTTTGCGGGAAAACTCTCTCTAATCCAGAGCTCTCTCTTTGGTATCGTGGGGTTTTGGGCTTCCTGCATCTCCATCCCTAAAAAAGTGACCAAAAACATCACTAGTTTTTTCCGCTCCTTCCTCTGGTCTGGCGATACAGATAGCAACACTACTCCCCCAATAGCCTGGAATACCATTGCTAGCACCAAGCATCAGGGTGGCCTCGATCTCAAAGACATCCAAAAATGGAACATGTGCTTCATGATTAAAACTATAGCCGCTATAACCAATGACTCTGAGCGGTTGTGGATCTAATGGATTCATAGCCTATACCTGCCTACCCAGGACGTCTGGACAATTGAGGCCAAGGGGGAATGATCCTTGGGCCTGGAAAGCCATTATCCATGCCAGAAACTGGTGGATTAATCAATGTGGATCCACTGAAGATGCCACTGCCTTGCTCTATAAGGACGTCTCTCATTCATCTACGCCTTTTACTTGGTACAACATCTATTGGAAACCCTGGTCTACCCCTAAAGCCATATTCATTCTATGGATTACCCTTAAAGGTTGTTAAGAACTTGTGATCGGCTCCAATCTTGGGGCATATCTCTTACTAACCGATGTTGGCTCTGTGAGAATGCTCAAGAGACTAGCCACCATCTTTTCTTTCATTACAGGTTCTCTATCAGGGTGTGGTGGTCTATTTGTGATTGGCTGAAGATCCCGACCAACAGGACTAGCCTCCGCAGCTGTGCTCAATGGATGTCCAGGTACTGCAACAGGAAACGCCCGATTGACCTGGTAAAGAAAGCCGCCATAGCCAATGTTGTCTACCATCTATGGATAGAACGATGCAAGAGAGAAATGGCCAACAAAGTCAGAGACCCTTCAAGTATCGTCTCCGACATCAAAACTGCCATCAAAGCGATCATTTGGACTAAGATGGGCCAATCCAGCAAGGATCTCCAATGGCTGGACAAAATTCTCTGCTTAGCGCCTTTTCTTCCCTGATCTTGTTGGCTCTATGCCACTTTTTGTATATGCTAGGGAATTTTTTTTTGTATATGTCCAGTTAGCCTCATTTTGTGCCCCATTTTTTGATATCTAATATATAGCCCTCTATATATCACTTTTGTAAAAACTCATATTCTCTTATATATATCATTACCCTTATTAAAAAAAAAGATGAATAGGACACTCACAAGTCACAACATCAATTACAAAACCCCTAAAACTCTTGCTTTTTCCTCACCTAGCTGAAATCAGAAATGAAACAGCCATTAAAACCCCAGAACCAACTTCTTTCCTTGCCCTGGTGCTTCACAACTGCAATTTCAACCGAAGTTGCAACTAAGATACCCTAATTTTTGTTTAAACCTTCACCTAACAATGACATGTGAGAGAGTCACACCGATTGAACCACAATGGCAAAACTAGAAGGAGACCTACGTAGTAGCAGTCACTCACAGTGATATACCTCACGCAACTTTGTAGAATGCTACAACCAATTCGCGAAAGGACCTGGCTTGCAGCTCTAGAGAAGTTTCATTAGCTGCATTTTCTAAAGAAGAAAATAACAGCCATCTCATTCTTAAAGACATAATATTGTCGATACTCAAACCAGATTAAGCTATAGAGAAGATTTAACGGGTAAACCTAGGGTTTTGGCTCTTTACCTACAAAGAATTATCAAGAAAAATGGTTTGGAAGTAGGAATAGGATGTATTTTAAAGCATATTTTCCACCATATATATTCCGTTAGCATTCTAGCCGTAAATAGCTTATCGTATCTCTCACACATTTGGGTAAAAATGGTTGACAATTTTTTTTTGTGGTAATACTTTTTTTATGTAATCTGTAAGAAATTTGTAGGTAAAGAATGGCTAGTCTACTCCGTTGACATTCTACTACAAAGACCAACGTAATTATTTCCGTATACAATTTTTGTTTGTAAATTGTAATTTTTAGTAGTGTTGTCAAACGGTCCCCAAAAAAACCCAAAACAAGCCACGATGGAGAAGACTTAGGCACCATTTAGCATGGGGCACGACATTTTAGGAGTAAGATAGATGGGTGTCATTCGGTCACCGTGGGTAAAAGAGACCAAACACAACTATTCCTACGTTTGTGTAAATGTAGGTGTAGTTAACCTATATTGGTTACATATGGATTGTGGTCAGATTTTTGTGGGCCATGATTATAAATAGAGCCAATCACAATCTGAAACTTGTCCAAGATATTTTGAAAAGCATATTAAACATTGAACGATGGTATGGAACGATGCCATAGATGTTACTTATTAGTGGGTAGCAATTGTCAAAATGGTCCCACTTATTAGATATAAAAATAAAAGATTAATAAAAAGTTATGTTTAAAAACCAGCGTTAGGTTTTCATTAAGCTGACAAACGAATACCCCATATGTTAGATTGTTACATTACCACAATGTTACCAATAATTTAAGTATGTCATTCTTAGCTATTGTAATATCCCAGAAAATCCTAATTAGCCTTGGTGCCATGTTTGTATTCAAATATGTTTATGTTGGTACAAGTGTCTTGCTGAAAATGTTCTTGAATAATATTTCAGAAGAATATTCCGGAAGAAGGGTGAGTCTTGTTTCGGAAGAAGTGTTCCGAAAGAAAATGTACAGGTACCTGGGTTGGAGCCACAACCACCACCGCTCTTACCAGGTGTCATCTTCCTATTCTTCACTTTAATATTAACCTACCTACACATGTCACATGCCACATGCCTAAATTGAATATTCCTTTTGTTTTAGTGCTACGTGTGTATTTCCTTATGATTAAGGAACCACCTTTGATTTCCTCTCAATAAAGTAACTCTTTGTTCACCACTAACATTACCGTCCGTGTCTGAACTTAAGCCTCTATATAAATCCACTATTACCCACTCTTACTTTCAAGGTAGCTGTTTTAAATCACTTAGAAGCTAAAGAAACCCAAACTGAAAGTTAGCTAGAAATCAAGGAAGGAAGGTGGAGCTGGTGTGAAGAGTGCTCTATTTTAACGTACAAGTCTAGGTGTTGGGGGAAACTATTCTATAGCTGGTAGAATAAAGTGTTAAGGTAATCATTGTGTTCACCTAAATTATGTACTTTGTTGGTAAAATTGTTGTGTTCTTCAATTATATGCTTGGTTTATGGTTACTGGATATGTTATTATTAAATATTATGGTGTGAAGTGCTATATTTTCCTTGAGAAGTGTTCGCTTCTGTTCTGGAAGAGTTGTGAATATGGTAATATGTGGTTGTGGCTACTTGTGATTATTAGCACGGTTTAAATGATTGGTATATAGTTTAAGTGAACTAGTGAACTAAGTTTTGGATGGTATTTGGACGTGGTTGTTTTTTGTACTTGATAAGGGAAGCTATCTTTGGAAACTTAAACAAATTCTTACATTGATTTTACACCGCCACCAATGAATTGCGGTGAAGCTCTATGATCTACTCCTTTGGGTCAAAAGTACCTTCTGAGGGGTTTGCACACTTAAGGATATAAGGTGAGGTGAGTATGGTTGTTGCGGTCCCTTATTGGGTGTCCAGAGAGCATTTGAAAATAAGGTTTGTTGCTGACCCTTCTCAAGGTTTCCTGTGAGCAATGGTTGTTAAAGGCTTCTTCCCATATCATGATAGATTTTGGAAAAATACCCCAAACTTAGATTTGGCGTTTAAATGATAAACTAAGATATAAGGAGGCTAAATAATGCCTTAGAAACATCAAGAAACATTTCTAATCAAAGAAAATATAAGGAAACACCAAAAGAGTAGTTTTAACAAAAACGTGCTCTAAGCTTGGAGAGACATGGGAGAGTACCCAAATATTGTCCTAAGACCTTAGTAATATCCTAATGGTCATTTTAAGTCAATTACCAAAGAAAACCAAGCTTGAAAACAAGTTAAAACACAAAATGTGCTTTAAGGAGTCTTAAAGCACGTTTTTGAAAAATTGTCTTGTAAATGAGTTTTGAATGGCTAAATGTCCATCATTACTCTTTAATTAATATGTGTACTATATAGTATCACATTTGGAGGTCTATATCAATGGGAAATCAAAAATTTCACAACAATGTGCCTTGTTTTTGATGAATAGTGAATTAATTAAGCTAGTTTATAACATAAGTCTATATAAGTGAAACATTTGGTCAACAAAGACTAAGTTACCCTCATTACTAAAAGGGGGCCGGTTTCTTAGGAGGTGAGTCACCACCTTCATGACTCATTAAGTAATTAAGAAAGCAAATAAGTCTTATAAAGCATAAAGTACTATTCACCTTTTAAGATAAATATCACATTTTACTTACCTCTCTCCTCACTTCTTCATTCTCCCTTGTTTCACACGGTTTCTTGCTCTCTTTCTCTTCTCCATTAACGTGAAGCTTACCTCCATGCTAGCTCCACCTTCTCTTGCACACATCTTGCTCATTTTAGCTCCAAATCCAAAACAAAATACATATTCTTCTTAGTTAGCTCAAGCTCCTCCTTTCTATCTTTTCAAAACTACAAGAGCTTCATTTTGGTGCCAAGTCAAACCACCATTAGAGGAGGAAATTCAAGTTTGGAGACTCCATTGGCATCTCCATTCTCTTAAGGTAAAGAAAGTGTAAGAAAATCTAGGTTTCCACCATTTTCTTCACATGTCCGAAAATATATACTCATGGGACTCCATGTTTATGCCTTGTTCTAGCTTGTTTCTACTCTTCAAAGGGAAGAGGAGGTCCTTCTTGCTTCACATCCAAGTTTGTCTTGAGAAAACAAGGTAAAACAATCACATTAATACCTTAAAACATATTTTTAACCTAGGGTTTGTTCCTTAGGGTTAATGTGTTATCTAGTACTCATTGGAGTCATTGGATATTGGTTAGAACATTGGCAAGGAGACACACATTGGTGACCGAGATTGAACAAAGAAAAACCTAAGGAGAAAAGCTTTTAAGCTTGTGAGAAAACAAGGTAAATTACTTACCTTAAGGTGTTTTGTTGTTTAAGGAAATGAGATTTAGGTATATGATGAGTTTAGTAGTGAGTTTACATTAGAAAAGGGTTATATAAAACCTAGGAGAAACAATGACTATACTTGTGAACTTGTGACTAAGGAGCAAATGAGAAAAAGAGATAGTCTAAGAATATCAAGGTGAAGTACAAGAAGCATTTTATTTCAATGGGAGCCTTGTTGAGTGTATTCGCAGGTTGAAGGCATATATATGTGGAAATTCAGTGGTTAAGATTATTGTCATTTAAGGGCCTAAGTGCCAAGCATTTTAAGTTTAAGCACTATATGATGATGTGGTGTGGCTTTGGTGTAAATTGGGTGTTAAGGTGTTGTGGTGAGAATTTGTGTGATGTTGGTTGTTTGATGGAGAAAAACCCTGTGTTAGGTGGTATTATATACTAGAGAACCTATGGCAAAATTTAAAGGAGAGTTTAAGTGTTTAAGATATTCTAAGGGAATTTAATGATCAAGGAAGTACTAGGAATGTTCTATAGGTTGTCTTGATGGAAAAGGGTGAAGTTAAGGTGTTTTAATGACTTATGATGACTTAGGTATCACCATGGGAGATTTATGAATCAAGAGAATGTATTTGAGTATCTAGGACTTAGGTAAATGTTGGTGCACAACTAGGAAGGAAATAATGTGTTGATGATGGAAGTTTAAACTTGTGAAGGAACTTTTAGTAAATGCTTAAAAGAGTTTTAGATAGTGAGAGATGCTTGGGAGATGATGTTATAGTGGTGAAGGAAACATTTGGCATAGTGGTTACATTAGGTATGAACCACCACCTAGAAACCTAGAGGAAAACATTACAAGTGTAGCATTATCACAAGGAAAATGCATAATGACTAAGATGGATTTTGGTGAATGATTTAATGAGTTTGGTGGAGGTTATAAGGTGGGTTTAAGGTGCCAAGATGGTGTTGGACCTATTAGGACACTTGTGGAAGAGTTTGGAATTGAAAGAGGCAATTTAAGAGGAAGGTCTGTAGAGGACCGACCCAGGGTCCGACCCAGTGTTGGGTCGGTCGGGCCATGTTAAGCCAGCCGGAATGCCTCTGGACTGGACCGACCCATAGGGTTTGGGTCGGTCGGCTTAGCCTTGGGTCGGTCGGGCAAAGGTTTTAGTAGGAAAATGGGTTCTGTAAGGGACCGACCCAGAGGGTTTGGGTCGGTCGGTCTAGCTCTGGGTCGGTCGGATGGGTTTCAAGAGACGGAAGAGTTTCTGTAATGGACCGACCCAGGGGTAGGGTCGGTCGGTGGGTCGGTCGACCCTTAACACTTAGAAAAAAAAAGGAAGAAATTCTAAATTCTAAGGAGGGTACTAGGTATTAAGGTATACCTTTGGTAGGGTGGTAATGATTGGGACCCTAAGAACTTAAGGAATTAAGTTAAGATTAAGTATAAGTTTTAACGTTTAAAGTTAAGGTTGTAAGCTAGGTGGCAAAGACTTAAGAGGGTATTAAATGGGAATCTTTAGAGACTAAGTGAGTTAAGAAAGGTACAAATAACTAATGACCTAAAGATGAATGAATGTTTTAGGTTTGTGAATTGGGACCCCGAAGAAGATTAGTCAAACAACGATCGACGGTGAACGGTACAATCCTTCTTGTGACCTGCTTGCTAACGAGGTGTCCCTCGGCTTGTGTGCTATCTGTTTAATTGCTATGACTAAAACAAGATAAAGCATGCAACCGGATTATATTGTTCTCGTTGTGATTGTGTTATATTTACACTAACCCGCGAGACTTGAGATTGTTACTAACCAAGTTTAGTACTTACTGAGTTAAGAATAAGAGTTAAGTTTGATGGTTGTTGGTTAATGCCCGATAAGGCTTAGCTAGCACATGGTGATTAAGGTGTCTACTAACTTAAACTTGAGTGAGGAAACCCGGGACCGATCTCCGGTCATGCATGCTAAGGAAAAAGGGGGACGGTATCTGAATCAGATCCGCCCTCCGCTTAAGGACTTGTCTTCGGACTTGTAGCCTAGGGCCGGTTTCCGGCTCAGCTGCGCTGGACTCCCGTCCAGAGTAGGTGGCATTAAGATGGTGCGGTGGGATCACCTAAATCCCAGGTTCGAATTAAGCTACAACCAATCCCTTCCAGGAAAGGTTTGTATACTGAGATTAAGATTAAGATTGAGATTAAGATTAAGGTAAGGTAAAGAACTGAGATTAAGGAAATGAGGACTAAGGAGGGGGTTACTAACCCACTTGATAAGGGAACGCTTGAGTCGTTCATTGTTTGTGAACTAAATATGTTCATCTGTGGTTATTGTTATTGCACTTCATATTATGCTTGTGTATGTAATCAATTTCCATGCTATCGACAATTAGTCGTCGTAGCCCCGTTAGCTTGGGGGCCATGAGAGGGTGTACCAGCATTCGTGCTGACCCCCTCGGGGGCTATTTTTACACTTGCAGGTAAGAGGCCCATGAGGACGCACTACGAGAGTAGGAGCGGTTAGACTTAGGGTGGGACATTTATTTTGAGTTCGGGTTGCGCCTGTGCACCCGACTGTAATATATTAAACTGTTGTAAGTTTGGGATTATGTTTAAGATACTAGTACTCGGTTGGTTGTGGTATTATGAATGTTGATGCTAAGTTGGATAAGTATTTTTGGATGAGTATTGTAAGTGTTTAAGCCGGTATATTCTAACGATCAGACCGTGGCAAGGTCCAGGTGTTGTATATTTCCGCTGCGACGTATCTGATTAAGTGTTCAATTTGCGATAACCACGATAGGCTTTGGATGGGGTGTTACATTTGGTGTATGACTTGTGGTGTGTAATTTATTTGGTTTTTGCTTACTTAGTGAATAAACAATTATCTAAGTTATGGTGTATGATTTGTTAAATGGTCATGAAATATTATTGGTTTGAGTATATGGGAGTTCGGTTGCCTGTTTGCATGAAGATATTATAGATTCATGTGCTTAAGTTGAATGTTCTGATGGTTGCCATATCCTGTTAAAATTATTTCCAAACAAAGTGAATTTTACATGGTATAACTAGGGGTGACAATTTCAACACGACCCGTTTGACCAACACGAAGTTTATGGGTTTGTGTTTTAAAATTTGACATGATTAAATAAACGAGTCAACCCGGACACAATCCGTTTAATAACTGTGTCGGGTTTGAGTTTAGTATGTGTAACCAGCTAACCCAATTAAGTATTTTACACTAAATGAACATATTTTTTAAAATTATAAATTAAATAATTTTTTATGAATTTTAATATTAATAGGATATACAAATATTAAAAATCAAAATTTTTATTAAAGTAAAGTTAATAATATCATAGAATTACAAAAAGTAATGTTAATTAGTCAAATTATTTTCTTATATATAATTAAACGGGTTATGTTAGGTTTGAGTTTAATATATGGGGGCTTGAGTTTCATATTTGGACACGATTAATTAACTGGGTTGGGTCAGGATTAGCCGTTTAATAAATGAGTTGGGTTTAGGTTTAATATACAGACATGATTAATTAATTGGGTTGGGTCGGGTCAACCCGTTTAATAAATGGGTTGGGTTTGGGTTTAGCCTAACATGACCCGCGGACTCATTTTTCCACCCTAGGTGAAACAATTATTTACTTAGTTTAACTGATTTGTGCAGTCCCTTTTCTATGTTTGTTTAGATTTATGGCTGCAGGTTGTTGAATAAAACTTGATTATGGAAGTTGAAAGGGAACACCATTAGTCTAGAGTAGAAAGTATTTTGAGTTGTAACCGGTTAAGATTATAATTTAGGCTAAGTATAAAGTTCTTTCAGAAGTTTGTTTCAGAAGAATTGCAGCAGGTTTTATATTCTTCCAAAAGTTTTTACCGGAAGTACTCTTATTGTAATTTTGTACTAGAATTATGTAAATTTGTTATTTATACATGTAAGGTATGCATTTTTAGTATCATTGGAGTTAGTAATAGCCTTAGCACTCACATGGGTGAATGTGGCGGTAATGTCCCGATAGGATATTAATTATTTCCACTATAAACTTGTCAACAAAATTAAGATATAAATGGTAGAAAAATCGGGGTGTTACAAGCCATAGCTTGTAGAAACGCTCTCACATCATTATGTAAGAAGTATAAAACTAGTTTGACTTTTGAATGTGGATGGTATCCTTGTGACTGCCCGTGTTAAGATAAAGATTGTGAGTTTGAAGATGACATTCAATGAATCATTTGCCATGAAGGACTTAGG
This sequence comes from Limonium bicolor, assembly GCA_023374045.1. NCBI lineage: Eukaryota > Viridiplantae > Streptophyta > Magnoliopsida > Caryophyllales > Plumbaginaceae > Limonium > Limonium bicolor. The sequence continues at coordinate 77,037,141 of CM041778.1, read as the reverse complement.
ACCTTACCAAAATCCTTGGCAAGAAATTTGTACGTGAAAAAACTAGAAAGTTAATGTGAGGCTATCTCAACAACATTACATTTAGAAAGGAAGTTGAGGGGTTGAACATGGACAAAACCAAGCATATGAGCACACTTGTAGGAAATTTCAATTTAGCTATATACATTTTCCATTAGGTGATGATGTTGGTATAGATAATGTGTCATATTTTCTTGTATGGGTTGGCTTGTGCACACCATGATGTATACACAACCAAAATTAGCACACATATCTAGCATTGTTAGTCGATTTCTGTTGTATCCCTAGAAGAGTTGGAATGTAGTGATGTAGTATTTTTTTAGACAAGTAATTCATTGTATTAAGTAATATAATTCCATCCCTATAAGACGTGGTAAGTAAATGAAAATCCTAACAATCCATCGACTTAGACAATGGCGAGACTACTAAGGCAATGGAGCCTCATGGGCAATTGCAAAAGTAGTAAGAAGAGCCAAGGATCCAAGCTCAGGAGAAGAGCAGGATTAACAAAAGATATCATCATCTAGACAAAACAATTAGGAAACTAACTACTTGGGTAGTGGATAAACCAGTCAACCAAATAGCAAAGGACAACAAAGGTCATCCACAACAGCAAAAAAACCAATTAGCAGCAAACAAAATGATCACTAGCAGCAGGGCAACTCCAAAACCATTAGACCATAAAATAGGCAAACTTTCTGCCAAACAGATCGTAGACAGGCAGAGGTCCAAGGCTTTACTTCGTGGCTAAGTAAACAGCAATGTACCTTCCTTTTTTTATTGGTCTGGGAGGATCTAACCTCATTCGTTGTTCCCACAGCTATAGGGGTTCGCTGATGATCGAAGTGAAAACTAGGTAGAGAAGGGGCTCCAAGTGAGCATACAAACCCAATTGGTGAGTTTGCTTGCTTTATCCCATAGAAAAAAGGGTGCCAAATTGCTCATGCATCTCTACCTTTGCTTGCGAAATCATAGCTGCCTGGCTAGGAGTTGGTTCCACCTATGCCAACGAGGAAGATGCTGGTTGGAGGTGTCCAGGTGTAATTATAAGAGGGGTGGCAGGTAGATCACTCATTAGGAGATTCGGTGTCCTACATACCAAAATCCGCTCATTAGGAGGGGGAAAGGCCTTATGAAGCCTGAGCCTGGCTAAGTAGACTTCTAACCGAAGCCAAGGTCCAAATGTTGGGTGCTCGTCCTTTGTTGACAGCTGCATGCACTTCTCAGTAACATGAAAAAGACTCCCACATCCTGTACATATATCAGGGAGATTGTCATAGTTGGTCGGAATAATAAGGTCTTGACCTTCTAAATTCACTGTCTTGAAGCAATAGATAGAGGCATAAAGATCGAGAAGCACCTTGAAGCGTAAGTAAATAGATCTCGACACCTATGGGTTCCCCATGGCACTAGTAAAATGTCCAACTCGAGTGCCCAAGAGTTCTACAAAGTTGCAGTTGCAATTTGTGCGAGGGATGTCATAGGCTTGCACTTAACATGGCACCCATCTGAAGTCATTATCTTCGATAGGCACACCCCTATGGATGTTCTGGAGGGCGAAAAAGGAGTTATTCACTAGCCATGGACCGCTAACGAAGACAACATGCAAGGCTTGGGGATGATCAAACTCGAAAAGTTAGAAATTTGGCCCTAACTTATAGAAATGGAAGCTGCCAAAAGGGCTCCAGTATTGCCGAAACAACATTGTCAGGAGTTAGAAGGAATTTCATCAGCCATGAACATTTTCCTCAGAAGGCAACGTTCATAGGTTAAGAGAGCGTTGTTATTTTCAAAGACTTTCATTAGGTTAAGTACGAGAGGAATTGGAGCGGAAAGGGTGAGGCGTCGGAAGGTGCGGTAGTGAGGGAAGGAGGTTGGGTTGGGGATGAAAACAGGAAAGAGAGAGTCGAGTGTGGAGAGAAATTGAAATAATTTTTTTTCTTATACAGGACTCCATCATAGAGTTGGAGAAGATAAAGATGTGTGATTGGAAACATGCAAGGCGGCTATAGGGCTGACAATCTAATGATGACTTAACCAACCCCTTGGCTGTGGGGTGAGCAAAGGGAGGCAGTAGGATACTAGTTGCTCAGGTGTGATCATTATCGTCATGAGCTCCTTAGAAAATGCTAGGAACGGGCTAGGCACATTGGAATCTGAAAAAATAAGGGAGTCTTCGGCTGGGCAAAGGTGAAGAATAAGGCTGGGCAAATCGACTCCCACCGAAGGGAGAATAGAGAGCGTCAAGGATCCTACCTTGGTATTTAATGTAGTGATGTAGTATTGATGAGATGCCTATGAGGCACTAGTAAATGATGAAAGTGATTTGGAAGAGGAAAAACTATGTTAGTTGAACACACAAATGTTGATACTGTTATCTTTTCTGCAGTGCAAGTTATTTTTGGATGTCAAGAGTGATTGGTTAATTTATCAACCCCCAATTCAAAGTATATTGTTGCAAGTGAAACTTGAAAGAAAAAAGTGTTATGGTTGAAGAGCTTTTGTTGAAGCTTGGCCTTGATTAAGAAAATATATGAGCTCTAATATGACAACTATAGTGTAATTTACAAAGGAATGGATCTCAACCTTCATTCCCGAGTTCAGCACATTAATATCATACATCACTAGAATGAAGACGTGTTAGTAGAAAGTAGACCCACCATGAAAAAGCTCATACTAACACGGGAAGTGATACAATATGATGACCACGATTCATTCAGCTTAAAAGTTTACAACTGCTATACGGTGTTGGTATGATGTTTCACCTGAATTATGTGGTGAATGGGTAAAGTGTGGTTCAATTTCTTGCTGAGGGGTTTAATTACCAATAGCTGATTAGTGACTCTTGGTATTACAATGACTAAAATAATTAGTTACATATCTTTACTAGTTTTTCAATTAAAAACTTCTAGCATTCCCTACTCGCTAATTGCTCAGCTAATTCATGAATAAATGCTCTTTTAGTAAGCTTCTAAGCAGCCATAACTCCCATGTCTCCCTTTTCTATATGTGGATTTATGAGGATCAAACATGTTCCATATGCTTTATCAAGAGATGTTATCATGTATAGTAACAAGAAAATGTTCATGGTCCTCCCTTTTGACAGACAATTGATGAACACACAACAAACATTTGAATAGCCAACATGTAAAATGACAATCATTTTGGCGGATATCACACAAGGAGCTTACACTAAAATTGTAACAACCTCAAAACCACCCTGGTTCTGAGACTGTCACACACCGCACACTTATTACCTAAGATATGGAAGACTATACTCTAACGATACCCAAAACAGAAACAAATGCTCTTCTGTCACATGATCAGAATTATAAAGCGTACATACATATTACAAAGCGGAAACCAAAATACAAATGGGCCATGTTGTAGCAAAAAATATATAACAAAGTATATAAATAAATGCAAAGAAGAGGCAAGTGGACCTAATCGATGTAGTACAACAAGTGTCGTATCCACAAGGAAATTAATCCTACTTTCCTAGTCTGAGTAATTATCAATTGAAATGAAAGAAATAAATTAGGGTTTAGACAACGACAAGCGTGATTACGTTATTTGAGTAATTGCAATAATAACAAATAAACTAAAGGTGATAGTTTAAGGGATTGGATTACTTTGGGAATTTAGTAATCACCCAAACTACCTAAATATGCTAGCAATTCTTCTTATGCCATAGTTGTCTTTTTAGAACAAAGATAATGACCCTCTAAACCAAAGATGGGCTAAGTCTTACTTAGTTAATTTTAACCTTTAAAACCAATTAGGGTAAAACTCACTAAGTAGCATTAAGCAAGTTCTAGATAAAAGCCTCAAATTATACCCACTAACCCTAGGGGTGTAAATCAAGGGTTCCCTCTTAATTTGGTCACAAACCCTAACTCAAAACCAAATTGTAGCAAGGGTTCGCCAAGAATGCACTCAAGTGATCAATTTAAGAGCATTGAATGATAATTAAGAGATAAACAACTATATTAAGGCATAACAAGATTTACAAGCATATTCTAGGGTTTGGGGTCAAAAACCCATCCTAAAGCACTAAATGAATTTACTCAAACATTGGAGCTACAAAAGAGAGAAAGGAGAAAGAGATAGCCATTAATGAGAGTGGTTGAGCTTTGAATGAGGTGGGGTCTTCCCCTTTCTTCTCTTCTTCTTCTCTTCTCTTTTTTCTCCTCTTCTATCACCTCTATTAGTCGCCTCTATCTGCTCTCGAATGGAGCTGAAGTGTGCCATTGGATGAATGAATTTTAATTCTCCAAATTCTACGTTTTAACAAGTCTAGGGCGCCTCTGTGTGTGTCGTCCGTGTTTGCATCCAGCTAATAAACCCAGACCACACTGATGTGGAAATATCTGGGGGCGTAGAGTGGTCTAGGTTTGTAAACCCAGACACAAACCCGGACCATGTCGAAATTTTGGCAGAGAGTTGGGCGAGAGTGTGGCCCGGGTTCATAAACTCGGACACAAACCCGGACCATGTCGAAAAGAGGGAAGTAGCTAAAGCAAAGGATTGGTAATCGGACACAAACCCAAACCATGTCAGGTCAGAAAGTTGCGTAAGGGATTGATCCGGGTTTGTAAACCCGGACGTAAATTCGGACATGACTAAAAATGCATCAGAATGCCCATTTTTCTCCCGTTTGGTCCCGTCTTAGTCTCGACTCTCGTGACACGCATCCCCAAGTCTCGTATAAGCATCCAAACAGCTCCTTTTCATCGTTCCATTGTGGTCTAATGATCTCTTACCTAAATTGCATCCAAAAGTGTGCAAGTTCACTTATAATTACTAAATACTCTATAAAGTGGTGAAGATAGGTTATAACCCAAATAAAATGCAGGTGAATACGAAGCTACTAAATGCATATTTTCACCACTTATCAGGCCACATGGCCAACATTATAAATACAAATCTGAGCTCAAAACTAAAAACAAAAGCAAATGACTCCAGCCAATAGCTAAAACCTGCAAATCAGACAGAAATAGGGATGAGCAACCACAACTCAGCAGGTGATAAACTTCATCAGTTGAGCATGCTCAAAACGGTTTACAGAACATATATATACATATATACGAATACGCTTAGCAAAACAAAATCAAAATTCAAAGCAGTAGACTTTCAAAGCAAACTGAAGTCCAAAATAGAGCAGAGCGAAGCGAAAGTCAAAGCAGATAGTCAACAGCGGAAGCCATTTCAGAAGTTAGAAGCTTTACAAAAATTAGAAGCAGAACAGAGTGAAATCGGAAACCACGATCACATAATGATCACAAGCGAAATGATCTCAAAACAGAGCAAAGATCAGACATATTGGTTCACAACAGATCACTTTACAAAAGAGAAGTGGGACCCTAGCTCACAACACACACATATAAAAAGGTCAGAGACCCATGGATTGAAAGATCCCTCGACAACGCAGAAATGGAAATGACCCAAATACCAAAGGACCCATCAGTCCCACAGAAACAGAATGACGTCTACGTAGCATGCTACGGGTTAACTCGGCCCAGTCAACCACAACTCAGAAGGCTTATTCACTAGGTCCCAAAATAGAAGCTTAAACTTTCAAATAGATGGTGTTGTGAAATACAAACACCAAAGCACAAGAGCTGTATACAAACGAAGCCGAAACCGTTGCAGAAACAGAAGTGTTAAGCCAAGACTAGCCAAAACACAGAAAGCCAAACAGAAGTCGGAGGTCGAAACAAACTTTAAGAAAAAAAAAATCAAAGATCAAAAGCACAACGAATGCTTTCAGAGCAAAAATCCATGTAAATACACACTAAAACATGGAAAAATAGATCATACACACTTAGGGGATCATAACCCTACAAATTGAAGTCAAATCGGAGCTCAAACGAGTATTTTAGGCAAAATCAAAGGCGTGTCCCGACATACGTCCAAACCTATAAGTCCGGACACATGCCGTGACCCAAATAGAGGTGTCCGGACATGTTTCTGGACTTACAAGTCCGAACACATGCCAAACGTTCAAAATACACACGTCTAGATGCATGCTAAGTTTGAAAACATAGAGATGACCAGACATCTATCCAAACTTACATGTCTGGACAGAGTCCGGATAAATCATATACGAGGTAGTGTTTGTTGGTCTTTTTCCTTTTTCAACCGTGTTTCACATTGCTCTATTTTTCGATAGTCATAGCTTCCTTAAGTTCTTCCAAGGCTAAATCGAAAGTCGCCTTCTTCCCTGCCCTGGATGCGATTCAGGGCACGAAAATAGGTAAACAAATTTCGCCCAACTCTAATATCTCCCATTTAGCCTTGCCAAAAATCATGAACCCTCACCTAGCTCTCACGATATCCCGTCTCTTGACACCCTTCTTCGCAATGTCAAAGTCCCACTAAGCACTTGAATTCACCTTCCTTCGCTCGATTCCCATCCTTACGATGACTTTGGATTTGGCTACATTGTCTATTCCGAATTTTTTTTCTCTGAGAGATGACCATCCCTCCATACCCCTTTGTCTTTGGGTTCCTTATCTGAAGGTGTTACACCCTTGCGCAACTTCATCCTAAAACTATAGCCCATCTCCATGCTTTTGTGGCCCTCTGTGCTGAAATCAAGGTTTGTCCCGTTGCCACCAAATTTGTTCAACTCTTCACCAGTCGAGTTGATCCTGACAACTTGACCATTTCGAGTCGTGTTGGGTACTCTATCTTCGATTACAAAAAAGTTGGTCATCAGTGGAATTCGAAGTGGTTTGTCATTGTTCCTCTGCCCGGTCACTTTCTTGGGGCCCAATATTGCTCTTCGGTTGTTAAGGGTACACTTTATGGCGCTAGTCGCCAAAATCGGAGCTCTCAATTTCTCGATCCCTTAAAAGACTTAACGCGAAACAAGAGCGTGTTGAAGACTTCTTCTCAAGCGCGTGGCTGGCCGCACTGAAGCATTCTGAGAGTATAAATTTTATTCCATCTTCTTTTTTTTACCTTGTGCTTTCTGCTTCTGTAACACCCCAACCGTTAATCTCGTCATTACCTCTTAAACCGTTACTAATTACTCCTACTCACGCAGCGGGACTCTAATTACAACGAGGGGTGAAACACACCGTTAGCCACCCATGTGGCTAACCAGGCCTTTCTTACTTACCGTAACGGTCTGATGAACTGGAACAACCGAGTACTTCATAACACAATACTCAATTCCTTCTTACTATACCGAGTCTACAATATACGGATGCCGATAACATACTCGGACTTACACCTCTTTCAAATGCATTAGTAATTACCATCTAACTACCCATGCTCATAGCAGTCCCCGTCCTACTCTCTCGAACGGTGGTCAGCTTCAAGTACCTGCACACTAAAAACGTTCCCCCTAGGGGGTCAGCTTACGCTGAATATGAAATTCGCATATACCGCGTGCTAACCGCGGTACGCCGACTACTTTGGGTCGGATATACATGGAGTTCATTTTAATCAAACAACATGCATCATGGGAATACAATATATATGTATATTACACAAGGAATCTACATCCAATCAGGGAGCACAATTCCTAACCAACATAACAAGGTTGTTAGTGTATATGTTACTCTTAGGCCATGAGGATTATACCTCACTATGCCTTGTTTACTTATTCAGTACCTCTCCCTCTCTCTCGGGTTACTTATTCAATTACACGCCCATTCCTTGGGCTACTCGTACTATACTCACCCATACTCTCGGGTTACTTATTCTCATTATCTCACCCATACTCTTGGGTTATTTACACTCATTATCTCACCCACACTCTTGGGTTATTATACTCAAGCTCTTGTAATTCTCGAGACACTACAGGTCTCCTACGTCACGCTTGTTACTCTTAATACATATTAGGCCAAAACTCATGGCTCTCTAGCATAGTCTTACTTCCCCGGTTTCGACCCTACTCTGGGTCTAGCATGGTGGGAAGGTCAACTAGCTCTGGAACTTCTCTTAGTTCCCATCTCTTTTACTAGGTCCGACTACTCTCGGACTACTCTCTTTCCCATACACTCCTCTCTCGGAGTTATAATAATTTTATGTATTAGTCTAGAAGCATTCTCTTGATGTTTCTAATGACTTGGGAACTTTACTTAAATTCGGGTAATCTTAGTTTAAGGGTTACCCTCACAATCATATGCTTATACATTCGGATATTTTCTTATACCGGGTAAATCCTCATATAGGAGGTCGACCACGTCTCAAGGGAGTTACATAGTCCCTTAGGTCTCTTTTACCTTTCTTATAAGTTCACATTATTGGACTAACTTCATCCTCTCGATGGAGGTCATTTATCTCTCCACTCATATTTATTTCGTGGATTGTTTCAATAAGGTTCTCTAACCCGTTATCGGGTATTTACTCAACCCGTACATCTCCTCACATTTTAGGGAGTTCATATGTTTGTGTTATCGTTATACTTAATCGATAGCTTGGGTGTGTTTGCATATTACCATTGTTCATGAGACTACCCGATCTACGGGTTTCTAGTCAATCACTACTCTCTATGAGTCGGTCTATGCACTATGTTAGACCACACCGGCATACAAGTATGTTAGTCATACAACATACAATAAAGCATCCATAATCAAACAAGGGATTATTTTCATGCTTTAATCTTGATTAAGCCGGCACACAAACACACAAATCAAGTAACTCGGTTAGCATACGGGGCATGAGAAAATCATACCTTTCACCGGGGTTTTTACTTTACCGTGTCATCTCACCATGCTCGGGTCACGCACGATTCTCTGATAATGTTTCAAACATTATTATTAATACTAAACTCATACGGTACATATAAATGCTATTCCCGTATTACCCCGTTATCCCGTTAACTCGGTTTTACTTTGTCAATTTGAGTTTCACTTCTCAATCACTTCTAACACTTTCACACTTCCTAGGGCCTTTACATGTCACCAAACAAGGCCTTAACATCTTATAACATCATTAACATTCAAACCCCCATCATTTAAACCCTTTAAAACACTCTCTGTAGGTTTCTGGGGTGGTCCGGGACTTGGTCCTTACCCTAAGTCCCGGACCAATTGCAACTTAACTCTCGGGTGAAAATTACACATGGTCCGGGACCTTGTCCTGGAGTATAGTCCCGGACCAAAGCAGCACTTGCACTCTCGGCCTTAATTTAGGTGTGGTCCGGGACTTTGTCCAAGGACCAAGTCCCGGACCCTGCTAAAACCTGCTCCAAACTTGATTTTTCCACTCCAAATCAATCCTTAAACCACCCTTAATCTTTCCATAAACTTTCCACAAGTTTTCCACATGTTTAATCACCTTAAAACATGCTCTAAAACTCTTCAAATCATAGGCTCAAACCTTACTCAAACTCTTGCTCAAATTCACACATTTTCATTCTCATTTTACACTAATGCACACTTGTGCATTTCTAACTTCTCCTCAACCCTTTGCATTAGGCTCTCTTTCATTTTGACCATTCCACATCTTCCAAGGTAATGCACAACTCATACCAAGTTCCAAGGCTCACTCTTTAAGCCTTAAATCTCCTTTGTTTTTCTATAAACTCCTAAGGCACCTAACCACTCTTTTGCTACAGATTTTAGCATCAATTTCCTCCCCTTGAACAAGCCTTCCTACAGTGGTTAACTAACCCAATACAATCTCCATACATACCTAGCCATTCCTAGGTTATTCTCCACACAAATCATCACTTAAACCACTTAGATTACCACATAAATTTTGCCATAACTTGGCTACTTCTCTAACATTGCCCAAAACTCATACCACCATTTAAATCATCCTAAAACTAGCCAAACCACAAGGGTTCTATCAGCACTCAATATTTCCTCATTAATCAAGCAAAACTCATTAAACACCATAAAGCATAATTCATCATATACATAGCTCCCAAAACAAGCATTAACTCACAAAGGCTTTCTCACTTGCATTATTTCTAAGCAAGCACATTATCACCACAAATCAAGTGGGGTTCATTCATTTTATTAACCCTTCCCAAATACTAATAACACTTAGTTAAGTTTCTTACCTTAAATTTTCTTAAGTTTCCTTTTATTTCTCTTCTCCTCTTCTCCCCTCTTCTTCCTTCAAAATCGGCCAAGGCAATTCATTTGCCCACTTCTCTAGCCACATTCAAATTGCAAAATAAGCACCAAGGAGCTCCCTTAGGCTCGCCAATAAACTAAAATTCACAAGGATGCTTAAAGCACCAAATTAGGTTTTACCTTTGGAATTTCTTGAATGGTTTTCAACTCTTGAATCTTAAGAGGGACTCCCACCACCATTAAAGCTTGGAGAATATCTCAAACAAGGAAGAAAAGCTAGTCATTACCAAAAGCCAAAATCGGCCAAGGTGGGAAAATGGAGAAACATGACTTTTTCATGGATATTTTTACCTTGCTAGAAAGGGGAAGCTTCAAGCTTCAAGTTTATGTGCTTTTCTCCTCAAATGGGCAACCCATGAAAATGAACTTCAAGCTTTTGGGATTTTGAAAAGAGGGAAAGGTAGAGTTTGATGAGAGGAGTTTAAATATGCGATTATTTTTCAATTCGGAGCAAGGATGAGACTTGAGCAAGGAGAAGAATGGAGAACCCTTGCTTGAGCTCCCATGTCGCACAGCACCAGAGAGGGAGGAAGGGAATCGTGGAGAAGGGGAAATAAAGAAGAAGAAGGAAAAGTGAGAGGAAAGAGAGTGAGAGAATAGTTTTATGTTTTTACTTTTTACTTTTCTCTCTCCTCCTTTACTTTCTTTCTTTCTTTATTTGCTAACTAATAAACATGAGAGGGGGGGCTTCTTATTTAATAAAACCGGCCCCCACTAGCTAGTTAAGCTGGAGCGTTTTTCAGTTTCTGACAGAAAACGCTCGTTATTTTACCCGGTTTGGCACTATTCACTAACCGGGCCCGTTTTTCGGATTTTTCTCGTTTCTTTATTTTTAATGGCTATTAAGCTTCCATTAATACTTAATTATAGTTATATAATCAACTATAATTTTTACGGGTCCATTTGACCACTTAAAGTCACGTTTTTGGGTTTCCTCGAAAAACGTGCTTTAAAACTCCGTTAGCGTTTTAATCCATTATTTGGATCCGTTTTCTTCGGGAATCATTCCGTACACTTATTAGGCCTAACTAAGCCTTAGGAATCCATCTCGGACCCTCTCGAGATCATGTATCTCTTATACTCATTTAACGCGCATTTTAGCGTTTTTCGCTTTTCAAGCGTTTTCTCTTTTCTTTTGGTTTTATTTCCTTTACCAATACCCTTTAGGCACCATTAGGCCTTTTATAATCATATTAGAGTAATTTAATCACCATTTTTAGATCCGGGGTATTAAAATCTACCCCCCTTAGGAACTTTGTCCTCAAAGTTGGTGAATCTAGGTGGTTACTCTCATGGCATTCAATGCCAAGGTTATAGTACATGTATAACCCTACCGACTCCGCAAGTCAGTCTCGTTTCATACTACACATACCACACACATATCACAGCATGTATAGCAATCAAAAATACTTTTTGTTCTCTCTCCATGGAATCGGTCCGAAGACAAGAAGGCACTACAGTCCTCGAATCCATGTTGAGTGATATACTACTGATCCCTCAGGTACCGGTCACGTTGAACACTTACTCTTTCTGGTTCACGGCCGTTTCATGACAAATGGGCACTTACTCTCTCTGGCCCACGGTCCCTTCGGTTCTGATCAAAACATTACACATATACATATCCTCAGGCACTCTGGTTGACTCACTCAACACAGGAACATCTCAGGGTATTCTCCCCGTCCCGCTGCCTTTGGAAAAATCACACACTGTCACCGCCCCAACCGGTCACTTAGGACCGCCGCACGTACGGTGAAATGGTTTCAAAACTAATACACGCCCACCGTTCTACCGGTCATCAAGACTTAAGGCCACAGCCATCGGCGGGTGATAGCGGTTTCAAAACCAATTTTCATTTCCATCTTCATACTTGAAGAAAATTCTTTTTCCAAAATCTGTTTGAAAATTCTTTTTAAAACATCACACAACTCCAAATCCGGTTCATGGTAGTTGTATCTTTTCTTAGCGTGATTACTTGTGACCACTTATAGGGAGCTTCAAGAATCATCCAACCCTGATGTGATCAGCATCAGTGTTGAACTATCCTTCCACCCCAATTTGTGTTCGGTTTCCCTTGATCGCTAGCATCAAGTTCCACCTCCCACGTCAGTTTCAAACAATCAGATAGACAAACATTTTCGTTTTCTATCTTTTACTTTTTCTAGTCATATTCATAAAACAATCTGTTTCAATTTATCTTTATCATGGAACTTAAGTCATCCATTATTCTCTATTTGTTTCACTACCTTGCCTAGGCATTCCATACTTGTGGCCTCATTAGTCAAATTATTACTCAACTTAAAACATACAACATACAACTCCAAAGGATGGAACTCACTCCATCAATCATTCTCAAAAAAATCACCTAGGGAACTCACTCCCTCTTAGGTTACACATCGGTTTCATGCCGATTTATACTCGTCATATCTCATGTCTAATCTCAATAGACAAATACTAAAGGGATTCTCATTCCCTAAGAGTTCTCTACTCCTCTTTTCATAAATATTACATACTCGTTACTTGCATCACTCATGCACAACAATCATTATTACACAATGAATGGGTACATATGTTTATGTAACATAAGTTCCAATCATCAAAACAATTTCTTTTGTGCTATGCACATAGTAGTTTACGCACCAATACGTAAAACATACTCTAAGCGGTTTCTCGCCCTACCCCCCTTAAAAGGGGTTACGCCCGCGTAACCAACCATATGTTATCACTGAACATTGGTTCATTAATTCGGGTATCATGAAGTATTTTAACTTCAATGCGGTTAATTAACTCATAACCGGGTTAGGTTCTAGCCTCTAAGGCTTCAAGGCGTTTATGATTAGCCATCTACTCACAATTGCTAGGTATAATTAACCTTTGAATTATGGTCCACAAGCTTCTGCTGCGTGATCTAATAACTAGAGCTTAACTCGCCCTTTTGGTATTTTCAATGTATTATCCACTCCCTTTCTATCCGTTTTTACTTGGGAATAAGGTTTGTCAATCGTCGCTAGGTATCTCTTACCGTATGCGAATTCGATGAATTTTAGATTGTCTCTCCAGTTCTCTGGGAATCTACTTCGTATAACACTGTATACCTTTGTGATTATTCACTTATTTTTCCCGACTTGTTGTCGGTTGAGGTCAAGCTACTACTTAGCATGTAGTGCTTCCTCGTTTAATAGTGGCTCATGGATTATGTTTGTTTCTTGGTTCTGTACCAGAGTTCTTCATTCATACTACTCTGCATTTTTCCACATATCAATCCTGGGCCCTGTGGGTTACTGCCCACGTTCTTTGTGCATCTTTGGCCAATGGCCGCACGGTTATCTCTCTAGATTCTCACTCAACAGGCTTCGTTGACATTTCTCAATTCCTGGCTCTCCCACTTGATCATTACCGCACAAGTGCAATACCAAAACACTCAGTCATACAGAGTGCAGAAGCGTAAACCCTTGACAGTAAATCTCTCATGAGATAGGAATGATCATGTCTTCTTTACCACATTTCCTTATCAGCTTCATATCACTAACCGAATATACTCTTACTGCGAACCTTGTTCTACTCGTTACAACATTCACTTATATGGCATCCGCTACTACTTTAGCTGCCGCTCATGTACTCCCGCCATTTATACTATGGCTTGCCATTCATTTAGCTCAATGAAATACGTTACTCTTTAAAATCTCTCTGCGCACTTGCGCACTGCTTATTCTGCAGTTCATATTGCACACATACAGTGTTTACTACTCAACTGATTACTCTTCGGTTTAGAATTACCGCAATCGAGGTTCCTCCTTACACTCTACTATAGTTCATATACTCATTGGCAATATACACATGCTCAAGTTTTACTACACCGCACTAGCGGTTTCACATTTCATACCTAGGTGGTAGCCTTTCTCTGGAGGATTCACGCAAATGCCGCTCCATAGGCCCCATAATAACAAGTGGTATCCCCACTCTAAGGTAGTGGTTCATTCTCCACTGTTCCTCTTATGCCTCTATGCATAGGTTTACAACGTTTAGATCTACAAGTTGCAGTTAGTTACCGGCTTATAAGCCACATTGCCTCGCCATGCTCCATGCGGGCTGTTTATACAGGTTTCCGCTTCTCCGTATACCATTAAATGGTTTGGAGGTATTACTGGGTTTTGATATGGTAGTTTCATCACGCTTCCGTTCATGGAAGGCCCTTTAAGTATCTTGACATTAATTTATGTCCACTGGCAGTTTAGGATATCCCGTGTTACGTGGGATCCCTTCGGGTTCTACCCGAGTGTTCGCTTTAACACTTGTGTTCTCGACACGATAACTCGTTCAACTACTGACTCCGGCACCCTTCACGGATTGCTCCTGGGTGTTACTGATTTGCGCCATTACATTTGGCCTGAACTCATGGGTATGTTCAGTTCCTTACTCCGCCTTGTGGTTATATACTTGACTATCCCGTTTAGGGTTGTAATGTCTCCCATTCTTGGGTAGACCATTGGTACTTTTCCTTCACCTTCTTGGTCAGGTCATTATCCTCTGTGGTGAGGTATTCTACGGGAATTTTATCCCATTCATCAAATATTGATATATTCATTTTAGGCATTCGCCGTATTGTTTATACTGGGTATTCTTCCAGTTGTCACATATCCAATGTCTACACTTAATACTCTGTGCTTCTCGCACTTCTTAACGTTATGTTCTTAGCTCCATCATCCTACTGGATTCTTGACTCCTTTAGCTTGGTAAGCTTCTTTGTGTTCTTCGATCATTCGAGGTGTCCAACTGTCTCGGTTTGAATTGGCTCTTTCGTCCGTAGTATGGAGTGGGCTACTTCCCGTGTTCCGTACTCTACTTGTATACATACATGGAGTATCTTATTGATACGTTACCACTTACCCAACTAACTCATAATTGGTCTGTCAGGCCCGCAAGCTCCTTTGGAGTGCGGTCGTTCCATGTCTCATTTGTGTACACTTGTAGTGTCGGTCACGCCTAAGTGAAGTATTCTGTTGCCAACTCCTCTTGTATCGTCCTATGATGATTTACCATGGCTCTCTGGTTTGGTTTTAAAATTTGGGGGTTTTTGGAAAACTTGCGTTTTTAAAGAAAAATTTGAGTTTAGAAAATAAAATCTTCATGGCATTCCCTTGCCGGTTGCTTCTTACCAGGTCTAGCTTCTCGCCGACCGGTATGCTCCTCAATAAAGTGGTCAGGCTGTCAGGCCTTTCCGAAGTTTCATTTCAGAATTTCTTAGGGTTGTCTTGCCATATTGGCTTCTCTCGCCATTTTGGTACTTGCTAAGTACTGGTCGCTTGTCAAAGCTCCTCTTAATAGTCCGTTTTTACTGCACTTGCCGTGGCAAGTGCGCAGTACAGGCGGTTTTTAGGTTAACTAATACCGGTCACGGTATCGTTCACGTTGTATTTGGTAGCCTTGTCGGCTCTTCCTTGATCCTTTAGTTGGATAACTACTCCTTAGAGTTGCTTCTCATTCATCTTGACATGACTATCATTCATTTAGGTGCTTCTCCACTCTTGGAGTTCCTTATTTACTTAGTTCTAGGTTCTACCTCGTTGTTCGTTCCACGTCTTTACTGTGGTTACCGAGGGTTAAGTCATTCAGGCACTACTGCTGTAGTCCTATTTGGGTATCCCGCAGTTATGCTTGCAGCTGTCTAAGCTGTGCCCGTTAGGTATTGCAACCTCTTCGGGTGTGGCAGGGTGGGTGTACCAACTCTCAACTATGTTCTTAATTGGTTGGTATACCCTTAGTGGTATTACATATCATGGCGGTCCGTAGACATGTGTCCCGGTTCTCGTTATTTCTCATGAGTCCGCCTTGTTGCACGGTTGGTGCTTTCTTCTTGCTGCTGCTCTCCAGCTTTCTCGCGACTGCTAAGCATGTCGCCCCAAGTTGCCACAGATTTCGGTCTCCTTGGATTAGGATTTCTCGATCTCTCGCCATTATGTGCGGTTATTGTCATTTCAGCGGGATCCGTCTCCGGGATTTCCGGTTCTCGGGATCTACCGCATGACAGGTTCTGGTTCAAAATGAAATATTTAACCACTGCCAGATCGGGTTTCCCCGCCTCTCTGGCGTTCTTTCCCGAACTTTTAATACGGGTGTTGTGGAGGGCGGGTTTGGTATTGTAGGTATCCAGATCATACTGGAAGTTCCTAACTAGCGCATCTCTCACGCTACCACTCAACCCTAGCCCTAATCTCTAATCCTACTCGGTATTCCTAAGCTCGGTATTTCCAGTCATCAGAGCGATACTTCGCTCTGATACCATTTTTGTAACACCCCAACCGTTAATCTCGTCATTACCTCTTAAACCGTTACTAATTACTCCTACTCACGCAGCGGAACTCTAATTACAACGAGGGGTGAAACAACGCCGTTAGCCACCCATGTGGCTAACCAGGCCTTTCTTACTACCGTAACGGTCTGATGAACTGGAACAACCGAGTACTTCATACAAACAATACTCAATTCCTTTCTACTATACCGAGTCTACAATATACGGATGCCGATAACATACTCGGACTTACACCTCTTCAAATGCATAGTAATTACAATCTAACTACCCATGCTCACAGCAGTCCCCGTCCTACCTCTCGAACGGTGGTCAGCTTCAAGTACCTGCACACTAAAAACGTTCCCCCTAGGGGGTCAGCTTACGCTGAATATGAAATTCGCATATACCGCGTGCTAACCGCGGTACGCCGACTACTTTGGGTCGGATATACATGGAGTTCATTTTAATCAAACAACATGCATCATGGCAATACAATATATATGTATATACACAAGGAATCTACATCCAATCACGGAACACATTCCTAACTAACATAACAAGTTGTTAGTGTAATGGTTACTCTTAGGCATGAGGATTATTCCTCACTATGCCTTGTTTACTTATTCAATACCTCACCCTCTCTCTCGGGTTACTTATTCATACACCCATTCTCTTGGGCTACTCATTCTATACTTACCCATTCTCTCGGGTTACTTATTCTCATATCTCACCCCTACTCTTGGGTTATTTATACTCATTATCTCACCCACACTCTTGGGTTATTATACTCAAGCTCTTGTAATTCTCGAGACACTACAGGTCTCCTACGTCACGCTTGTTACTCTTTACATACTTAGCCAAAACTCATGGCTCTCTAGCATAGTCTTACTTCCCCGGTTTCGACCCTACTCTGGGTCTAGCATGGTGGGAAGGTCAACTAGCTCACGGAACTTCTCTTAGTTCCTATCTCTTTTACTTAGGTCCGACTACTCTCGGACTACTCTCTTCCCATACACTCCTCTCTCGGAGTTATAATAATTCATGTATATTAGTCTAGAAGCATCACTCGATGTTTCTAATGACTTGGGAACTTTACTTAAATTCGGGTAATCTTAGGTTTAAGGGTTACCCTCACAATCATATACTTATACATTCGGATATTTTCTTATACCGGGTAAAATCCTCATATAGAGGTCGACCGTCTCAAGGGAGTTACATAGTCCCTTAGGTCTCTTTTACCTTTCTTATAGTTCACATTATTGGACTAACTTCATCCTCTCGATGGAGGTTCTTTATCTCTCCACTCATATTTATTTCGTGGATTGTTTCAATAAGGTTTCTAACCGTTATCGGGTATTTACTCAACCCGTACATCTCCTCACATTCTAGGGAGTTCATATGTTTGTGTTATCGTTATACTTAATCGATAGCTTGTGTGTTTGCATATTCCATTGTTATGACTACCCGTCACGGGTTTCTAGTCAATCAATACTCTCTATGAGTCGGTCTATGCACTATGTTAGACCACACCGGCATACAAGTATGTTAGTTCTCATACAACATACAATAAAGCATCATAATCAAACAAGGGATTATTTTCATGCTTTAATCTTGATTAAGCCGGCACACAAACACACAAATCAGAGTAACTCGGTTAGCATACGGGGCATGAGAAAATCATACCTTTCACCGGGGTTTTTACTTTACCGTGTCATCTCACCATGCTCGGGTCACGCACGATTCTGATAATGTTTCAAACATTATTAATACTAAGCTCATACGGTACATATAAATGCTATCCCGTACTTACCCCGTTATCCCGTTATCTCGGTTTTACTTTGTTAATTTGAGTTTCACTTCTCAATCACTTCTAACACTTTCTTACACTTCCTAGGGCCTTTACATGTCACCAAACAAGGCCTTAACATCTTATAACATCATTAACATTCAAACCCCCATCATTTAAACCCTTTAAAACACTCTCTGTAGGTTTCTGGGGTGGTCCGGGACTTGGTCCTTACCTAAGTCCCGGACCAATTGCAAACTTAACTCTCGGGTGAAAATTACACATGGTCCGGGACCTTGTCCTGGAGTATAGTCCCGGACCAAAGCAGCACTTGCACTCTCGGCCTTAATTTAGGTGTGGTCCGGGACTTTGTCCAAGGACCAAGTCCCGGACCCTGCTAAAACCTGCTCCAAACTTGATTTTTCCACTCCAAATCAATCCTTAAACCACCCTTAATCTTTCCATAAACTTTCCACAAGTTTTCCACATGTTTAATCACCTTAAAACATGCTCTAAAACTCTTCAAATCATAGGCTCAAACCTTACTCAAACTCTTGCTCAAATTCACACATTTTCATTCTCATTTTACACTAATGCACACTTGTGCATTTCTAACTTCTCCTCAACCCTTTGCATTAGGCTCTCTTTCATTTTGACCATTCCACATCTTCCAAGGTAATGCACAACTCATACCAAGTTCCAAGGCTCACTCTTTAAGCCTTAAATCTCCTTTGTTTTTCTATAAACTCCTAAGGCACCTAACCACTCTTTTGCTACAGATTTTAGCATCAATTTCCTCCCCTTGAACAAGCCTTCCTACAGTGGTTAACTAACCCAATACAATCTCCATACATACCTAGCCATTCCTAGGTTATTCTCCACACAAATCATCACTTAAACCACTTAGATTACCACATAAATTTTGCCATAACTTGGCTACTTCTCTAACATTGCCCAAAACTCATACCACCATTTAAATCATCCTAAAACTACCAAACCACAAGGGTTCTATCAGCACTCAATATTTCCTCATTAATCAAGCAAAACTCATTAAACACCATAAAGCATAATTCATCATATACATAGCTCCCAAAACAAGCATTAACTCACAAAGGCTTTCTCACTTGCATTATTTCTAAGCAAGCACATTATCACCACAAATCAAGTGGGGTTCATTCATTTTATTAACCCTTCCCAAATACTAATAACACTTAGTTAAGTTTCTTACCTTAAATTTTCTTAAGTTTCCTTTTATTTCTCTTCTCCTCTTCTCCCCTCTTCTTCCTTCAAAATCGGCCAAGGCAATTCATTTGCCCACTTCTCTAGCCACATTCAAATTGCAAAATAAGCACCAAGGAGCTCCCTTAGGCTCGCCAATAAACTAAAATTCACAAGGATGCTTAAAGCACCAAATTAGGTTTTACCTTTGGAATTTCTTGAATGGTTTTCAACTCTTGAATCTTAAGAGGGACTCCCACCACCATTAAAGCTTGGAGAATATCTCAAACAAGGAAGAAAAGCTAGTCATTACCAAAAGCCAAAATCGGCCAAGGTGGGAAAATGGAGAAACATGACTTTTTCATGGATATTTTTACCTTGCTAGAAAGGGGAAGCTTCAAGCTTCAAGTTTATGTGCTTTTCTCCTCAAATGGGCAACACCCATGAAAATGAACTTCAAGCTTTTGGGATTTTGAAAAGAGGGAAAGGTAGAGTTTGATGAGAGGAGTTTAAATATGCGATTATTTTTCAATTCGGAGCAAGGATGAGACTTGAGCAAGGAGAAGAAGATGGAGAACCCTTGCTTGAGCTCCCATGTCGCACAGCACCAGAGAGGGAGGAAGGGAATCGTGGAGAAGGGGAAATAAAGAAGAAGAAGGAAAAGTGAGAGGAAAGAGAGTGAGAGAATAGTTTTATGTTTTTACTTTTTACTTTTCTCTCTCCTCCTTTACTTTCTTTCTTTCTTTATTTGCTAACTAATAAACATGAGAGGGGGGGCTTCTTATTTAATAAAACCGGCCCCCACTAGCTAGTTAAGCTGGAGCGTTTTTCAGTTTCTGACAGAAAACGCTCGTTATTTTACCCGGTTTGGCACTATTCACTAACCGGGCCCGTTTTTCGGATTTTTCTCGTTTCTTTATTTTTAATGGCTATTAAGCTTCCATTAATACTTAATTATAGTTATATAATCAACTATAATTTTTACGGGTCCATTTGACCGCTTAAAGTCACGTTTTTGGGTTTCCTCGAAAAACGTGCTTTAAAACTCCGTTAGCGTTTTAATCCATTATTTGGATCCGTTTTCTTCGGGAATCATTCCCGTACACTTATTAGGCCTAACTAAGCCTTAGGAATCCATCTCGGACCCTCTCGAGATCATGTATCTCTTATACTCATTTAACGCGCATTTTAGCGTTTTTCGCTTTTCAAGCGTTTTCTCTTTTCTTTTGGTTTTATTTCCTTTACCAATACCCTTTAGGCACCATTAGGCCTTTATAATCATATTAGAGTAATTTAATCACCATTTTTAGATCCGGGGTATTAAAGCTTCTCTTCTTACTTTGTTTATTTTCTACAAATTTTCCTCAGATTGGGTCGAAAGTAGGCCCCTTCTGTGACTGGATATTTGTTTCCTTCAAGGTTGGGTTGACAAAGTAGATTACTATGCCTCTCTAAACGCCACGGAGGAGGCGGCCAGACGCTTGATGGAGCAAGCTCCCTCTGCTTCAAAAAAAAAACACCTGGCAAGGAAATCGATAATGCACCAAAGAGACAGAAAAGAAGAGACTCACCCAAAAAAGATGATGGTCAAGGGTCGCCTGAAACCCCAGATTTTGGATCTCCTGATGTCTCTAATCAGCTAGGTACATGGTATACAAGTCCAAATTCCGGACGCCAGGTGTTTCTTCTTCTTACTCCAAGATCGGGTCTCAACCTTAGTCCTCTGGGGATAAGTAAATCTGCGTGTGCGTGCGATTTATCTTTATCATGGAACTTAAGTCATCCATTATTCTCTATTTGTTTCACGTACCTTGCCTAGGCATTCCATACTTGTGGCCTCATTAGTCAAATTATTACTCAACTTAAAACATACAACATACAACTCCAAAGGATGGAACTCACTCCATCAATCATTCTCAAATAAAATCACCTAGGGAACTCACTCCCTCTTAGGTTACACATCGGTTTCATGTCGATTTATACTCGTCATATCTCATGTCTAATCTCAATAGACAAATACTAAAGGGATTCTCATTCCCTAAGAGTTTCTCTACTCCTCTTTTCATAAATATTACATACTCGTTACTTGCATCACTCATGCACAACAATCATTATTACACAATGAATGGGTACATATGTTTATGTAACATAAGTTCCAATCATCAAAACAATTTCTTTTGTGCTATGCACATAGTAGTTTACGCACCAATACGTAAAACATACTCTAAGCGGTTTCTCGCCCTACCCCCCTTAAAAGGGGTTACGCCCGCGTAACCAACCATATGTTATCACTGAACATTGGTTCATTAATTCGGGTATCATGAAGTATTTTAACTTCAATGCGGTTAATTAACTCATAACCGGGTTAGGTTCTAGCCTCTAAGGCTTCAAGGCGTTTATGATTAGCCATCTACTCACAATTGCTAGGTATAATTAACCTTTGAATTATGGTCCACAAGCTTCTGCTGCGTGATCTAATAACTAGAGCTTAACTCGCCCTTTTGGTATTTTCAATGTATTATCCACTCCCTTTCTATCCGTTTTTACTTGGGAATAAGGTTTGTCAATCGTCGCTAGGTATCTCTTACCGTATGCGAATTCGATGAATTTTAGATTGTCTCTCCAGTTCTCTGGGAATCTACTTCGTATAACACTGTATACCTTTGTGATTATTCACTTATTTTTCCCGACTTGTTGTCGGTTGAGGTCAAGCTACTACTTAGCATGTAGTGCTTCCTCGTTTAATAGTGGCTCATGGATTATGTTTGTTTCTTGGTTCTGTACCAGAGTTCTTCATTCATACTACTCTGCATTTTTCCACATATCAATCCTGGCCCCTGTGGGTTACTGCCCACGTTCTTTGTGCATCTTTGGCCAATGGCCGCATGGTTATCTCTCTAGATTCTCACTCAACAGGCTTCGTTGACATTTCTCAATTCCTGGCTCTCCCACTTGATCATTACCGCACAAGTGCAATACCAAAACACTCAGTCATACAGAGTGCAGAAGCGTAAACCCTTGACAGTAAATCTCTCATGAGATAGGAATGATCATGTCTTCTTTACCACATTTCCTTATCAGCTTCATATCACTAACCGAATATACTCTTACTGCGAACCTTGTTCTACTCGTTACAACATTCACTTATATGGCATCCGCTCTACTTTAGCTGCCGCTCATGTACTCCCGCCATTTATACTATGGCTTGCCATTCATTTAGCTTAATGAAATACGTTACTTTTTAAAATCTCTCTGCGCACTTGCGCACTGCTTACTCTGCAGTTCATATTGCACACATACAGTGTTTACTACTCAACTGATTACTCTTCGGTTTAGAATTACCGCAATCGAGGTTCCTCCTTACGCTCTACTATAGTTCATATACTCATTGGCAATATACACATGCTCAAGTTTTACTACACCGCACTAGCGGTTTCACATTTCATACCTAGGTGGTAGCCTTTCTCTGGAGGATTCACGCAAATGCCGCTCCATAGGCCCCATAATAACAAGTGGTATCCCCACTCTAAGGTAGTGGTTCATTCTCCACTGTTCCTCTTATGCCTCTATGCATAGGTTTACAACGTTTAGATCTACAAGTTGCAGTTAGTTACCGGCTTATAAGCCACATTGCCTCGCCATGCTCCATGCGGGCTGTTTATACAGGTTTCCGCTTCTCCGTATACCATTAAATGGTTTGGAGGTATTACTGGGTTTTGATATGGTAGTTTCATCACGCTTCCGTTCATGGAAGGCCCTTTAAGTATCTTGACATTAATTTATGTCCACTGGCAGTTTAGGATATCCCGTGTTACGTGGGATCCCTTCGGGTTCTACCCGAGTGTTCGCTTTAACACTTGTGTTCTCGACACGATAACTCGTTCAACTACTGACTCCGGCACCCTTCACGGATTGCTCCTGGGTGTTACTGATTTGCGCCATTACATTTGGCCTGAACTCATGGGTATGTTCAGTTCCTTACTCCGCCTTGTGGTTATATACTTGACTATCCCGTTTAGGGTTGTAATGTCTCCCATTCTTGGGTAGACCATTGGTACTTTTCCTTCACCTTCTTGGTCAGGTCATTATCCTCTGTGGTGAGGTATTCTACGGGAATTTTATCCCATTCATCAAATATTGATATATTCATTTTAGGCATTCGCCGTATTGTTTATACTGGGTATTCTTCCAGTTGTCACATATCCAATGTCTACACTTAATACTCTGTGCTTCTCGCACTTCTTAACGTTATGTTCTTAGCTCCATCATCCTACTGGATTCTTGACTCCTTTAGCTTGGTAAGCTTCTTGTGTTCTTCGATCATTCGAGGTGTCCAACTGTCTCGGTTTGAATTGGCTCTTTCGTCCGTAGTATGGAGTGGGCTACTTCCCGTGTTCCGTACTCTACTTGTATACATACATGGAGTATCTTATTGATACGTTACCACTTACCCAACTAACTCATAATTGGTCTGTCAGGCCCGCAAGCTCCTTTGGAGTGCGGTCGTTCCATGTCTCATTTGTGTACACTTGTAGTGTCGGTCACGCCTAAGTGAAGTATTCTGTTGCCAACTCCTCTTGTATCGTCCTATGATGATTTACCATGGCTCTCTGGTTTGGTTTTAAAATTTGGGGGTTTTTGGAAAACTTGCGTTTTTAAAGAAAAATTTGAGTTTAGAAAATAAAATCTTCATGGCATTCCCTTGCCGGTTGCTTCTTACCAGGTCTAGCTTCTCGCCGACCGGTATGCTCCTCAATAAAGTGGTCAGGCTGTCAGGCCTTTCCGAAGTTTCATTTCAGAATTTCTTAGGGTTGTCTTGCCATATTGGCTTCTCTCGCCATTTTGGTACTTGCTAAGTACTGGTCGCTTGTCAAAGCTCCTCTTAATAGTCCGTTTTTACTGCACTTGCCGTGGCAAGTGCGCAGTACAGGCGGTTTTTAGGTTAACTAATACCGGTCACGGTATCGTTCACGTTGTATTTGGTAGCCTTGTCGGCTCTTCCTTGATCCTTTAGTTGGATAACTACTCCTTAGAGTTGATTCTCATTCATCTTGACATGACTATCATTCATTTAGGTGCTTCTCCACTCTTGGAGTTCCTTATTTACTTAGTTCTAGGTTCTACCTCGTTGTTCGTTCCATCTTTACTGTGGTTACCGAGGGTTAAGTCATTCAGGCACTACTGCTGTAGTCCTATTTGGGCGTATCCCGCAGTTATGCTTGCAGCTGTCTAAGCTGTGCCCGTTAGGTATTGCAACCTCTTCGGGTGTGGCAGGGTGGGTGTACCAACTCTCAACTATGTTCTTAATTGGTTGGTATACCCTTAGTGGTATTACATATCATGGCGGTCCGTAGACATGTGTCCCGGTTCTCGTTATTTCTCATGAGTCCGCCTTGTTGCACGGTTGGTGCTTTCTTCTTGCTGCTGCTCGGCCAGCTAGGTTCTCGCGACTGCTAAGCATGTCGCCCCAAGTTGCCACAGATTTCGGTCTCCTTGGATTAGGATTTCTCGATCTCTCGCCATTATGTGCGGTTATTGTCATTTCAGCGGGATCCGTCTCCGGGATTTCCGGTTCTCGGGATCTACCGCATGACAGGTTCTGGTTCAAAATGAAATATTTAACCACTGCCAGATCGGGTTTCCCCGCCTCTCTGGCGTTCTTTCCCGAACTTTTAATACGGGTGTTGTGGAGGGCGGGTTTGGTATCGTAGGTATCCAGATCATACTGGAAGTTCCTAACTAGCGCATCTCTCACGCTACCACTCAACCCATAGCCCAAAGTCTCTAATTCCTAACTCGGTATTACCTAAGCTCGGTACTTTCCAGTCATCAGAGCGATACTTCGCTCTGATACCATTTTTGTAACACCCCAACCGTTAATCTCGTCATTACCTCTTAAACCGTTACTAATTACTCCTACTCACGCAGCGGACTCTAATTACAACGAGGGGTGAAACAACGCCGTTAGCCACCCATGTGGCTAACCAGGCCTTTCTTACTTACCGTAACGGTCTGATGAACTGGAACAACCGAGTACTTCATACAACACAATACTCAATTCCTTTCTTTACCGAGTCTACAATATACGGATGCCGATAACATACTCGGACTTACACCTCTTTCAAATGCATTAGTAATTACCATCTAACTACCCATGCTTCATAGCAGTCCCCGTCCTACTCTCTCGAACGGTGGTCAGCTTCAAGTACCTGCACACTAAAAACGTTCCCCCTAGGGGGTCAGCTTACGCTGAATATGAAATTCGCATATACCGCGTGCTAACCGCGGTACGCCGACTACTTTGGGTCGGATATACATGGAGTTCATTTTAATCAAACAACATGCATCATGGGAATACAATATATATGTATATTACACAAGGAATCTACATCCAATCAGGGAGCACAATTCCTAACCAACATAACAAGGTTGTTAGTTGTATATGTTTACTCTTAGGCCATGAGGATTATACCTCACTATGCCTTGTTTACTTATTCAGTACCTCTCCCTCTCTCTCGGGTTACTTATTCAATTACACGCCCATTCTCTTGGGCTACTCGTACTATACTCACCCATACTCTCGGGTTACTTATTCTCATTATCTCACCCATACTCTTGGGTTATTTACACTCATTATCTCACCCACACTCTTGGGTTATTTATACTCAAGCTCTTGTAAATTCTCGAGACACTACAGGTCTCCTACGTCACGCTTGTTACTCTTAATACATATTTAGGCCAAAACTCATGGCTCTCTAGCATAGTCTTACTTCCCCGGTTTCGACCCTACTCTGGGTCTAGCATGGTGGGAAGGCTCAACTAGCTCCTGGAACTTCTCTTAGTTCCCATCTCTTTTACATAGGTCCGACTACTCTCGGACTACTCACTTTCCCATACACTCCTCTCTCGGAGTTATAATAATTTTATGTATATTAGTCTAGAAGCATCACTCTTGATGTTTCTAATGACTTGGGAACTTTACTTAAATTCGGGTAATCTTAAGTTTAAGGGTTACCTCACAATCATATACTTATACATTCGGATATTTTCTTATACCGGGTAAATCCTCATATAGGAGGTCGACCACGTCTCAAGGGAGTTACATAGTCCCTTAGGTCTCTTTTACCTTTCTTATAGTTCACATTATTGGACTAACTTCAATCCTCTCGATGGAGGTCATTTATCTCTCCACTCATATTTATTTCGTGGATTGTTTCAATAAGGTTCTCTAACCGTTATCGGGTATTTACTCAACCCGTACATCTCCTCACATTTAGGGAGTTCATATGTTTGTGTTATCGTTATACTTAATCGATAGCTTGTGTGTTTGCATATTACCATTGTTCATGAGACTACCCGATCTACGGGTTTCTAGTCAATCACTACTCTCTATGAGTCGGTCTATGCACTATGTTAGACCACACCGGCGTACAAGTATGTTAGTTCATACAACACACAATAAAGCATCCATAATCAAACAAGGGATTATTTTCATGCTTTAATCTTGATTAAGCCGGCACACAAACACACAAATCAGAGTAACTCGGTTAGCATACGGGGCATGAGAAAATCATACCTTTCACCGGGGTTTTTACTTTACCGTCTCACCATGCTCGGGTCACGCACGATTCTGATAATGTTTCAAACATTATTATTAATACTAAGCTCATACGGTACATATAAATGCTATCCCTACTTACCCCGTTATCCCGTTATCTCGGTTTTCTTTTGTTAATTTGAGTTTCACTTCTCAATCACTTCTAACACTTTCTTACACTTCCTAGGGCCTTTACATGTCACCAAACAAGGCCTTAACATCTTATAACATCATTAACATTCAAACCCCCATCATTTAAACCCTTTAAAACACTCTCTGTAGGTTTCTGGGGGTGGTCCGGGACTTGGTCCTTACCTAAGTCCCGGACCAATTGCGAACTTAACTCTCGGGTGAAAATTACACATGGTCCGGGACCTTGTCCTGGAGTATAGTCCCGGACCAAAGCAGCACTTGCACTCTCGGCCTTAATTTAGGTGTGGTCCGGGACTTTGTCCAAGGACCAAGTCCCGGACCCTGCTAAAACCTGCTCCAAACTTGATTTTTCCACTCCAAATCAATCTTAAACCACCCTTAAATAAACTTTCCACAAGTTTTCCACATGTTTAATCACCTTAAAACATGCTCTAAAACTCTTCAAATCATAGGCTCAAACCTTACTCAAACTCTTGCTCAAATTCACACATTTTCATTCTCATTTTACACTAATGCACACTTGTGCATTTCTAACTTCTCCTCAACCCTTTGCATTAGGCTCTCTTTCATTTTGACCATTCCACATCTTCCAAGGTAATGCACAACTCATACCAAGTTCCAAGGCTCACTCTTTAAGCCTTAAATCTCCTTTGTTTTTCTATAAACTCCTAAGGCACCTAACCACTCTTTTGCTACAGATTTTAGCATCAATTTCCTCCCCTTGAACAAGCCTTCCTACAGTGGTTAACTAACCCAATACAATCTCCATACATACCTAGCCATTCCTAGGTTATTCTCCACACAATCATCACTTAAACCACTTAGATTACCACATAAATTTTGCCATAACTTGGCTACTTCTCTAACATTGCCCAAAACTCATACCACCATTTAAATCATCCTAAAACTATCCAAACCACAAGGGTTCTATCAGCACTCAATATTTCCTCATTAATCAAGCAAAACTCATTAAACACCATAAAGCATAATTCATCATATACATAGCTCCCAAAACAAGCATTAACTCACAAAGGCTTTCTCACTTGCATTATTTCTAAGCAAGCACATTATCACCACAAATCAAGTGGGGTTCATTCATTTTATTAACCCTTCCCAAATACTAATAACACTTAGTTAAGTTTCTTACCTTAAATTTTCTTAAGTTTCCTTTTATTTCTCTTCTCCTCTTCTCCCCTCTTCTTCCTTCAAAATCGGCCAAGGCAATTCATTTGCCCACTTCTCTAGCCACATTCAAATTGCAAAATAAGCACCAAGGAGCTCCCTTAGGCTCGCCAATAAACTAAAATTCACAAGGATGCTTAAAGCACCAAATTAGGTTTTACCTTTGGAATTTCTTGAATGGTTTTCAACTCTTGAATCTTAAGAGGGACTCCCACCACCATTAAAGCTTGGAGAATATCTCAAACAAGGAAGAAAAGCTAGTCATTACCAAAAGCCAAAATCGGCCAAGGTGGGAAAATGGAGAAACATGACTTTTTCATGGATATTTTTACCTTGCTAGAAAGGGGAAGCTTCAAGCTTCAAGTTTATGTGCTTTTCTCCTCAAATGGGCAACACCCATGAAAATGAACTTCAAGCTTTTGGGATTTTGAAAAGAGGGAAAGGTAGAGTTTGATGAGAGAGTTTAAATATGCGATTATTTTTCAATTCGGAGCAAGGATGAGACTTGAGCAAGGAGAAGAAGATGGAGAACCCTTGCTTGAGCTCCCATGTCGCACAGCACCAGAGAGGGAGGAAGGGAATCGTGGAGAGGGGAAATAAAGAAGAAGAAGGAAAAGTGAGAGGAAAGAGAGTGAGAGAATAGTTTTATGTTTTTACTTTTTACTTTTCTCTCTCCTCCTTTACTTTCTTTCTTTCTTTATTTGCTAACTAATAAACATGAGAGGGGGGGCTTCTTATTTAATAAACCGGCCCCCACTAGCTAGTTAAGCTGGAGCGTTTTTCAGTTTCTGACAGAAAACGCTCGTTATTTTACCCGGTTTGGCACTATTCACTAACCGGGCCCGTTTTTCGATTTTTCTCGTTTCTTTATTTTTAATGGCTATTAAGCTTCCATTAATACTTAATTATAGTTATATAATCAACTATAATTTTTACGGGTCCATTTGACCGCTTAAAGTCACGTTTTTGGGTTTCCTCGAAAAACGTGCTTTAAAACTCCGTTAGCGTTTTAATCCATTATTTGGATCCGTTTTCTTCGGGAATCATTCCCGTACACTTATTAGGCCTAACTAAGCCTTAGGAATCCATCTCGGACCCTCTCGAGATCATGTATCTCTTATACTCATTTAACGCGCATTTTAGCGTTTTTCGCTTTTCAAGCGTTTTCTCTTTTCTTTTGGTTTTATTTCCTTTACCAATACCCTTTAGGCACCATTAGGCCTTTATAATCATATTGATTAATTTTCACCATTTTTAGATCCGGGTATTAAACTTCTCTTCTTACTTTTTATTTTCTACAATTTTCCTCAGATTGGTCGAAAGTAGGCCCCTTCTGTGACTGGATATTTGTTTCCTCAGGTTGGTTGACAAAGTAGATTACTATGCCTCTCTAAACGCCACGGAGGTGCGGCCAGACCTGATGGAGCAAGCTCCCTCTGCTTCAAAAAAAAAAACACCTGGCAAGGAAATCGATAATGCACCAAAGAGACAGAAAGAAGAGACTCACCCAAAAAAGATGATGGTCAAGGGTCGCCTGAAACCCCCAGATTTGGATCTCCGATGTCTCTAATCAGCTAGGTACATGGTATACAAGTCCAAATTCCGGACGCCAGGTGTTTCTTCTTCTTACTCCAAGATCGTTTTCTATCTTTTACTTTTCTAGTCATATTCATAAAACAATCTGTTTCAATTTATCTTTATCATGGAACTTAAGTCATCCATTATTCTCTATTTGTTTCACGTACCTTGCCTAGGCATTCCATACTTGTGGCCTCATTAGTCAAATTATTACTCAACAAACATACAACATACAACTCCAAAGGATGGAACTCACTCCATCAATCATTCTCAAATAAAATCACCTAGGGAACTCACTCCCTCTTAGGTTACACATCGGTTTCATGTCGATTTATACTCGTCATATCTCATGTCTAATCTCAATAGACAAATACTAAAGGGATTCTCATTCCCTAAGAGTTTCTCTACTCCTCTTTTCATAAATATTACATACTCGTTACTTGCATCACTCATGCACAACAATCATTATTACACAATGAATGGGTACATATGTTTATGTAACATAAGTTCCAATCATCAAAACAATTTCTTTTGTGCTATGCACATAGTAGTTTACGCACCAATACGTAAAACATACTCTAAGCGGTTTCTCGCCCTACCCCCCTTAAAAGGGGTTACGCCCGCGTAACCAACCATATGTTATCACTGAACATTGGTTCATTAATTCGGGTATCATGAAGTATTTTAACTTCAATGCGGTTAATTAACTCATAACCGGGTTAGGTTCTAGCCTCTAAGGCTTCAAGGCGTTTATGATTAGCCATCTACTCACAATTGCTAGGTATAATTAACCTTTGAATTATGGTCCACAAGCTTCTGCTGCGTGATCTAATAACTAGAGCTTAACTCGCCCTTTTGGTATTTTCAATGTATTATCCACTCCCTTTCTATCCGTTTTTACTTGGGAATAAGGTTTGTCAATCGTCGCTAGGTATCTCTTACCGTATGCGAATTCGATGAATTTTAGATTGTCTCTCCAGTTCTCGGGAATCTACTTCGTATAACACTGTATACCTTTGTGATTATTCACTTATTTTTCCCGACTTGTTGTCGGTTGAGGTCAAGCTACTACTTAGCATGTAGTGCTTCCTCGTTTAATAGTGGCTCATGGATTATGTTTGTTTCTTGGTTCTGTACCAGAGTTCTTCATTCATACTACTCTGCATTTTTCCACATATCAATCCTGGCCCCTGTGGGTTACTGCCCACGTTCTTTGTGCATCTTTGGCCAATGGCCGCATGGTTATCTCTCTAGATTCTCACTCAACAGGCTTCGTTGACATTTCTCAATTCCTGGCTCTCCCACTTGATCATTACCGCACAAGTGCAATACCAAAACACTCAGTCATACAGAGTGCAGAAGCGTAAACCCTTGACAGTAAATCTCTCATGAGATAGGAATGATCATGTCTTCTTTACCACATTTCCTTATCAGCTTCATATCACTAACCGAATATACTCTTACTGCGAACCTTGTTCTACTCGTTACAACATTCATTATATGGCATCCGCTGCTACTTTAGCTGCCGCTCATGTACTCCCGCCATTTATACTATGGCTTGCCATTCATTTAGCTTAATGAAATACGTTACTTTTTAAAATCTCTCTGCGCACTTGCGCACTGCTTACTCTGCAGTTCATATTGCACACATACAGTGTTTACTACTCAACTGATTACTCTTCGGTTTAGAATTACCGCAATCGAGGTTCCTCCTTACGCTCTACTATAGTTCATATACTCATTGGCAATATACACATGCTCAAGTTTTACTACACCGCACTAGCGGTTTCACATTTCATACCTAGGTGGTAGCCTTTCTCTGGAGGATTCACGCAAATGGCCGCTCCATAGGCCCCATAATAACAAGTGGTATCCCCACTCTAAGGTAGTGGTTCATTCTCCACTGTTCCTCTTATGCCTCTATGCATAGGTTTACAACGTTTAGATCTACAAGTTGCAGTTAGTTACCGGCTTATAAGCCACATTGCCTCGCCATGCTCCATGCGGGCTGTTTATACAGGTTTCCGCTTCTCCGTATACCATTAAATGGTTTGGAGGTATTACTGGGTTTTGATATGGTAGTTTCATCACGCTTCCGTTCATGGAAGGCCCTTTAAGTATCTTGACATTAATTTATGTCCACTGGCAGTTTAGGATATCCCGTGTTACGTGGGATCCCTTCGGGTTCTACCCGAGTGTTCGCTTTAACACTTGTGTTCTCGACACGATAACTCGTTCAACTACTGACTCCGGCACCCTTCACGGATTGCTCCTGGGTGTTACTGATTTGCGCCATTACATTTGGCCTGAACTCATGGGTATGTTCAGTTCCTTACTCCGCCTTGTGGTTATATACTTGACTATCCCGTTTAGGGTTGTAATGTCTCCCATTCTTGGGTAGACCATTGGTACTTTCCTTCACCTTCTTGGTCAGGTCATTATCCTCTGTGGTGAGGTATTCTACGGGAATTTTATCCCATTCATCAAATATTGATATATTCATTTTAGGCATTCGCCGTATTGTTTATACTGGGTATTCTTCCAGTTGTCACATATCCAATGTCTACACTTAATACTCTGTGCTTCTCGCACTTCTTAACGTTATGTTCTTAGCTCCATCATCCTACTGGATTCTTGACTCCTTTAGCTTGGTAAGCTTCTTGTGTTCTTCGATCATTCGAGGTGTCCAACTGTCTCGGTTTGAATTGGCTCTTTCGTCCGTAGTATGGAGTGGGCTACTTCCCGTGTTCCGTACTCTACTTGTATACATACATGGAGTATCTTATTGATACGTTACCACTTACCCAACTAACTCATAATTGGTCTGTCAGGCCCGCAAGCTCCTTTGGAGTGCGGTCGTTCCATGTCTCATTTGTGTACACTTGTAGTGTCGGTCACGCCTAAGTGAAGTATTCTGTTGCCAACTCCTCTTGTATCGTCCTATGATGATTTACCATGGCTCTCTGGTTTGGTTTTAAAATTTGGGGGTTTTTGGAAAACTTGCGTTTTTAAAGAAAAATTTGAGTTTAGAAAATAAAATCTTCATGGCATTCCCTTGCCGGTTGCTTCTTACCAGGTCTAGCTTCTCGCCGACCGGTATGCTCCTCAATAAAGTGGTCAGGCTGTCAGGCCTTTCCGAAGTTTCATTTCAGAATTTCTTAGGGTTGTCTTGCCATATTGGCTTCTCTCGCCATTTTGGTACTTGCTAAGTACTGGTCGCTTGTCAAAGCTCTTAATAGTCCGTTTTTACTGCACTTGCCGTGGCAAGTGCGCAGTACAGGCGGTTTTTAGGTTAACTAATACCGGTCACGGTATCGTTCACGTTGTATTTGGTAGCCTTGTCGGCTCTTCCTTGATCCTTTAGTTGGATAACTACTCCTTAGAGTTGATTCTCATTCATCTTGACATGACTATCATTCATTTAGGTGCTTCTCCACTCTTGGAGTTCCTTATTTACTTAGTTCTAGGTTCTACCTCGTTGCGTTCCACGTCTTTACTGTGGTTACCGAGGGTTAAGTCATTCAGGCACTACTGTAGTCCTATTTGGGCGTATCCCGCAGTTATGCTTGCAGCTGTCTAAGCTGTGCCCGTTAGGTATTGCAACCTCTTCGGGTGTGGCAGGGTGGGTGTACCAACTCTCAACTATGTTCTTAATTGGTTGGTATACCCTTAGTGGTATTACATATCATGGCGGTCCGTAGACATGTGTCCCGGTTCTCGTTATTTCTCATGAGTCCGCCTTGTTGCACGGTTGGTGCTTTCTTCTTGCTGCTGCTCGGCCAGCTAGGTTCTCGCGACTGCTAAGCATGTCGCCCCAAGTTGCCACAGATTTCAGTCTCCTTGGATTAGGATTTCTCGATCTCTCGCCATTATGTGCGGTTATTGTCATTTCAGCGGGATCCGTCTCCGGGATTTCCGGTTCTCGGGATCTACCGCATGACAGGTTCTGGTTCAAAATGAAATATTTAACCACTGCCAGATCGGGTTTCCCCGCCTCTCTGGCGTTCTTTCCCGAACTTTTAATACGGGTGTTGTGGAGGGCGGGTTTGGTATCGTAGGTATCCAGATCATACTGGAAGTTCCTAACTAGCGCATCTCTCACGCTACCACTCAACCCATAGCCCAAAGTCTCTAATTCCTAACTCGGTATTACCTAAGCTCGGTACTTCCAGTCATCAGAGCGATACTTCGCTCTGATACCATTTTTGTAACACCCCAACCGTTAATCTCGTCATTACCTCTTAAACCGTTACTAATTACTCCTACTCACGCAGCGGGACTCTAATTACAACGAGGGGTGAAACAACGCCGTTAGCCACCCATGTGGCTAACCAGGCCTTTCTTACTTACCGTAACGGTCTGATGAACTGGAACAACCGAGTACTTCATACAACACAATACTCAATTCCTTTCTTTACTATACCGAGTCTACAATATACGGATGCCGATAACATACTCGGACTTACACCTCTTTCAAATGCATTAGTAATTACCATCTAACTACCCATGCTTCATAGCAGTCCCCGTCCTACTCTCTCGAATGGTGGTCAGCTTCAAGTACCTGCACACTAAAAACGTTCCCCCTAGGGGGTCAGCTTACGCTGAATATGAAATTCGCATATACCGCGTGCTAACCGCGGTACGCCGACTACTTTGGGTCGGATATACATGGAGTTCATTTTAATCAAACAACATGCATCATGGGAATACAATATATATGTATATTACACAAGGAATCTACATCCAATCAGGGAGCACAATTCCTAACCAACATAACAAGGTTGTTAGTTGTATATGTTTACTCTTAGGCCATGAGGATTATACCTCACTATGCCTTGTTTACTTATTCAGTACCTCTCCCTCTCTCTGGGTTACTTATTCAATTACACGCCCATTCTCTTGGGCTACTCGTACTATACTCACCCATACTCTCGGGTTACTTATTCTCATTATCTCACCCATACTCTTGGGTTATTTACACTCATTATCTCACCCACACTCTTGGGTTATTTATACTCAAGCTCTTGTAAATTCTCGAGACACTACAGGTCTCCTACGTCACGCTTGTTACTCTTAATACATATTTAGGCCAAAACTCATGGCTCTCTAGCATAGTCTTACTTCCCCGGTTTCGACCCTACTCTGGGTCTAGCATGGTGGGAAGGCTCAACTAGCTCCTGGAACTTTCTCTTAGTTCCCATCTCTTTTACATAGGTCCGACTACTCTCGGACTACTCACTTTCCCATACACTCCTCTCTCGGAGTTATAATAATTTTATGTATATTAGTCTAGAAGCATCACTCTTGATGTTTCTAATGACTTGGGAACTTTACTTAAATTCGGGTAATCTTAAGTTTAAGGGTTACCTTCACAATCATATACTTATACATTCGGATATTTTCTTATACCGGGTAAGATCCTCATATAGGAGGTCGACCACGTCTCAAGGGAGTTACATAGTCCCTTAGGTCTCTTTTACCTTTCTTATAAGTTCACATTATTGGACTAACTTCAATCCTCTCGATGGAGGTCATTTATCTCTCCACTCATATTTATTTCGTGGATTGTTTCAATAAGGTTCTCTAACCGTTATCGGGTATTTACTCAACCCGTACATCTCCTCACATTTTAGGGAGTTCATATGTTTGTGTTATCGTTATACTTTAATCGATAGCTTGGGTGTGTTTGCATATTACCATTGTTCATGAGACTACCCGATCTACGGGTTTCTAGTCAATCACTACTCTCTATGAGTCGGTCTATGCACTATGTTAGACCACACCGGCGTACAAGTATGTTAGTTCATACAACATACAATAAAGCATCCATAATCAAACAAGGGATTATTTTCATGCTTTAATCTTGATTAAGCCGGCACACAAACACACAAATCAGAGTAACTCGGTTAGCATACGGGACATGAGAAAATCATACCTTTCACCGGGGTTTTTACTTTTACCGTGTCATCTCACCATGCTCGGGTCACGCACGATTCTCTGATAATGTTTCAAACATTATTATTAATACTAAGCTCATACGGTACATTATTAAATGCTACTCCCGTACTTACCCCGTTATCCCGTTATCTCGGTTTTACTTTTGTTAATTTGAGTTTTCACTTCTCAATCACTTCTAACACTTTCTTACACTTCCTAGGGCCTTTACATGTCACCAAACAAGGCCTTAACATCTTATAACATCATTAACCTTCAAACCCCCATCATTTAAACCCTTTAAAACACTCTCTGTAGGTTTCTGGGGGTGGTCCGGGACTTGGTCCTTAACCTAAGTCCCGGACCAATTGCGAACTTAACTCTCGGGTGAAAATTACACATGGTCCGGGACCTTGTCCTGGAGTATAGTCCCGGACCAAAGCAGCACTTGCACTCTCGGCCTTAATTTAGGTGTGGTCCGGGACTTTGTCCAAGGACCAAGTCCCGGACCCTGCTAAAACCTGCTCCAAACTTGATTTTTCCACTCCAAATCAATCCTTAAACCACCCTTAATCTTTCCATAAACTTTCCACAAGTTTTCCACATGTTTAATCACCTTAAAACATGCTCTAAAATCTTCAAATCATAGGCTCAAACCTTACTCAAACTCTTGCTCAAATTCACACATTTTCATTCTCATTTTACACTAATGCACACTTGTGCATTTCTAACTTCTCCTCAACCCTTTGCATTAGGCTCTCTTTCATTTTGACCATTCCACATCTTCCAAGGTAATGCATAACTCATACCAAGTTCCAAGGCTCACTCTTTAAGCCTTAAATCTCCTTTGTTTTTCTATAAACTCCTAAGGCACCTAACCACTCTTTTGCTACAGATTTTAGCATCAATTCCTCCCCTTGAACAAGCCTTCCTACAGTGGTTAACTAACCCAATACAATCTCCATACATACCTAGCCATTCCTAGGTTATTCTCCACACAAATCATCACTTAAACCACTTAGATTACCACATAAATTTTGCCATAACTTGGCTACTCTCTAACATTGCCCAAAACTCATACCACCATTTAAATCATCCTAAAACTATCCAAACCACAAGGGTTCTATCAGCACTCAATATTTCCTCATTAATCAAGCAAAACTCATTAAACACCATAAAGCATAATTCATCATATACATAGCTCCCAAAACAAGCATTAACTCACAAAGGCTTTCTCACTTGCATTATTTCTAAGCAAGCACATTATCACCACAAATCAAGTGGGGTTCATTCATTTTATTAACCCTTCCCAAATACTAATAACACTTAGTTAAGTTTCTTACCTTAAATTTTCTTAAGTTTCCTTTTATTTCTCTTCTCCTCTTCTCCCTTCTTCCTTCAAAATCGGCCAAGGCAATTCATTTGCCCACTTCTCTAGCCACATTCAAATTGCCAAAATAAGCACCAAGGAGCTCCCTTAGGCTCGCCAATAAACTAAAATTCACAAGGATGCTTAAAGCACCAAATTAGGTTTTACCTTTGGAATTTCTTGAATGGTTTTCAACTCTTGAATCTTAAGAGGGACTCCCACCACCATTAAAGCTTGGAGAATATCTCAAACAAGGAAGAAAAGCTAGTCATTACCAAAAGCCAAAATCGGCCAAGGTGGGAAAATGGAGAAACATGACTTTTTCATGGATATTTTTACCTTGCTAGAAAGGGGAAGCTTCAAGCTTCAAGTTTATGTGCTTTTCTCCTCAAATGGGCAACACCCATGAAAATGAACTTCAAGCTTTTGGGATTTTGAAAAGAGGGAAAGGTAGAGTTTGATGAGAGGAGTTTAAATATGCGATTATTTTTCAATTCGGAGCAAGGATGAGACTGAGCAAGGAGAAGAAGATGGAGAACCCTTGCTTGAGCTCCCATGTCGCACAGCACCAGAGAGGGAGGAAGGGAATCGTGGAGAAGGGGAAATAAAGAAGAAGAAGGAAAAGTGAGAGGAAAGAGAGTGAGAGAATAGTTTTATGTTTTTACTTTTTACTTTTCTCTCTCCTCCTTTACTTTCTTTCTTTCTTTATTTGCTAACTAATAAACATGAGAGGGGGGGCTTCTTATTTAATAAAACCGGCCCCCACTAGCTAGTTAAGCTGGAGCGTTTTTCAGTTTCTGACAGAAAACGCTCGTTATTTTACCCGGTTTGGCACTATTCACTAACCGGGCCCGTTTTTCAGATTTTTCTCGTTCTTTATTTTTAATGGCTATTAAGCTTCCATTAATACTTAATTATAGTTATATAACAACTATAATTTTTACGGGTCCATTTGACCGCTTAAAGTCACATTTTGGGTTTCCTCGAAAAACGTGCTTTAAAACTCCGTTAGCGTTTTAATCCATTATTTGGATCCGTTTTCTTCGGGAATCATTCCCGTACACTTATTAGGCCTAACTAAGCCTTAGGAATCCATCTCGGACCCTCTCGAGATCATGTATCTCTTATACTCATTTAACGCGCATTTTAGCGTTTTTCGCTTTTCAAGCGTTTTCTCTTTTCTTTTGGTTTTATTTCCTTTACCAATACCCTTTAGGCACCATTAGGCCTTTATAATCATATTAGAGTAATTTAATCACCATTTTTAGATCCGGGGTATTAAAGCTTCTCTTCTTACTTTGTTTATTTTCTACAAATTTTCCTCAGATTGGGTCGAAAGTAGGCCCCTTCTGTGACTGGATATTTGTTTCCTTCAAGGTTGGGTTGACAAAGTAGATTACTATGCCTCTCTAAACGCCACGGAGGAGGCGGCCAGACGCTTGATGGAGCAAGCTCCCTCTGCTTAAAAAAAAAAACACCTGGCAAGGAAATCGATAATGCACCAAAGAGACAGAAAAGAAGAGACTCACCAAAAAAGATGATGGTCAAGGGTCGCCTGAAACCCCAGATTTTGGATCTCCTGATGTCTCTAATCAGCTAGGTACATGGTATACAAGTCCAAATTCCGGACGCCAGGTGTTCTTCTTCTTACTCCAAGATCGTTTTCTATCTTTTACTTTTTCTAGTCATATTCATAAAACAATCTGTTTCAATTTATCTTTATCATGGAACTTAAGTCATCCATTATTCTCTATTTGTTTCACGTACCTTGCCTAGGCATTCCATACTTGTGGCCTCATTAGTCAAATTATTACTCAACTTAAAACATACAACATACAACTCCAAAGGATGGAACTCACTCCATCAATCATTCTCAAATAAAATCACCTAGGGAACTCACTCCCTCTTAGGTTACACATCGGTTTCATGTCGATTTATACTCGTCATATCTCATGTCTAATCTCAATAGACAAATACTAAAGGGATTCTCATTCCCTAAGAGTTTCTCTACTCCTCTTTTCATAAATATTACATACTCGTTACTTGCATCACTCATGCACAACAATCATTATTACACAATGAATGGGTACATATGTTTATGTAACATAAGTTCCAATCATCAAAACAATTTCTTTTGTGCTATGCACATAGTAGTTTACGCACCAATACGTAAAACATACTCTAAGCGGTTTCTCGCCCTACCCCCTTAAAAGGGGTTACGCCCGCGTAACCAACCATATGTTATCACTGAACATTGGTTCATTAATTCGGGTATCATGAAGTATTTTAACTTCAATGCGGTTAATTAACTCATAACCGGGTTAGGTTCTAGCCTCTAAGGCTTCAAGGCGTTTATGATTAGCCATCTACTCACAATTGCTAGGTATAATTAACCTTTGAATTATGGTCCACAAGCTTCTGCTGCGTGATCTAATAACTAGAGCTTAACTCGCCCTTTTGGTATTTTCAATGTATTATCCACTCCCTTTCTATCCGTTTTTACTTGGGAATAAGGTTTGTCAATCGTCGCTAGGTATCTCTTACCGTATGCGAATTCGATGAATTTTAGATTGTCTCTCCAGTTCTCTGGGAATCTACTTCGTATAACACTGTATACCTTTGTGATTATTCACTTATTTTTCCCGACTTGTTGTCGGTTGAGGTCAAGCTACTACTTAGCATGTAGTGCTTCCTCGTTTAATAGTGGCTCATGGATTATGTTTGTTTCTTGGTTCTGTACCAGAGTTCTTCATTCATACTACTCTGCATTTTTCCACATATCAATCCTGGCCCCTGTGGGTTACTGCCCACGTTCTTTGTGCATCTTTGGCCAATGGCAGTGTTATCTCTCTAGATTCTCACTCAACAGGCTTCGTTGACATTTCTCAATTCCTGGCTCTCCCACTTGATCATTACCGCACAAGTGCAATACCAAAACACTCAGTCATACAGAGTGCAGAAGCGTAAACCCTTGACAGTAATCTCTCATGAGATAGGAATGATCATGTCTTCTTTACCACATTTCCTTATCAGCTTCATATCACTAACCGAATATACTCTTACTGCGAACCTTGTTCTACTCGTTACAACATTCACTTATATGGCATCCGCTGCTACTTTAGCTGCCGCTCATGTACTCCCGCCATTTATACTATGGCTTGCCATTCATTTAGCTTAATGAAATACGTTACTTTTAAAATCTCTCTGCGCACTTGCGCACTGCTTACTCTGCAGTTCATATTGCACACATACAGTGTTTACTACTCAACTGATTACTCTTCGGTTTAGAATTACCGCAATCGAGGTTCCTCCTTACGCTCTACTATAGTTCATATACTCATTGGCAATATACACATGCTCAAGTTTTACTACACCGCACTAGCGGTTTCACATTTCATACCTAGGTGGTAGCCTTTCTCTGGAGGATTCACGCAAATGCCGCTCCATAGGCCCCATAATAACAAGTGGTATCCCCACTCTAAGGTAGTGGTTCATTCTCCACTGTTCCTCTTATGCCTCTATGCATAGGTTTACAACGTTTAGATCTACAAGTTGCAGTTAGTTACCGGCTTATAAGCCACATTGCCTCGCCATGCTCCATGCGGGCTGTTTATACAGGTTTCCGCTTCTCCGTATACCATTAAATGGTTTGGAGGTATTACTGGGTTTTGATATGGTAGTTTCATCACGCTTCCGTTCATGGAAGGCCCTTTAAGTATCTTGACATTAATTTATGTCCACTGGCAGTTTAGGATATCCCGTGTTACGTGGGATCCCTTCGGGTTCTACCCGAGTGTTCGCTTTAACACTTGTGTTCTCGACACGATAACTCGTTCAACTACTGACTCCGGCACCCTTCACGGATTGCTCCTGGGTGTTACTGATTTGCGCCATTACATTTGGCCTGAACTCATGGGTATGTTCAGTTCCTTACTCCGCCTTGTGGTTATATACTTGACTATCCCGTTTAGGGTTGTAATGTCTCCCATTCTTGGGTAGACCATTGGTACTTCCTTCACCTTCTTGGTCAGGTCATTATCCTCTGTGGTGAGGTATTCTACGGGAATTTTATCCCATTCATCAAATATTGATATATTCATTTTAGGCATTCGCCGTATTGTTTATACTGGGTATTCTTCCAGTTGTCACATATCCAATGTCTACACTTAATACTCTGTGCTTCTCGCACTTCTTAACGTTATGTTCTTAGCTCCATCATCCTACTGGATTCTTGACTCCTTTAGCTTGGTAAGCTTCTTGTGTTCTTCGATCATTCGAGGTGTCCAACTGTCTCGGTTTGAATTGGCTCTTTCGTCCGTAGTATGGAGTGGGCTACTTCCCGTGTTCCGTACTCTACTTGTATACATACATGGAGTATCTTATTGATACGTTACCACTTACCCAACTAACTCATAATTGGTCTGTCAGGCCCGCAAGCTCCTTTGGAGTGCGGTCGTTCCATGTCTCATTTGTGTACACTTGTAGTGTCGGTCACGCCTAAGTGAAGTATTCTGTTGCCAACTCCTCTTGTATCGTCCTATGATGATTTACCATGGCTCTCTGGTTTGGTTTTAAAATTTGGGGGTTTTGGAAAACTTGCGTTTTTAAAGAAAAATTTGAGTTTAGAAATAAAATCTTCATGGCATTCCCTTGCCGGTTGCTTCTTACCAGGTCTAGCTTCTCGCCGACCGGTATGCTCCTCAATAAAGTGGTCAGGCTGTCAGGCCTTTCCGAAGTTTCATTTCAGAATTTCTTAGGGTTGTCTTGCCATATTGGCTTCTCTCGCCATTTTGGTACTTGCTAAGTACTGGTCGCTTGTCAAAGCTCCTCTTAATAGTCCGTTTTTACTGCACTTGCCGTGGCAAGTGCGCAGTACAGGCGGTTTTTAGGTTAACTAATACCGGTCACGGTATCGTTCACGTTGTATTTGGTAGCCTTGTCGGCTCTTCCTTGATCCTTTAGTTGGATAACTACTCCTTAGAGTTGATTCTCATTCATCTTGACATGACTATCATTCATTTAGGTGCTTCTCCACTCTTGGAGTTCCTTATTTACTTAGTTCTAGGTTCTACCTCGTTGTTCGTTCCACGTCTTTACTGTGGTTACCGAGGGTTAAGTCATTCAGGCACTACTGCTGTAGTCCTATTTGGGCGTATCCCGCAGTTATGCTTGCAGCTGTCTAAGCTGTGCCCGTTAGGTATTGCAACCTCTTCGGGTGTGGCAGGGTGGGTGTACCAACTCTCAACTATGTTCTTAATGGTTGGTATACCCTTAGTGGTATTACATATCATGGCGGTCCGTAGACATGTGTCCCGGTTCTCGTTATTTCTCATGAGTCCGCCTTGTTGCACGGTTGGTGCTTTCTTCTTGCTGCTGCTCGGCCAGCTAGGTTCTCGCGACTGCTAAGCATGTCGCCCCAAGTTGCCACAGATTTCGGTCTCCTTGGATTAGGATTTCTCGATCTCTCGCCATTATGTGCGGTTATTGTCATTTCAGCGGGATCCGTCTCCGGGATTTCCGGTTCTCGGGATCTACCGCATGACAG
Organism: Limonium bicolor; assembly: GCA_023374045.1. Taxonomy (NCBI): domain Eukaryota; kingdom Viridiplantae; phylum Streptophyta; class Magnoliopsida; order Caryophyllales; family Plumbaginaceae; genus Limonium; species Limonium bicolor. Next base: position 76,994,375 of record CM041778.1, on the reverse strand, counting down.
GTTCTGGTTCAAAATGAAATATTTAACCACTGCCAGATCGGGTTTCCCCGCCTCTCTGGCGTTCTTTCCCGAACTTTTAATACGGGTGTGTGGAGGGCGGGTTTGGTATCGTAGGTATCCAGATCATACTGGAAGTTCCTAACTAGCGCATCTCTCACGCTACCACTCAACCCATAGCCCAAAGTCTCTAATTCCTAACTCGGTATTACCTAAGCTCGGTACTTCCAGTCATCAGAGCGATACTTCGCTCTGATACCATTTTGTAACACCCCAACCGTTAATCTCGTCATTACCTCTTAAACCGTTACTAATTACTCCTACTCACGCAGCGGGACTCTAATTACAACGAGGGGTGAAACAACGCCGTTAGCCACCCATGTGGCTAACCAGGCCTTTCTTACTTACCGTAACGGTCTGATGAACTGGAACAACCGAGTACTTCATACAACACAATACTCAATTCCTTTCTTACTATACCGAGTCTACAATATACGGATGCCGATAACATACTCGGACTTACACCTCTTTCAAATGCATTAGTAATTACCATCTAACTACCCATGCTTCATAGCAGTCCCCGTCCTACTCTCTCGAACGGTGGTCAGCTTCAAGTACCTGCACACTAAAAACGTTCCCCCTAGGGGGTCAGCTTACGCTGAATATGAAATTCGCATATACCGCGTGCTAACCGCGGTACGCCGACTACTTTGGGTCGGATATACATGGAGTTCATTTTAATCAAACAACATGCATCATGGGAATACAATATATATGTATTACACAAGGAATCTACATCCAATCAGGGAGCACAATTCCTAACCAACATAACAAGGTTGTTAGTTGTATATGTTTACTCTTAGGCCATGAGGATTATACCTCACTATGCCTTGTTTACTTATTCAGTACCTCTCCCTCTCTCTCGGGTTACTTATTCAATTACACGCCCATTCTCTTGGGCTACTCGTACTATACTCACCCATACTCTCGGGTTACTTATTCTCATTATCTCACCCATACTCGGGTTATTTACACTCATTATCTCACCCACACTCTTGGGTTATTTATACTCAAGCTCTTGTAAATTCTCGAGACACTACAGGTCTCCTACGTCACGCTTGTTACTCTTAATACATATTTAGGCCAAAACTCATGGCTCTCTAGCATAGTCTTACTTCCCCGGTTTCGACCCTACTCTGGGTCTAGCATGGTGGGAAGGCTCAACTAGCTCCTGGAACTTCTCTTAGTTCCCATCTCTTTTACATAGGTCCGACTACTCTCGGACTACTCACTTTCCCATACACTCCTCTCTCGGAGTTATAATAATTTTATGTATATTAGTCTAGAAGCATCACTCTTGATGTTTCTAATGACTTGGGAACTTTACTTAAATTCGGGTAATCTTAAGTTTAAGGGTTACCTCACAATCATATACTTATACATTCGGATATTTTCTTATACCGGGTAAGATCCTCATATAGGAGGTCGACCACGTCTCAAGGGAGTTACATAGTCCCTTAGGTCTCTTTTACCTTTCTTATAAGTTCACATTATTGGACTAACTTCAATCCTCTCGATGGAGGTCATTTATCTCTCCACTCATATTTATTTCGTGGATTGTTTCAATAAGGTTCTCTAACCGTTATCGGGTATTTACTCAACCCGTACATCTCCTCACATTTTAGGGAGTTCATATGTTTGTGTTATCGTTATACTTTAATCGATAGCTTGGGGTGTTTGCATATTACCATTGTTCATGAGACTACCCGATCTACGGGTTTCTAGTCAATCACTACTCTCTATGAGTCGGTCTATGCACTATGTTAGACCACACCGGCGTACAAGTATGTTAGTTCATACAACATACAATAAAGCATCCATAATCAAACAAGGGATTATTTTCATGCTTTAATCTTGATTAAGCCGGCACACAAACACACAAATCAGAGTAACTCGGTTAGCATACGGGCATGAGAAAATCATACCTTTCACCGGGGTTTTTATTTTACCGTGTCATCTCACCATGCTCGGGTCACGCACGATTCTCTGATAATGTTTCAAACATTATTATTAATACTAAGCTCATACGGTACATTATTAAATGCTACTCCCGTACTTACCCCGTTATCCCGTTATCTCGGTTTTACTTTTGTTAATTTGAGTTTTCACTTCTCAATCACTTCTAACACTTTCTTACACTTCCTAGGGCCTTTACATGTCACCAAACAAGGCCTTAACATCTTATAACATCATTAACCTTCAAACCCCCATCATTTAAACCCTTTAAAACACTCTCTGTAGGTTTCTGGGGGTGGTCCGGGACTTGGTCCTTAACCTAAGTCCCGGACCAATTGCGAACTTAACTCTCGGGTGAAAATTACACATGGTCCGGGACCTTGTCCTGGAGTATAGTCCCGGACCAAAGCAGCACTTGCACTCTCGGCCTTAATTTAGGTGTGGTCCGGGACTTTGTCCAAGGACCAAGTCCCGGACCCTGCTAAAACCTGCTCCAAACTTGATTTTTCCACTCCAAATCAATCCTTAAACCACCCTTAATCTTTCCATAAACTTTCCACAAGTTTTCCACATGTTTAATCACCTTAAAACATGCTCTAAAACTCTTCAAATCATAGGCTCAAACCTTACTCAAACTCTTGCTCAAATTCACACATTTTCATTCTCATTTTACACTAATGCACACTTGTGCATTTCTAACTTCTCCTCAACCCTTTGCATTAGGCTCTCTTTCATTTTGACCATTCCACATCTTCCAAGGTAATGCACAACTCATACCAAGTTCCAAGGCTCACTCTTTAAGCCTTAAATCTCCTTTTTTTTCTATAAACTCCTAAGGCACCTAACCACTCTTTTGCTACAGATTTTAGCATCAATTTCCTCCCCTTGAACAAGCCTTCCTACAGTGGTTAACTAACCCAATACAATCTCCATACATACCTAGCCATTCCTAGGTTATTCTCCACACAAATCATCACTTAAACCACTTAGATTACCACATAAATTTGCCATAACTTGGCTACTTCTCTAACATTGCCCAAAACTCATACCACCATTTAAATCATCCTAAAACTATCCAAACCACAAGGGTTCTATCAGCACTCAATATTTCCTCATTAATCAAGCAAAACTCATTAAACACCATAAAGCATAATTCATCATACATAGCTCCCAAAACAAGCATTAACTCACAAAGGCTTTCTCACTTGCATTATTTCTAAGCAAGCACATTATCACCACAAATCAAGTGGGGTTCATTCATTTTATTAACCCTTCCCAAATACTAATAACACTTAGTTAAGTTTCTTACCTTAAATTTTCTTAAGTTTCCTTTTATTTCTCTTCTCCTCTTCTCCCATCTTCTTCCTTCAAAATCGGCCAAGGCAATTCATTTGCCCACTTCTCTAGCCACATTCAAATTGCCAAAATAAGCACCAAGGAGCTCCCTTAGGCTCGCCAATAAACTAAAATTCACAAGGATGCTTAAAGCACCAAATTAGGTTTTACCTTTGGAATTTCTTGAATGGTTTTCAACTCTTGAATCTTAAGAGGGACTCCCACCACCATTAAAGCTTGGAGAATATCTCAAACAAGGAAGAAAAGCTAGTCATTACCAAAAGCCAAAATCGGCCAAGGTGGGAAAATGGAGAAACATGACTTTTTCATGGATATTTTTACCTTGCTAGAAGGGGAAGCTTCAAGCTTCAAGTTTATGTGCTTTTCTCCTCAAATGGGCAACACCCATGAAAATGAACTTCAAGCTTTTGGGATTTTGAAAAGAGGGAAAGGTAGAGTTTGATGAGAGGAGTTTAAATATGCGATTATTTTTCAATTCGGAGCAAGGATGAGACTTGAGCAAGGAGAAGAAGATGGAGAACCCTTGCTTGAGCTCCCATGTCGCACAGCACCAGAGAGGGAGGAAGGGAATCGTGGAGAAGGGGAAATAAAGAAGAAGAAGGAAAAGTGAGAGGAAAGAGAGTGAGAGAATAGTTTTATGTTTTTACTTTTTACTTTTCTCTCTCCTCCTTTACTTTCTTTCTTTCTTATTTGCTAACTAATAAACATGAGAGGGGGGGCTTCTTATTTAATAAAACCGGCCCCCACTAGCTAGTTAAGCTGGAGCGTTTTTCAGTTTCTGACAGAAAACGCTCGTTATTTTACCCGGTTTGGCACTATTCACTAACCGGGCCCGTTTTTCGGATTTTCTCGTTTCTTTATTTTTAATGGCTATTAAGCTTCCATTAATACTTAATTATAGTTATATAATCAACTATAATTTTTACGGGTCCATTTGACCGCTTAAAGTCACGTTTTTGGGTTTCCTCGAAAAACGTGCTTTAAAACTCCGTTAGCGTTTTAATCCATATTTGGATCCGTTTTCTTCGGGAATCATTCCGTACACTTATTAGGCCTAACTAAGCCTTAGGAATCCATCTCGGACCCTCTCGAGATCATGTATCTCTTATACTCATTTAACGCGCATTTTAGCGTTTTTCGCTTTTCAAGCGTTTTCTCTTTTCTTTTGGTTTTCTTTCCTTTACCATATACCTTTAGTATACCCTTTTAGGCACATTAGGCCTTTATAATCATATTAGAGTAATTTAATCACCATTTTTAGATCCGGGGTATTAAAGCTTCTCTTCTTACTTTGTTTATTTTCTACAAATTTTCCTCAGATTGGGTCGAAAGTAGGCCCCTTCTGTGACTGGATATTTGTTTCCTTCAAGGTTGGGTTGACAAAGTAGATTACTATGCCTCTCTAAACGCCACGGAGGAGGCGGCCAGACGCTTGATGGAGCAAGCTCCCTCTGCTTCAAAAAAAAAAACACCTGGCAAGGAAATCGATAATGCACCAAAGAGACAGAAAAGAAGAGACTCACCCAAAAAAGATGATGGTCAAGGGTCGCCTGAAACCCCAGATTTTGGATCTCCTGATGTCTCTAATCAGCTAGGTACATGGTATACAAGTCCAAATTCCGGACGCCAGGTGTTTCTCTTCTTACTCCAAGATCGTTTTCTATCTTTTACTTTTTCTAGTCATATTCATAAAACAATCTGTTTCAATTTATCTTTATCATGGAACTTAAGTCATCCATTATTCTCTATTTGTTTCACGTACCTTGCCTAGGCATTCCATACTTGTGGCCTCATTAGTCAAATTATTACTCAACTTAAAACATACAACATACAACTCCAAAGGATGGAACTCACTCCATCAATCATTCTCAAATAAAATCACCTAGGGAACTCACTCCCTCTTAGGTTACACATCGGTTTCATGTCGATTTATACTCGTCATATCTCATGTCTAATCTCAATAGACAAATACTAAAGGGATTCTCATTCCCTAAGAGTTTCTCTACTCCTCTTTTCATAAATATTACATACTCGTTACTTGCATCACTCATGCACAACAATCATTATTACACAATGAATGGGTACATATGTTTATGTAACATAAGTTCCAATCATCAAAACAATTTCTTTTGTGCTATGCACATAGTAGTTTACGCACCAATACGTAAAACATACTCTAAGCGGTTTCTCGCCCTACCCCCCTTAAAAGGGGTTACGCCCGCGTAACCAACCATATGTTATCACTGAACATTGGTTCATTAATTCGGGTATCATGAAGTATTTTAACTTCAATGCGGTTAATTAACTCATAACCGGGTTAGGTTCTAGCCTCTAAGGCTTCAAGGCGTTTATGATTAGCCATCTACTCACAATTGCTAGGTATAATTAACCTTTGAATTATGGTCCACAAGCTTCTGCTGCGTGATCTAATAACTAGAGCTTAACTCGCCCTTTTGGTATTTTCAATGTATTATCCACTCCCTTTCTATCCGTTTTTACTTGGGAATAAGGTTTGTCAATCGTCGCTAGGTATCTCTTACCGTATGCGAATTCGATGAATTTTAGATTGTCTCTCCAGTTCTCTGGGAATCTACTTCGTATAACACTGTATACCTTTGTGATTATTCACTTATTTTTCCCGACTTGTTGTCGGTTGAGGTCAAGCTACTACTTAGCATGTAGTGCTTCCTCGTTTAATAGTGGCTCATGGATTATGTTTGTTTCTTGGTTCTGTACCAGAGTTCTTCATTCATACTACTCTGCATTTTTCCACATATCAATCCTGGCCCCTGTGGGTTACTGCCCACGTTCTTTGTGCATCTTTGGCCAATGGCCGCACGGTTATCTCTCTAGATTCTCACTCAACAGGCTTCGTTGACATTTCTCAATTCCTGGCTCTCCCACTTGATCATTACCGCACAAGTGCAATACCAAAACACTCAGTCATACAGAGTGCAGAAGCGTAAACCCTTGACAGTAAATCTCTCATGAGATAGGAATGATCATGTCTTCTTTACCACATTTCCTTATCAGCTTCATATCACTAACCGAATATACTCTTACTGCGAACCTTGTTCTACTCGTTACAACATTCACTTATATGGCATCCGCTGCTACTTTAGCTGCCGCTCATGTACTCCCGCCATTTATACTATGGCTTGCCATTCATTTAGCTTAATGAAATACGTTACTTTTAAAATCTCTCTGCGCACTTGCGCACTGCTTACTCTGCAGTTCATATTGCACACATACAGTGTTTACTACTCAACTGATTACTCTTCGGTTTAGAATTACCGCAATCGAGGTTCCTCCTTACGCTCTACTATAGTTCATATACTCATTGGCAATATACACATGCTCAAGTTTTACTACACCGCACTAGCGGTTTCACATTTCATACCTAGGTGGTAGCCTTTCTCTGGAGGATTCACGCAAATGCCGCTCCATAGGCCCCATAATAACAAGTGGTATCCCCACTCTAAGGTAGTGGTTCATTCTCCACTGTTCCTCTTATGCCTCTATGCATAGGTTTACAACGTTTAGATCTACAAGTTGCAGTTAGTTACCGGCTTATAAGCCACATTGCCTCGCCATGCTCCATGCGGGCTGTTTATACAGGTTTCCGCTTCTCCGTATACCATTAAATGGTTTGGAGGTATTACTGGGTTTTGATATGGTAGTTTCATCACGCTTCCGTTCATGGAAGGCCCTTTAAGTATCTTGACATTAATTTATGTCCACTGGCAGTTTAGGATATCCCGTGTTACGTGGGATCCCTTCGGGTTCTACCCGAGTGTTCGCTTTAACACTTGTGTTCTCGACACGATAACTCGTTCAACTACTGACTCCGGCACCCTTCACGGATTGCTCCTGGGTGTTACTGATTTGCGCCATTACATTTGGCCTGAACTCATGGGTATGTTCAGTTCCTTACTCCGCCTTGTGGTTATATACTTGACTATCCCGTTTAGGGTTGTAATGTCTCCCATTCTTGGGTAGACCATTGGTACTTTTCCTTCACCTTCTTGGTCAGGTCATTATCCTCTGTGGTGAGGTATTCTACGGGAATTTTATCCCATTCATCAAATATTGATATATTCATTTTAGGCATTCGCCGTATTGTTTATACTGGGTATTCTTCCAGTTGTCACATATCCAATGTCTACACTTAATACTCTGTGCTTCTCGCACTTCTTAACGTTATGTTCTTAGCTCCATCATCCTACTGGATTCTTGACTCCTTTAGCTTGGTAAGCTTCTTGTGTTCTTCGATCATTCGAGGTGTCCAACTGTCTCGGTTTGAATTGGCTCTTTCGTCCGTAGTATGGAGTGGGCTACTTCCCGTGTTCCGTACTCTACTTGTATACATACATGGAGTATCTTATTGATACGTTACCACTTACCCAACTAACTCATAATTGGTCTGTCAGGCCCGCAAGCTCCTTTGGAGTGCGGTCGTTCCATGTCTCATTTGTGTACACTTGTAGTGTCGGTCACGCCTAAGTGAAGTATTCTGTTGCCAACTCCTCTTGTATCGTCCTATGATGATTTACCATGGCTCTCTGGTTTGGTTTTAAAATTTGGGGGTTTTTGGAAAACTTGCGTTTTTAAAGAAAAATTTGAGTTTAGAAAATAAAATCTTCATGGCATTCCCTTGCCGGTTGCTTCTTACCAGGTCTAGCTTCTCGCCGACCGGTATGCTCCTCAATAAAGTGGTCAGGCTGTCAGGCCTTTCCGAAGTTTCATTTCAGAATTTCTTAGGGTTGTCTTGCCATATTGGCTTCTCTCGCCATTTTGGTACTTGCTAAGTACTGGTCGCTTGTCAAAGCTCCTCTTAATAGTCCGTTTTTACTGCACTTGCCGTGGCAAGTGCGCAGTACAGGCGGTTTTTAGGTTAACTAATACCGGTCACGGTATCGTTCACGTTGTATTTGGTAGCCTTGTCGGCTCTTCCTTGATCCTTTAGTTGGATAACTACTCCTTAGAGTTGACTCTCATTCATCTTGACATGACTATCATTCATTTAGGTGCTTCTCCACTCTTGGAGTTCCTTATTTACTTAGTTCTAGGTTCTACCTCGTTGTTCGTTCCACGTCTTTACTGTGGTTACCGAGGGTTAAGTCATTCAGGCACTACTGCTGTAGTCCTATTTGGGCGTATCCCGCAGTTATGCTTGCAGCTGTCTAAGCTGTGCCCGTTAGGTATTGCAACCTCTTCGGGTGTGGCAGGGTGGGTGTACCAACTCTCAACTATGTTCTTAATTGGTTGGTATACCCTTAGTGGTATTACATATCATGGCGGTCCGTAGACATGTGTCCCGGTTCTCGTTATTTCTCATGAGTCCGCCTTGTTGCACGGTTGGTGCTTTCTTCTTGCTGCTGCTCGGCCAGCTAGGTTCTCGCGACTGCTAAGCATGTCGCCCCAAGTTGCCACAGATTTCGGTCTCCTTGGATTAGGATTTCTCGATCTCTCGCCATTATGTGCGGTTATTGTCATTTCAGCGGGATCCGTCTCCGGGATTTCCGGTTCTCGGGATCTACCGCATGACAGGTTCTGGTTCAAAATGAAATATTTAACCACTGCCAGATCGGGTTTCCCCGCCTCTCTGGCGTTCTTTCCCGAACTTTTAATACGGGTGTTGTGGAGGGCGGGTTTGGTAGTAGGTATCCAGATCATACTGGAAGTTCCTAACTAGCGCATCTCTCACGCTACCACTCAACCCATAGCCCAAGTCTCTAATTCCTAACTCGGTATTACCTAAGCTCGGTACTTCCAGTCATCAGAGCGATACTTCGCTCTGATACCATTTTTGTAACACCCCAACCGTTAATCTCGTCATTACCTCTTAAACCGTTACTAATTACTCCTACTCACGCAGCGGACTCTAATTACAACGAGGGGTGAAACAACGCCGTTAGCCACCCATGTGGCTAACCAGGCCTTTCTTACTTACCGTAACGGTCTGATGAACTGGAACAACCGAGTACTTCATACAACAATACTCAATTCCTTTCTTACTATACCGAGTCTACAATATACGGATGCCGATAACATACTCGGACTTACACCTCTTTCAAATGCATTAGTAATTACATCTAACTACCCATGCTTCATAGCAGTCCCCGTCCTACTCTCTCGAACGGTGGTCAGCTTCAAGTACCTGCACACTAAAAACGTTCCCCCTAGGGGGTCAGCTTACGCTGAATATGAAATTCGCATATACCGCGTGCTAACCGCGGTACGCCGACTACTTTGGGTCGGATATACATGGAGTTCATTTTAATCAAACAACATGCATCATGGGAATACAATATATATGTATATTACAAGGAATCTACATCCAATCGGAGCACAATTCCTAACCAACATAACAAGGTTGTTAGTGTATATGTTTACTCTTAGGCCATGAGGATTATACCTCACTATGCCTTGTTTACTTATTCATACCTCTCCTCTCTCGGGTTACTTATTCAATTACACGCCCATTCTCTTGGGCTACTCGTACTATACTCACCCATACTCTCGGGTTACTTATTCTCATTATCTCACCCATACTCTTGGGTTATTTACACTCATTATCTCACCCACACTCTTGGGTTATTTATACTCAAGCTCTTGTAATTCTCGAGACACTACAGGTCTCCTACGTCACGCTTGTTACTCTTAATACATTTAGGCCAAAACTCATGGCTCTCTAGCATAGTCTTACTTCCCCGGTTTCGACCCTACTCTGGGTCTAGCATGGTGGGAAGGCTCAACTAGCTCCTGGAACTTTCTCTTAGTTCCATCTCTTTTACATAGGTCCGACTACTCTCGGACTACTCACTTTCCCATACACTCCTCTCTCGGAGTTATAATAATTTTATGTATATTAGTCTAGAAGCATCACTTTGATGTTTCTAATGACTTGGGAACTTTACTTAAATTCGGGTAATCTTAAGTTTAAGGGTTACCTCACAATCATATACTTATACATTCGGATATTTTCTTATACCGGGTAAGATCCTCATATAGGAGGTCGACCACGTCTCAAGGGAGTTACATAGTCCCTTAGGTCTCTTTTACCTTTCTTATAAGTTCACATTATTGGACTAACTTCAATCCTCTCGATGGAGGTCATTTATCTCTCCACTCATATTTATTTCGTGGATTGTTTCAATAAGGTTCTCTAACCGTTATCGGGTATTTACTCAACCCGTACATCTCCTCACATTTAGGGAGTTCATATGTTTGTGTTATCGTTATACTTTAATCGATAGCTTGGGTGTGTGCATATTACCATTGTTCATGAGACTACCCGATCTACGGGTTTCTAGTCAATCACTACTCTCTATGAGTCGGTCTATGCACTATGTTAGACCACACCGGCGTACAAGTATGTTAGTTCATACAACATACAATAAAGCATCCATAATCAAACAAGGGATTATTTTCATGCTTTAATCTTGATTAAGCCGGCACACAAACACACAAATCAGAGTAACTCGGTTAGCATACGGGCATGAGAAAATCATACCTTTCACCGGGGTTTTTACTTTTACCGTGTCATCTCACCATGCTCGGGTCACGCACGATTCTCTGATAATGTTTCAAACATTATTATTAATACTAAGCTCATACGGTACATTAAATGCTACTCCCGTACTTACCCCGTTATCCCGTTATCTCGGTTTTACTTTTGTTAATTTGAGTTTCACTTCTCAATCACTTCTAACACTTTCTTACACTTCCTAGGGCCTTTACATGTCACCAAACAAGGCCTTAACATCTTATAACATCATTAACCTTCAAACCCCCATCATTTAAACCCTTTAAAACACTCTCTGTAGGTTTCTGGGGGTGGTCCGGGACTTGGTCCTTAACCTAAGTCCCGGACCAATTGCGAACTTAACTCTCGGGTGAAAATTACACATGGTCCGGGACCTTGTCCTGGAGTATAGTCCCGGACCAAAGCAGCACTTGCACTCTCGGCCTTAATTTAGGTGTGGTCCGGGACTTTGTCCAAGGACCAAGTCCCGGACCCTGCTAAAACCTGCTCCAAACTTGATTTTTCCACTCCAAATCAATCCTTAAACCACCCTTAATCTTTCCATAAACTTTCCACAAGTTTTCCACATGTTTAATCACCTTAAAACATGCTCTAAAACTCTTCAAATCATAGGCTCAAACCTTACTCAAACTCTTGCTCAAATTCACACATTTTCATTCTCATTTTACACTAATGCACACTTGTGCATTTCTAACTTCTCCTCAACCCTTTGCATTAGGCTCTCTTTCATTTTGACCATTCCACATCTTCCAAGGTAATGCACAACTCATACCAAGTTCCAAGGCTCACTCTTTAAGCCTTAAATCTCCTTTGTTTTTCTATAAACTCCTAAGGCACCTAACCACTCTTTTGCTACAGATTTTAGCATCAATTTCCTCCCCTTGAACAAGCCTTCCTACAGTGGTTAACTAACCCAATACAATCTCCATACATACCTAGCCATTCCTAGGTTATTCTCCACACAAATCATCACTTAAACCACTTAGATTACCACATAAATTTTGCCATAACTTGGCTACTTCTCTAACATTGCCCAAAACTCATACCACCATTTAAATCATCCTAAAACTAGCCAAACCACAAGGGTTCTATCAGCACTCAATATTTCCTCATTAATCAAGCAAAACTCATTAAACCATAAAGCATAATTCATCATATACATAGCTCCCAAAACAAGCATTAACTCACAAAGGCTTTCTCACTTGCATTATTTCTAAGCAAGCACATTATCACCACAAATCAAGTGGGGTTCATTCATTTTATTAACCCTTCCCAAATACTAATAACACTTAGTTAAGTTTCTTACCTTAAATTTTCTTAAGTTTCCTTTTATTTCTCTTCTCCTCTTCTCCCCTCTTCTTCCTTCAAAATCGGCCAAGGCAATTCATTTGCCCACTTCTCTAGCCACATTCAAATTGCAAAATAAGCACCAAGGAGCTCCCTTAGGCTCGCCAATAAACTAAAATTCACAAGGATGCTTAAAGCACCAAATTAGGTTTTACCTTTGGAATTTCTTGAATGGTTTTCAACTCTTGAATCTTAAGAGGGACTCCCACCACCATTAAAGCTTGGAGAATATCTCAAACAAGGAAGAAAAGCTAGTCATTACCAAAAGCCAAAATCGGCCAAGGTGGGAAAATGGAGAAACATGACTTTTTCATGGATATTTTTACCTTGCTAGAAAGGGGAAGCTTCAAGCTTCAAGTTTATGTGCTTTTCTCCTCAAATGGGCAACACCCATGAAAATGAACTTCAAGCTTTTGGGATTTTGAAAAGAGGGAAAGGTAGAGTTTGATGAGAGGAGTTTAAATATGCGATTATTTTTCAATTCGGAGCAAGGATGAGACTTGAGCAAGGAGAAGAAGATGGAGAACCCTTGCTTGAGCTCCCATGTCGCACAGCACCAGAGAGGGAGGAAGGGAATCGTGGAGAAGGGGAAATAAAGAAGAAGAAGGAAAAGTGAGAGGAAAGAGAGTGAGAGAATAGTTTTGTTTTTACTTTTTACTTTTCTCTCTCCTCCTTTACTTTCTTTCTTTCTTTATTTGCTAACTAATAAACATGAGAGGGGGGGCTTCTTATTTAATAAAACCGGCCCCCACTAGCTAGTTAAGCTGGAGCGTTTTTCAGTTTCTGACAGAAAACGCTCGTTATTTTACCCGGTTTGGCACTATTCACTAACCGGGCCCGTTTTTCGGATTTTTCTCGTTTCTTTATTTTTAATGGCTATTAAGCTTCCATTAATACTTAATTATAGTTATATAATCAACTATAATTTTTACGGGTCCATTTGACCACTTAAAGTCACGTTTTTGGGTTTCCTCGAAAAACGTGCTTTAAAACTCCGTTAGCGTTTTAATCCATTATTTGGATCCGTTTTCTTCGGGAATCATTCCCGTACACTTATTAGGCCTAACTAAGCCTTAGGAATCCATCTCGGACCCTCTCGAGATCATGTATCTCTTATACTCATTTAACGCGCATTTTAGCGTTTTTTGCTTTTCAAGCGTTTTCTCTTTTCTTGTGGTTTTATTTCCTTTACCAATACCCTTTAGGCACCATTAGGCCTTTATAATCATATTAGAGTAATTTAATCACCATTATTTTAGATCCGGGGTATTAAAATCTACCCCCCTTAGGAACTTTGTCCTCAAAGTTGGTGAATCTAGGTGGTTACTCTCATGGCATTCAATGCCAAGGTTATAGTACATGTATAACCCTACCGACTCCGCAAGTCAGTCTCGTTTCATACTACACATACCACACACATATCACAGCATGTATAGCAATCAAAAATACTTTTTGTTCTCTCTCCATGGAATCGGTCCGAAGACAAGAAGGCACTACAGTCCTCGAATCCATGTTGAGTGATATACTACTGATCCCTCAGGTACCGGTCACGTTGAACACTTACTCTTTCTGGTTCACGGCCGTTTCATGACAAATGGGCACTTACTCTCTCTGGCCCACGGTCCCTTCGGTTCTGATCAAAACATTACACATATACATATCCTCAGGCACTCTGGTTGACTCACTCAACACAGGAACATCTCAGGGTATTCTCCCCGTCCCGCTGCCTTTGGAAAAATCACACACTGTCACCGCCCCAACCGGTCACTTAGGACCGCCGCACGTACGGTGAAATGGTTTCAAAACTAATACACGCCCACCGTTCTACCGGTCATCAAGACTTAAGGCCACAGCCATCGGCGGGTGATAGCGGTTTCAAAACCAATTTTCATTTCCATCTTCATACTTGAAGAAAATTCTTTTTCCAAAATCTGTTTGAAAATTCTTTTTAAAACATCACACAACTCCAAATCCGGTTCATGGTAGTTGTATCTTTTCTTAGCGTGATTACTTGTGACCACTTATAGGGAGCTTCAAGAATCATCCAACCCTGATGTGATCAGCACAGTGTTGAACTATCCTTCCACCCCAATTTGTGTTCGGTTTCCCTTGATCGCTAGCAGATCAAGTTCCACCTCCCACGTCAGTTTCAAACAATCAGATAGACAAACATTTTCGTTTTCTATCTTTTACTTTTTCTAGTCATATTCATAAAACAATCTGTTTCAATTTATCTTTATCATGGAACTTAAGTCATCCATTATTCTATATTTGTTTCACTACCTTGCCTAGGCATTCCATACTTGTGGCCTCATTAGTCAAATTATTACTCAACTTAAAACATACAACATACAACTCCAAAGGATGGAACTCACTCCATCAATCATTCTCAAATAAAATCACCTAGGGAACTCACTCCCTCTTAGGTTACACATCGGTTTCATGCGATTTATACTCGTCATATCTCATGTCTAATCTCAATAGACAAATACTAAAGGGATTCTCATTCCCTAAGAGTTCTCTACTCCTCTTTTCATAAATATTACATACTCGTTACTTGCATCACTCATGCACAACAATCATTATTACACAATGAATGGGTACATATGTTTATGTAACATAAGTTCCAATCATCAAAACAATTTCTTTTGTGCTATGCACATAGTAGTTTACGCACCAATACGTAAAACATACTCTAAGCGGTTTCTCGCCCTACCCCCCTTAAAAGGGGTTACGCCCGCGTAACCAACCATATGTTATCACTGAACATTGGTTCATTAATTCGGGTATCATGAAGTATTTTAACTTCAATGCGGTTAATTAACTCATAACCGGGTTAGGTTCTAGCCTCTAAGGCTTCAAGGCGTTTATGATTAGCCATCTACTCACAATTGCTAGGTATAATTAACCTTTGAATTATGGTCCACAAGCTTCTGCTGCGTGATCTAATAACTAGAGCTTAACTCGCCCTTTTGGTATTTTCAATGTATTATCCACTCCCTTTCTATCCGTTTTTACTTGGGAATAAGGTTTGTCAATCGTCGCTAGGTATCTCTTACCGTATGCGAATTCGATGAATTTTAGATTGTCTCTCCAGTTCTCTGGGAATCTACTTCGTATAACACTGTATACCTTTGTGATTATTCACTTATTTTTCCCGACTTGTTGTCGGTTGAGGTCAAGCTACTACTTAGCATGTAGTGCTTCCTCGTTTAATAGTGGCTCATGGATTATGTTTGTTTCTTGGTTCTGTACCAGAGTTCTTCATTCATACTACTCTGCATTTTTCCACATATCAATCCTGGCCCTGTGGGTTACTGCCCACGTTCTTTGTGCATCTTTGGCCATGGATGGCCGCACGGTTATCTCTCTAGATTCTCACTCAACAGGCTTCGTTGACATTTCTCAATTCCTGGCTCTCCCACTTGATCATTACCGCACAAGTGCAATACCAAAACACTCAGTCATACAGAGTGCAGAAGCGTAAACCCTTGACAGTAAATCTCTCATGAGATAGGAATGATCATGTCTTCTTTACCACATTTCCTTATCAGCTTCATATCACTAACCGAATATACTCTTACTGCGAACCTTGTTCTACTCGTTACAACATTCACTTATATGGCATCCGCTACTACTTTAGCTGCCGCTCATGTACTCCCGCCATTTATACTATGGCTTGCCATTCATTTAGCTCAATGAAATACGTTACTTTTAAAATCTCTCTGCGCACTTGCGCACTGCTTACTCTGCAGTTCATATTGCACACATACAGTGTTTACTACTCAACTGATTACTCTTCGGTTTAGAATTACCGCAATCGAGGTTCCTCCTTACACTCTACTAGTTCATATACTCATTGGCAATATACACATGCTCAAGTTTTACTACACCGCACTAGCGGTTTCACATTTCATACCTAGGTGGTAGCCTTTCTCTGGAGGATTCACGCAATGCCGCTCCATAGGCCCCATAATAACAAGTGGTATCCCCACTCTAAGGTAGTGGTTCATTCTCCACTGTTCCTCTTATGCCTCTATGCATAGGTTTACAACGTTTAGATCTACAAGTTGCAGTTAGTTACCGGCTTATAAGCCACATTGCCTCGCCATGCTCCATGCGGGCTGTTTATACAGGTTTCCGCTTCTCCGTATACCATTAAATGGTTTGGAGGTATTACTGGGTTTTGATATGGTAGTTTCATCACGCTTCCGTTCATGGAAGGCCCTTTAAGTATCTTGACATTAATTTATGTCCACTGGCAGTTTAGGATATCCCGTGTTACGTGGGATCCCTTCGGGTTCTACCCGAGTGTTCGCTTTAACACTTGTGTTCTCGACACGATAACTCGTTCAACTACTGACTCCGGCACCCTTCACGGATTGCTCCTGGGTGTTACTGATTTGCGCCATTACATTTGGCCTGAACTCATGGGTATGTTCAGTTCCTTACTCCGCCTTGTGGTTATATACTTGACTATCCCGTTTAGGGTTGTAATGTCTCCCATTCTTGGGTAGACCATTGGTACTTTTCCTTCACCTTCTTGGTCAGGTCATTATCCTCTGTGGTGAGGTATTCTACGGGAATTTTATCCCATTCATCAAATATTGATATATTCATTTTAGGCATTCGCCGTATTGTTTATACTGGGTATTCTTCCAGTTGTCACATATCCAATGTCTACACTTAATACTCTGTGCTTCTCGCACTTCTTAACGTTATGTTCTTAGCTCCATCATCCTACTGGATTCTTGACTCCTTTAGCTTGGTAAGCTTCTTGTGTTCTTCGATCATTCGAGGTGTCCAACTGTCTCGGTTTGAATTGGCTCTTTCGTCCGTAGTATGGAGTGGGCTACTTCCCGTGTTCCGTACTCTACTTGTATACATACATGGAGTATCTTATTGATACGTTACCACTTACCCAACTAACTCATAATTGGTCTGTCAGGCCCGCAAGCTCCTTTGGAGTGCGGTCGTTCCATGTCTCATTTGTGTACACTTGTAGTGTCGGTCACGCCTAAGTGAAGTATTCTGTTGCCAACTCCTCTTGTATCGTCCTATGATGATTTACCATGGCTCTCTGGTTTGGTTTTAAAATTTGGGGGTTTTTGGAAAACTTGCGTTTTTAAAGAAAAATTTGAGTTTAGAAAATAAAATCTTCATGGCATTCCCTTGCCGGTTGCTTCTTACCAGGTCTAGCTTCTCGCCGACCGGTATGCTCCTCAATAAAGTGGTCAGGCTGTCAGGCCTTTCCGAAGTTTCATTTCAGAATTTCTTAGGGTTGTCTTGCCATATTGGCTTCTCTCGCCATTTTGGTACTTGCTAAGTACTGGTCGCTTGTCAAAGCTCCTCTTAATAGTCCGTTTTTACTGCACTTGCCGTGGCAAGTGCGCAGTACAGGCGGTTTTTAGGTTAACTAATACCGGTCACGGTATCGTTCACGTTGTATTTGGTAGCCTTGTCGGCTCTTCCTTGATCCTTTAGTTGGATAACTACTCCTTAGAGTTGCTTCCTCATCTTGACATGACTATCATTCATTTAGGTGCTTCTCCACTCTTGGAGTTCCTTATTTACTTAGTTCTAGGTTCTACCTCGTTGTTCGTTCCACGTCTTTACTGTGGTTACCGAGGGTTAAGTCATTCAGGCACTACTGCTGTAGTCCTATTTGGGGTATCCCGCAGTTATGCTTGCAGCTGTCTAAGCTGTGCCCGTTAGGTATTGCAACCTCTTCGGGTGTGGCAGGGTGGGTGTACCAACTCTCAACTATGTTCTTAATTGGTTGGTATACCCTTAGTGGTATTACATATCATGGCGGTCCGTAGACATGTGTCCCGGTTCTCGTTATTTCTCATGAGTCCGCCTTGTTGCACGGTTGGTGCTTTCTTCTTGCTGCTGCTCGGCCAGCTAGGTTCTCGCGACTGCTAAGCATGTCGCCCCAAGTTGCCACAGATTTCGGTCTCCTTGGATTAGGATTTCTCGATCTCTCGCCATTATGTGCGGTTATTGTCATTTCAGCGGGATCCGTCTCCGGGATTTCCGGTTCTCGGGATCTACCGCATGACAGGTTCTGGTTCAAAATGAAATATTTAACCACTGCCAGATCGGGTTTCCCCGCCTCTCTGGCGTTCTTTCCCGAACTTTTAATACGGGGTTGTGGAGGGCGGGTTTGGTTGTAGGTATCCAGATCATACTGGAAGTTCCTAACTAGCGCATCTCTCACGCTACCACTCAACCCTTAGCCCTAATCTAATTCCTAACTCGGTATTCCTAAGCTCGGTATTTCCAGCCATCAGAGCGATACTTCGCTCTGATACCATTTTTGTAACACCCCAACCGTTAATCTCGTCATTACCTCTTAAACGTTACTAATTACTCCTACTCACGCAGCGGAACTCTAATTACAACGAGGGGTGAAACAACGCCGTTAGCCACCCATGTGGCTAACCAGGCCTTTCTTACATACCGTAACGGTCTGATGAACTGGAACAACCGAGTACTTCATACAAATACAATACTCAATTCATATCTCTACTATACCGAGTCTACAATATACGGATGCCGATAACATACTCGGACTTACACCTCATTCAAACGCATAAGTAATTACAATCTAACTACCCATGCTCACAGCAGTCCCCGTCCTACTCTCTCGAACGGTGGTCAGCTTCAAGTACCTGCACACTAAAAACGTTCCCCCTAGGGGGTCAGCTTACGCTGAATATGAAATTCGCATATACCGCGTGCTAACCGCGGTACGCCGACTACTTTGGGTCGGATATACATGGAGTTCATTTTAATCAAACAACATGCATCATGGCAATACAATATATATGTATATCACACAAGGAATCTACATCCAATCACGGAACACGATTCCTAACTAACATAACAATGTTGTTAGTGGTAACTGGTTACTCTTAGGCATTGAGGGTTATTCCTCACTATGCCTTGTTTACTTATTCAATACCTCACCCGCTCTCTCGGGTTACTTATTCGTATACACACCCATTCTCTTGGGCTACTCTTATACTTACCCATTCTCTCGGGTTACTCATACATATCACCCCTCTCTGGGTTATTTATACTCATTATCTCACCCACACTCTTGGGTTATTCATACTCAAGCTCTTGTAGATTCTCGAGACACTACAGGTCTCCTACGTCACGCTTGTTACTCTTTTACATACTTAAGCCAAAACTCATGGCTCTCTAGCATAGTCTTACTTCCCCGGTTTCGACCCTACTCTGGGTCTAGCATGGTGGGAAGGTTCAACTAGCTCACGGAACTCTCTCTTAGTTCCTATCTCTTTTACTTAGGTCCGACTACTCTCGGACTACTCTTTCCCATACACTCCTCTCTCGGAGTTATAATAATTATGTATATTAGTCTAGAAGCATCATTCTCGATGTTTCTAATGACTTTGGGAACTTTCCTTAAATTCGGGTAATCTTAGGTTTAAGGGTTACCCTCACAATCATATGCTTATACATTCGGATATTTTCTTATACCGGGTAAAATCCTCATATAGAGGTCGACCGTCTCAAGGGAGTACATAGTCCCTTAGGTCTCTTTTACCTTTCTTATAAGTTACATTATTGGACTAACTTCGATCCTCTCGATGGAGGTTCGTTTATCCTCCACTCATATTTATTTCGTGGATGTTTCAATAAGGTTTCCTAACCGTTATCGGGTATTTACTCAACCCGTACATCTCCTCACATTCTAGGGAGATATGTTTTGTTTCGTTACACTTAAATCGATAGTTTTGTGTGTTCGCATACTTCCATTGGTTATGACTACCCGTTCAACGGGTTTCTAGTCAATCAATACTCACTAAGAGTCGGTCTATGCACTACGTTAGACCACACCGGCATACAAGTATGTTAGCTCATACAACATACAAAGCATGCATAATCAAACAAGGGATTATTTTCATGCTTTAATCTTGATTAAGCCGGCACACAAACACACAAATCAGAGTAACTCGGTTAGCATACGGGGCATGAGAAAATACCTTTCACCGGGGTTTTTACTTTACCGTGCATCTCACCATGCTCGGGTCACGCACGACTCTCTGATAATGTTTCAAACATTATTTAACACTAACTCATACGGTACATAATAAAATGCTATTCCCGTATTTACCCCGTTATCCCATTACTCGGTTTTACTTTGTCAATTTGAGTTCTCACTTCTCAATCACTTCTAACACTTTATACACTTCCTAGGGCCTTTACATGTCACCAAACAAGGCCTTAACATCTTATAACATCATTAACATTCAAACCCCCATCATTTAAACCCTTAAAAACACTCTCTGTAGGTTTCTGGGGGTGGTCCGGGACTTGGTCCTTACCCTAAGTCCCGGACCAATTGCAAACTTAACTCTCGGGTGAAAATTACACATGGTCCGGGACCTTGTCCTGGAGTATAGTCCCGGACCAAAGCAGCACTTGCACTCTCGGCCTTAATTTAGGTGTGGTCCGGGACTTTGTCCAAGGACCAAGTCCCGGACCCTGCTAAAACCTGCTCCAAACTTGATTTTTCCACTCCAAATCAATCCTTAAACCACCCTTAATCTTTCCATAAACTTTCCACAAGTTTTCCACATGTTTAATCACCTTAAAACATGCTCTAAAACTCTTCAAATCATAGGCTCAAACCTTACTCAAACTCTTGCTCAAATTCACACATTTTCATTCTCATTTTACACTAATGCACACTTGTGCATTTCTAACTTCTCCTCAACCCTTTGCATTAGGCTCTCTTTCATTTTGACCATTCCACATCTTCCAAGGTAATGCACAACTCATACCAAGTTCCAAGGCTCACTCTTTAAGCCTTAAATCTCCTTTGTTTTTCTATAAACTCCTAAGGCACCTAACCACTTTTGCTACAGATTTTAGCATCAATTTCCTCCCCTTGAACAAGCCTTCCTACAGTGGTTAACTAACCCAATACAATCTCCATACATACCTAGCCATTCCTAGGTTATTCTCCACACAAATCATCACTTAAACCACTTAGATTACCACATAAATTTTGCCATAACTTGGCTACTTCTCTAACATTGCCCAAAACTCATACCACCATTTAATCATCCTAAAAACTATCCAAACCACAAGGGTTCTATCAGCACTCAATATTTCCTCATTAATCAAGCAAAACTCATTAACACCATAAAGCATAATTCATCATATACATAGCTCCCAAAACAAGCATTAACTCACAAAGGCTTTCTCACTTGCATTATTTCTAAGCAAGCACATTATCACCACAAATCAAGTGGGGTTCATTCATTTTATTAACCCTTCCCAAATCCTAATACATATAGATACCACTAAGTTTCTTACCTTAAATTTTCTTAAGTTTCCTTTTATTTCTCTTCTCCTCTTCTCCCCTCTTCTTCAAAATCGGCCAAGGCAATTCATTTGCCCACTTCTCTAGCCACATTCAAATTGCAAAATAAGCACCAAGGAGCTCCCTTAGGCTCGCCAATAAACTAAAATTCACAAGGATGCTTAAAGCACCAAATTAGGTTTTACCTTTGGAATTTCTTGAATGGTTTTCAACTCTTGAATCTTAAGAGGGACTCCCACCACCATTAAAGCTTGGAGAATATCTCAAACAAGGAAGAAAAGCTAGTCATTACCAAAAGCCAAAATCGGCCAAGGTGGGAAAATGGAGAAACATGACTTTTTCATGGATATTTTTACCTTGCTAGAAAGGGGAAGCTTCAAGCTTCAAGTTTATGTGCTTTTCTCCTCAAATGGGCACACCCATGAAAATGAACTTCAAGCTTTTGGGATTTTGAAAAGAGGGAAAGGTAGAGTTTGATGAGAGGAGTTTAAATATGCGATTATTTTTCAATTCGGAGCAAGGATGAGACTTGAGCAAGGAGAAGAAGATGGAGAACCCTTGCTTGAGCTCCCATGTCGCACAGCACCAGAGAGGGAGGAAGGGAATCGTGGAGAAGGGGAAATAAAGAAGAAGAAGGAAAAGTGAGAGGAAAGAGAGTGAGAGAATAGTTTTATGTTTTTACTTTTTACTTTTCTCTCTCCTCCTTTACTTTCTTTCTTTCTTTATTTGCTAACTAATAAACATGAGAGGGGGAGGCTTCTTATTTAATAAAACCGGCCCCCACTAGCTAGTTAAGCTGGAGCGTTTTTCAGTTTCTGACAGAAAACGCTCGTTATTTTACCCGGTTTGGCACTATTCACTAACCGGGCCCGTTTTTCGGATTTTTCTCGTTTCTTTATTTTTAATGGCTATTAAGCTTCCATTAATACTTAATTATAGTTATATAATCAACTATAATTTTTACGGGTCCATTTGACCACTTAAAGTCACGTTTTTGGGTTTCCTCGAAAAACGTGCTTTAAAACTCCGTTAGCGTTTTAATCCATTATTTGGATCCGTTTTCTTCGGGAATCATTCCCGTACACTTATTAGGCCTAACTAAGCCTTAGGAATCCATCTCGGACCCTCTCGAGATCATGTATCTCTTATACTCATTTAACGCGCATTTTAGCGTTTTTCGCTTTTCAAGCGTTTTCTCTTTTCTTTTGGTTTTATTTCCTTTACCAATACCTTTAGGCACCATTAGGACTTTTATAATCATATTAGAGTAATTTAATCACCATTTTTAGATCCGGGGTATTAAAGCTTCTCTTCTTACTTTGTTTATTTTCTACAAATTTTCCTCAGATTGGGTCGAAAGTAGGCCCCTTCTGTGACTGGATATTGTTTCCTTCAAGGTTGGGTTGACAAAGTAGATTACTATGCCTCTCTAAACGCCACGGAGGAGGCGGCCAGACGCTTGATGGAGCAAGCTCCCTCTGCTTCAAAAAAAAACACCTGGCAAGGAAATCGATAATGCACCAAAGAGACAGAAAAGAAGAGACTCACCCAAAAAAGATGATGGTCAAGGGTCGCCTGAAACCCCAGATTTTGGATCTCCTGATGTCTCTAATCAGCTAGGTACATGGTATACAAGTCCAAATTCCGGACGCCAGGTGTTTCTTCTTCTTACTCCAAGATCGGGTCTCAACCTTAGTCCTCTGGGGATAAGTAAATCTGCGTGTGCGACTCCCATTTCTGCCTTATTTCCTGGCTTATCAAGCTATTTTTTTCCTCAGTTTATGTACCTGAAAATACCCTCGAGCAGCAGGGGCCTGCTTCTGATCCCCTTGCTAAAGGAACATACCTTTATCCTTAATTTGTTTCCTGTCGTTGTTTCATTATATCATTTTTTTTGCTTTTGCAGCCCCCGATACTGAGGAGACCGATGCGACCGGGCTTTCTCTAAGGGTAGCGGCCGCTCAGAGAGCTTACTTTTATAAGCACAAGAATACCGTGGCCTCATGGCCAAAAGATAGGAAGATAAAGCATCATGCAAAGAGGGCCAAGCCCTATTCTATAATGGATATTGATGCTTGTATGGGTGGAGAGTCTGCCTTTGAATAAATAACTCCTGAAGAAGCTGCTCTTGAGGGGCCGGGAGGGCCCGAGGGGCATGCGGGGCCTGTTGGTGGCGATCCAGCTAACGCGGAGGGCTCTCAATATCGTGTCGTGCCTGAAAACCCAGAGCTCTATAGCAAACTACGGGAGGATGTTGGTGCTTCTTCATCGTCGCCACCTCCCATGCCTAGTGGGTCATTTTGCAGCCCTTTAGAAAAGAAGGGTTAGTTTTACCATCGCGACCAACCTATGCCCCTGCTAACCATTCCAGAGTACCCTTCATACTTCGATCTGTGGAATGAAGCGAACAAGAAGTCCAACTCTCCTGATGGTATTTCTTGCTCCTTTGCGAACTAATACAACTACCAAGGAAAAGTTAAGAATCAGGGATGGTGGGGCAGATGCCATTATGTGTCATTCCATACCTCTTGGCCAGGCCCTTGATATGTGGTAGGGGATCTTCCGGGTTCATACTTTTCACTACTTATGTTTTTCTTCTTCTTTTTTAGAAATATCATGCTCATGTGTTTCTTCTGTCTTTCAGACAATGGCATTTACGCAAAGCGTGAAGGTGCACACGAGAAGCCTGAAGTCCAAGGTTTGATATGAAGAATGTCAAGCAAATAATGCCTGGAAGGAACTAGAGTGCACCCGTTCTGCCCATAACAAGTATATTGATACTATCAACGATGAAATTGCCACTCAAGTGAAGTGTAGAACAGAGGCTTTGAACCGGGATCTTTATATAGCCCGGTCGGAGTGCACCAGCCAACACGACGATTATGAGGCTCAGTTGACCAAGCTGAGAGACGAAGTTGCTTCTTCGCGAAGCCGTCTTCTCCTTTGAAGACCGAACTAGCTTCTTTGAGAAAGATACAAGATTGTTTTATTCAAGAAAAGAGTAATTGTTCCCGGGATCTTTCTGAATTGGAAGTGTTGTGTTAGGTAGGCTCAAGCCGCTCATAAGCAGGAGGTGACTGAGCTTCCGAATGATAAATCTGTGCTTATGAAGTGGAAGTTTGCCTTTGAAAAAGAACATACAGCTCCAGAAGAGGAGAAATTGCACTTGCTCGAGAGAATGCTGCTCTTGTTGAGGACAAGGCGAGGCTGATTCAAGAACTCAATGCTCTATCTAATGAAAAGGCTACTCTAGAAGATCAGTCCAAAATTTCTTTTGAATAAGAGAAGATGGACCTTATCCAAAGTAGCACTGAGCTAGAGAGAGAAGAATGTTTTTGCTCAACATAATGCTAATCTTGAGAAGGAGAAGGCCATCCTTGAGGAGAAATTAAAGACGATGGAGGGGTTCTTGTCTCTGCTACAATCTAAAAATTCAAAACTGGCAGCAAAAGGTATTTCCTCTTTTTGGTACGCTATCAATTTTGAGCATACTTCTTTCTGTTAGTTACTTTTCTTTTTTCTTCATGTTTTCCTTGCTAGGACCAAACTCTAAAGTCCTTTTGAAGCATGTTAAGAAACTAAACCATCAGGTTGACAACCTCAATGAACAACTGATTGCTGGCATTTCAAGCCGCGACCAGTATCGAGCTTTGGTTCAAACCCTTGAAGTAGGCCTGTCAAACGGGTTATCCGTTCGGGTTTTGGGTCATATCTTTTCGGGTCAATATCCGTTCGGGTCATTAAACTTTAGGGTCATTTCAGGTTCGGGTCATTCGGGTTCGGGTCATTTCGGGTTCGGGTTGTAATAGTGTCAGATAGAATCGGGTTTTGGTTATTTCGGGTCATAATTAATATTTTTTGAAAAAATTACAATATAAATATATACCTAATTGTCTATAAGAATATACAATATATAGATTACAGAACTTTCAATACAATGCCTATTCTCAATTTTATTCAGATATACTAAGTTTGAATCATGTTTTTTTGTCATATTTATTTGGGTCATTCAGGTTTGGGACAATTTATGGTCACTATTATTTCATGTTATTCGAGTTTGGCTAATTTTTAATTACTATTATTTCGGGTCATTTCGGGTTCGGGTCGGTTTCGGGTTATAAATTTTTCGGGTCATTTCGGGTTCGGGTCATTTCGGGTTTTACCCAATCGGGTTTCGGGTTTATTATATTTAAATATTTTCAGGTTTTGATCGGGTTTCGGGTTCGGATAAAACGGACGGGTTTTCGGGTTGGGTCAAATTTTAACAGCTCTACCTTGAAGGCCAGGTCTCAAAACACTTGGCCTTTCCCCGCAAGAGTTAGGAGGATTTGCAAAGACAGAGCACTACGATCTCCTACTTTAAGGAATCCTTTGATTCACATTGCGGAAAAGTTGTTTGTGCATGCCACCAGGTAATATCAAGGCACTTCATGGATAAAGGTGAGGTCCTGGATGACAACTTGTACTGTAACACACCTACCGCTAATCCAGTCATTACCTCTTAATCTGTCTCAATTACCAATACCAAGCAGCGGAAATTCACTACAACGCGGTGGGTATTACAATGCCGTGAGTCACCCACGTGACTAACAAGGCCAAATCCAATACAACAATTCAAATACAATATCGGTCTAATGGATTATTATACCGAGTACTCTATACAAACGATACATTCCATTCCTTAATCAAATCTCAAACCATATACAAACGTTAATCACATATTATACAAATACAACCTCAATTCTATTCTATACGGAGTATCTACAATTCTCAAGTCTACCGATGACATTTCGGTCTTACAACTCCACATACAAACAAACACAACTTCTTAAACAACTACCCATGCTTACATAGCAACCCCGCCCTACACTCGAATGGTAAAAGGCTCCAATGTACCTGGAAAATAAAACGGTGCCCCTAGGGGCTGAGCAATTGCTGCATATGTGATTCGCATACCCCGCGTGCTAACGGGGGTACGCCGACTACTTTGTCGAGAGCATGGGATTCATTTTGATACAATCAACATGCAAGATAGTAATACATTATATATGTACACTAGCAAAAGCATTCAACATTCAACATGGAATGCAATTCCTAACTAACACATCAAGGATGTTAGTTCATATAACTTACTCTTAGGCCTTGAGGGTTTCTATCTCACTAATGCCTTATTCATTGTCTTACCCATCCTCTTGGGTTACTCTACTCAAGCTCTCTTATCCCCAATTTCAATTCAAGTTTACACTACTTAATCCCAGTTCTCAACTCTCGAGTTCTCAATTCTCAACTCAATGCTCAATGCTCAAGTTTCTAAAACTCAAATCTCAATTCTCAATATCAAATTCTCAATATCAATTATCAACTTCTCAAAGGGTATCTTTTAAGTCATTACCCATGACCTCTGGGCAGAGTCATACACAAGACTCACCACCGAGCTTTCAAATACAAGTTTTACTTCCTCGTTTTCGACCCTACTCTGGGTCTAGCATGGTGGGACGGTTCGACTATCAAATGGAACTACACACTTAGCTCCTCAAATTCTCAAACGTTCGTTTCTCTACCGGACTACTCCAATTCCCAAAACTCCTCTCTCGGAGTTATTTCATAATCTCATAGATTAGCCTAGAAGTATCTCTCTCGATATCATCTATTAGCTTAGAAAATTTCTCAACGTCTAGTATTCTCAGATTTAAGGTTTTACCCAACTTATCGAATACTATTATGTTCGGGACATTTTCTCAAATTAGGTCAGATCCTCATATGGTGGATCAACTATCTCTAAAGGAGTTGGATGGTCCTTTATATGTACTTTACTTTTCTCTTGAGTTCTTCTCTTAGAACTATCATCATCTTCTAAGTAAAGGTTTACTATATCTTTCCACTCTTGTTTGTGTTCGTGGATTATTTCGATTCAGTTCGCTCACCGTTATCGGGAGTTTACTACTCCCGTACAACTCTCTCA
The DNA here is from genome assembly GCA_023374045.1 of Limonium bicolor. NCBI lineage: Eukaryota > Viridiplantae > Streptophyta > Magnoliopsida > Caryophyllales > Plumbaginaceae > Limonium > Limonium bicolor. The sequence continues at coordinate 76,966,787 of CM041778.1, read as the reverse complement.
CGTTCTAGTGAATTCATAGGTTGCGTTATCGTTCCTAGTTCGATAGTTTTTGTGTGTTTCCACGTTTTTGTTATTTCGAGAAACGACTCTTTCTACGAGTCGCTAACCACACAATACTCATCTACGAGTTGGTCCATATCACTAAGTTAGACCACACAATCATACAAGGGTGGTTAGTACACACAACATGCATCAAGATATACAATCAAGCAAGAAATCATTTTCATGATCAGAGTAGCACCGTTAGCATACAGAGCATGAGAAAATCATACCTTACACCATGGGTTAACTTTACCACGTCACCCCATGTTCCTCGAGTCTTACTCTCGAACCACTGATCACATGTCAAATGGTTCTATTAACATCAATACTTTACGGTAGGTAAACGACTATTACTCCCGTACTTACCCCGTTATCCCGTTAATCTTAGGTTCTTAGGGGCATATTTATCTTGCCATCATTACTCTACCAATGGCTTACTACTAATGCCATTTTTTTTGTGACCCGACTGACCTAACCCTTGGTTGGTCGGGTGCAGAGACATCGGGTTCCAAAAATTCCAATCCGACCGACCCAGCTAGGGTCGGTCCCTTGGGTCGGTCGGATGCAGAGAGCATCCCGATTAGAAATTTCAACTTGACCGACCCAGCCAGGGTCGGTCGCCTGGGTCGGTCAAATGCATAAGGCTCCGAATTTGCAAATTTTAGGCCGACCGACCCTACCAGGGTCGGTCCAGCCCAGTACTCCTTTTAATTACTCATTTTAAACTTCAAATTCACCTCAATTCCCATCCAATCCTTTCCTAATCATTTCCACATGTTTCCTACATGTTTAAACACCCTAAAACACTCCGTAAATCTTCATAAATCCTTGATCCAATCCTTATCCCAACTCTTGTTCAATTCCACAATTTTTTAACTCTCACCATTTGCATTTTACACTCTTGTGTAATTCAACACTTCCTCTTGACAGCTTACCTCTTGTTCTCACCCATTTTGACCATTCCAAATCCTTTCTAACCATTTGCACACTCATTACCCAAGTTCATCCATTTCTTTCAATGTCATAAAACCTAAATTCTCTCCAAACTCCAAGGCACTAATACACTAACTTGCTACAGATTTTTGTTCTACCATTTCCAAGCCTTCAAACACCATCTATGGGTGTCTACTTCAACCAAATCAATCCTTAGATACACCTAGTGTCTAGTGAACCCTAGGTCATTTCTCACCTATAGCAACACCAAAAGCATTTTATTTCTACCAAAATTTTACCATAACTCACCTACAATTCTAACATTCCCAATTGCATTATCTTCATTATTCATTCACCTATTTCAATTCAACTAGCCGCACCCATAGAGGGTCCTACCAGCACACAATAATTCAACAAAATCCTCCAAACACAACAATATCAATATATACTCAAGTCACTTGGCTCCAAGGCCCATGAATCACAATCAACTTCACAATTCTCTCATACTTCAACCAAGTACAATTCTAACAAGATTTTGATTTCATTCATTTAATTACCCATCCCAATATCCTAATACATATAGAATATACATCAAGGTAGGTTTTCTTACCTTGAACTCTCAAGTTTCCTTTTAATTCACCTCTTCTCCTCTTCTTCCCATTTTCGTCAAATAGGCCATGTAATTGCCAATGCTCCAGCCCCAAATTAAATAAGGAATTGAGATTAAGTAAAGCACTTAACTCATTAATTAACTCAAGACTTCAAGGAAATGCTTAAAACACTAAAGTTAGGCATTACCTTGGAAAGTCTAGATTTTGTTTTTGATCAACAACCAAGGGAAGGCTTCCAACCACCATTGGAGGTTTGAAAGGATGCTCCACAAGGAAATAAACAAGGTATTAAGAGGGGTAAAAATCGGTCAAGACAAACAAGGGAGGAGAAATGAATTTTTCTTGGATATTTTTACCTTGAATGAAAGAGGAGACTCCAAGCTTCAAGCATATGTAGTTTTCTCTTCAAATGGAATATACCCACGGAGATGAACTCCACCATTTTTGGATTTTGATAAGAGAGGAATGTAGAGGTTGGTGAGAGGAGCAAGAATATGTGATTTATTTTTCATTTGGAGTAGTAATATGGCTTGGGCAAGGTGAAGAAAGTGAGGTAGCCATGGATGGCACCTTGAAATCGCCAGCAAGGGGGGAGGAGAAATGCTGCGGGCTGGGAAGGAGGAGAAGGAAGGAGGAAAGAGAAGGGGGAAAAGAGAAATGAGAGGAGAGAGAGTACCTTTTTTTTTTTGCTTTTTGTACTTTTTAGTGTGTGGAGAGTTGGGAAGGCTGAAACAAAACGTGCCCCCACACACACTCACATAGTTTCAGATTTTTATTTGCAAATGGGGGAAGTATTTTGCTCTTATTACAACTAACACCCCACAAGTTCTCGTTTTTACACTATTCACTAACCGGAACCCGTTTTCTGGAATTTCCTCGTTTCTTTGATTTAATGGTTCTTAAGCTTTCATTAATGTTTAATTATAGTTATATAGTCAACCATAATTTTTACGGGTCTGTTTGACCACTTAGATTCACATTTTTGGGTTTTCTTGAAAAACATACTTTAAGACTCCGTTAGCGTTTTAACACATTTTTTGGATCCGTTTTCTTCGGGAATTGTTCCCGTATATTAATTAGGCATAACGAAGCCTTAGGAATCCATCTAAGACCCTTGTCGACGTCGTATTCCTCCTATGGTCACGTAATGCTCATTTTTGTGTTTTATGCTTTTTAAGCGTTTTCTCTTTTCTTTTGGTTTTATTTTCTTCACCAATACTTTTTAGGCACTATTAGGCCCTTCTATACCATATTAGAATTATTTAATCACCATTTTTAAGTTCGGGGTATTTCATGTACAACGAGTTGGAATTCAAGGAGATTACGAAGAAGACCCGATTCTTTGAAGAATCTGAGAAGTTCGGATGTCTACCAGGTGAAACGTGTTTTGCGCCCGGTTAGGCCTCCTTCTTACCTTCAGAGAGTGCCAATCTCAATCTTGGTGAGGGCTTCCATTGTTCTGCTAAAAAATCCAAGTCCATGGAGAGCGCATCTAACCTTGAGGAGAGTTATCTGTAAAAAAGACCGGTTGTGAAGGAGAGGAAATCTTGAAGGAGAAAGAGGTCATCCCTGTAGACGAAACAACTGTAAAGGATGCTTAGATAAGACCCCTTTCTTTTTCGAAAATTCATGTTGCCATTACAGGCGTTATTTTTTGGATCTTTTGTAATATTTTGGAAAATATGAATGAAAATTGTTTTCTTGTTATTTCATACTCTTGTTTTGCCTTTATGTCTTTTACTTTTGGAATTGCACGGAGCGACCGGCTTTCCAGCAAGTTCGACTTAATTATAACAAATAGCGGCCGGTCAAGATAGTCCTGGGTGTTGTTTTTTTTAAGGTACGATGGCCCGTGGCACATTGGTCGGGTGTTATTTGATATATATGTTTTCCATATTTTCTTGTAGTAGCCAAAGAATGGTACTTATGATCATATCCTTCTAAAGTGTTTCTTTTTAGTAGGTATCTGATCGAGGTACGGTATGGTGTCCCACACCTAATGATTCACCCATTACAGGTGACCAGAGCTCCTCATGGATCCAGAGATGGTTTTTTTATTGGCACGTTGGCCGGGCGCGACAGCCCAAACCAAGGTGTTGCTTTTAAAGGCATGATAGTCTATGACATGCTGGCCCGGTGATACTTTTAAGGCATGATAGTCTATGGCACGTTGACCAGTGCAAACGGTTTATTTGATGTATTAAAAACTAAGAAATAATCCTAGAAGATAACAATCAACAGACCGTCGGGTTGCAAAAATCCCGGTCACAGTAGTATTGCAATTTAAGAAGCAACCAGGTATCAATCCTCGGGACTTGAGTTAAATAAGTCTAGCCTTAGGCAATTGGTAACTAAAGAGGGGTTTGTTTTGGTTTTGGGATCAATAATAGACAAGAAACTAAATAGCAGATAAATTAAAGTGATAAGTAAGGAGTGTGAACGGTACTCTAGGTTCAGGGAGTTGTTTCACTAGCTAGGTTTTGCATATTCTACTACTTAAACGGAGACTTGGATCGGCTTGTAATTCTCAATTATCTATTCTGTATTAAATCCTAATTCCATATAGCTCATCTAGACAGGGCATGTAATTCTAGTCAAGATTTAACAAGTATATCTAGATGGTTTTGTCGCACAGAATTACTAGTCTGGTTTGGCCCGGACTAAAGCACCTAATTGCTAATGTAATCTATCCGATTGCAATTATCACAGGTAACAGGTTAATAGGACCGTCAATGCTAATCACCTTATCTGATCATAACACGATTCGAGGGCTTATAATAAATTCATGACGTTTATTAAAAGCACTTAAAAGCATTAACCTGAACAATCCAAATAGTCTCAATAAAGCAGTAAAATGATGCAGAGTTTAACTAATTACAACATCCCTTCCCCTAGAGTAAATCCTCTTAGCTAGACATAGTAATTGAAAACATAAATAGGAGAGAGTTAAGAGAAATCATCTGTTACGAAGATCTTCTGGCTTGCTCCACCCTTTGTCCTTGTGCTATGCTGGTTTGGAGGTTGGATTTGGCGACAATGGAGTGAACTTGGTGAAATGGAGCGAAAATGGAAATTTTGGGAAATTTTGTGAGACGTCCGGCTAAACCGGGTCGGACGTAGATCCGGATGTCGGTTTTGGTTCAGTCCGGATCCGGACTCAGATCCGGACGTGACTAAATGGTCTGCGTGAATGCGGGCTGTGTGTGTATGTGATCGATGAAGATTATGGAGGAATTTGATGAATGGAGATGGGATTATCATGAACGAGAGGATTAGTAGAGAGGGAGAGGAGAGGAGTTAGACTGTCAAGTCTGGTACGAATTGAAATGGCAGCAGGAGCAGGGTTTAAATAGGCTTTAGAAGAAAAACATAGGTTAGTGGTGTGGTGAGTTGGAAAATTAATTGAGCAAGGGTGTGCCTTAATTTAGGGGAAGCATGGGCTAAACCGCCGCTCGACTGATAATTGCGCCGAAAGCCCGATTATCAGCACATGCGTTTTTATTTTTTCGTTTCTGTGTGACGTCCGAATCCGGACGTGACACAGAACTTTTAGATCTGAAACTCGGGTTATGTCCAGATCTGTGTCCGGATCCGGACAAGACACAGAACTTTTGGAGCTAGATCTCGGGTCACGTCCGGCTTGCGTCCGGATCCGGACATGATACGTCCGGATTTGCGTCCGGCCAAGTTGACCCGAACGTGACCAATTTTTGTGTCTCTTCTCCTAATTTGTTCCCCATTTGTTGCGTTGTAATCCTTATGATGTAAAATCTTCATTTCCCTGGGTTTTTCCTATATTTAGCATATAAAATACATCAGTTCTTATCAAAACATCAATCTTAGGAAAAACACATAATAAGTGGGAAACATTGCCTGAATTGTTACAAATTATAAGGTAATTAAACCCTAAAAAGCCTATATGTTTCACACTTATCAACTTCCTCACACTTAAGCTTTTGCTTGTCCTCAAGCAAAATAAGGAATAAGAATATCTCTAAAACCGTCACATAATCTCAAGATCAAACAAGTGCAGAGGGAAATCAAGCAAAGTGAAAAATGAAAGAATAATCTTGCTCTTTAGAGGTTGGTTTTCATAAACAGTGAAGGAAGAACAATTTTTGTAAAAGCATAGAGAAACTAGATTGTAGAAAACAAGTTAACTTAGCTCGGGACTTTCCACCAATTTTCATTCCTCTAACCTTTGGATGACAAGGGGTGTGAAGTAATGCCTTATTCCGCAATACCTTTCAACACCACGCACTCATGATCAAAAGCATAAATTTATCTGCAATTATTTCTTCTGTAAGCGAAAGCATTCTTCTTCAAGAATTATGTATAAAACAAGCTAATATTGAAAATTTTTGCAGAGTTATTCCGTAACCCAGACTTTTCTCTCTATCCTTGAGATGGTGTTGGGTCAACTATCCCAGATCCCGAGACCTTAGGTAGATAGGTGTTAAAGCACCGTTAAGACTTAATAACCGGATAGACGAGGCCTGCTATTGTTAGAAATTTTTTTTTGATCAGCGGAGTACCTTGCCTTATCCTTTTCATTCCAAACATTCTCTTCATTTCCAAAATCCCAAGCTAAAATAATCTGGTTTCCACAACTAGCTAATCCACCTGGTTTCAGTGAAAATAGAGTATTTTTGAAATAAAATTATTTATCCAAACCTCATCAAGCAAAACGATTCTTACGGTTGTCACTTGGTTTAATTTCAAATGCTCCTGTAATTATTTCATCGTATTTATCGGTGTGCACAGGCATTAGAGTAGCAAAAAGCAAGTGTGGCATTAAAGAACAACTAGCATGTTTTCAGGGAAAGGTATTTCCTTCCCCACACTTAAGAGGAGCAATGTCCTCATTGGTCAGAAAAGAATTTCAGGTAAAAGGGCTTTCAAAACATGCTTTACTCATAATAGATGCATGTGCAATAATTAAACCGCAACGCAAGAAAGGTGGAACATTAATAAGTTAAAGTAGGGACTGAGACTCCCCTGGTGTCATAGATTGAGGAAGATGTCCTTCCTCACACTTGAAGTTTGGCAGGGGTCGAGATATTCCTCATGAGTCACAGACAGTATGCATTTGTGCAGAGTAATAGTTGCTAGTTTTCCACTGGCAAGTACGACCACAGAATAAAGTGCATTAACTCGAACGACAGGGAATATTTGAATCGTATGATCAAGGTTAGAGAAAGAATACTCCCCAGTGTTCTAGCTTAGCAGACATGCGAGAGTAAGGTGGTTCCAGTTTCCGTAAATATTGTCGTTCGTTTCGCAGTAGATGGGACATGTAAATAAATCAGTGACGAATGTACTGCTCAGAGAAACAAGAAATTTAGCAATTCAGAATTTAAGCACTGCTAGAGATAAACACCATCACTTCACCTGTTAGTCTCATGTTCTACCGTTAGTTTTAACAGACAAAAAGTAAAGCAATTCAGAAAAATAGAAAAGTACAGAAAAAAAACAAATAAATAAAAGAAAGTAGTAAAGATAAGATGGCTGTCACTGAGGCGGCGGTGGTGGTGGCGGAGGTCTCGCGCCCATCTGGGCCATGAGCATCTGTAAGAGCTGGCTAGTCTAGGCCTGATGAGCTGATGAGTCGGCCATGAAACGGGCTGCCTCGCTCTGTCGAGCAGATGCCTCTGCCATGAAATGAGCAGTCTCTCGCTGAAAAGCATCACTGCGCTCCAAGCGCTCTGTGAGCATAGTCTGGGAGTCGCGGAGAGAAGTCTGCTCTGTCTGGAGGTGCTCCTGAGTCTGGCGGATGTCATCTATGTGTCCCTCCATGCGCACCTGGTGTTGCTGGACATCCCTAAACTGCTGTTGTACATCCCCAAACTGCTGCTCCATACCCCCGAACCGCTGCTCCATACCCTCAAACCGCTGCTCCATCCTCTGCTACTGCTGGAGAAGGGAGTCCATCATAACCTGCATCTCTGGTGGGATGCTCATCACTGGGGGCATAGGAGGCGCCATGGTAGCAGTAGGCACCGAAGTAGAGCTAGAGCTCGCAGAGGTGCTGGTGGATCCTAGACCCGAGCTGCCCCTCACCTAGCTGCCGTCATCGAGGCGTAATAAGCCCCATCTCCTGAAGGTCCCAATGGAGATGAGTGTCTCTCCCTCCCTTACCTCGAGACCGGTGAAGATATCCTCGGGGAGGGTGGAGACAAGAAGATGCCGGATAAAGATGGGGAAGATGGGGGTGATCTTCTTCTTCTTCGTCCTCAGATAGGTCACCACCTTATGCAGCTGCCTAAACATCACGAAAGGGAGCGAGAGCTGCTGAGATGGTGGATGTGGTGCGGCCAGGAGGTAGTCGAGGAGAACACAATCCTCGTCAGAAGCATCATTTCCGGCCTGAGGCCAGATCTGATGACTGAGGATCTCTGCAAGGGTCCTCTGGGGAAGGGAGGGGAGGAGAGTATATGGAAGTACGGTCTTAATTTCCTCACCCCGTCGGCGAGTAGTACTCCCGACCTCTCTGCCTAAGCTCATCCTCCGTAAAATCCAAATGGGTAGCCTCATTATCCTGGAGGAATAGAATAACACTGAAAGTCTTAGGGGTTACCTCAACCGGGAGCTGGCGCACATAGGAGGAGATGCTGTTCGTAGTGCCAGATGCCACAGCATTGGCATAGAATTCCCGTACCAGGTCCGGGGAGAAGACACCCTCGCCCATGCGCAAGATGCTGCTGGCGCCCAAACCATCAAATATGTTTATAAGCCCAGTGGCAGCTGCTGCCTCTGCGGTGATGCGCCGCTCGATGATGAAGGACCCGCCCTGCTCGTACCAGGTCCGGGCGGCAGTAGATCGGAAGCCATCAGGGCGTAGTGGGGTAGCTGCTAGCTCTGACTGGTCGTCGGGGCGTGGGTTTCTCAAAGAAGACCCTGTGCGGGTAGCACCTCCTCCTCTAGTTCGAGCCATCTGATCCGTGGTGAACAATGCCGTGATATTCCCCCACACTTGAGTTCAGTTTAGTATTAGAGTGAAGTACCTGAAAAATTAAATCTGCAAAACCAGAAGAACTCAAGTGGAACCAGGCAGAGGTATCTATTGAAATAGGGGAGTCTTGCAGTAAAATAATAAAAATTCTCAAGAGATTAAAAGAAAATTTTATCAAGCAATAGGAAAGTGTAATAGAGATACAAACCGGTGGGTTGCCTCCTACCAAGCTGCCCGGAGTTAAAGTCTCTGGCTAGACTTTGCAGATAGCATCAAGGAGGGCCGCCACAGCAGCTAGCAATAGCTTTCTTTAGTCTGAAATACCATTGCGAGCGCGGTTTCTTTGATGATTTTGGAGGGGGTGCTGCAGTACAGATAGCAGAAACAGAAGAAATGGAATAAGAGCTTTCAATCAAGGATACACCTGATGCAGAAGGTTGAGAAAAGGTATCGCCTAGGTATATCTTCAGTCGAGCACCATTCACTTTGAATACCTCTCCTGACTTGTTTTCTAGCTCGTAGGCACCATAGGTAGTGATCCCCACAACTTTAAATGGTCCTGCCCAATGGGATTTCAACTTGCCATGAAAGAGACGCAGCCTGGAATTGTAGAGCAACACCAGATCCCCTACTTTAAATTCTCGCTTCTGTATCATTTGATCATGGATTCTCTTTGTGCACTCCTTGTAAATTCTGGAGCTGTCATAGGCTTGTTCTCTTAATTCTTCGAGTTCAAACAGCTGAAATTTTCTTTTCTCTCCAGCAACATGTAAGTCAAAATTCAGGGCCTTCAATGCCCAATAAGCTTTATGCTCTAATTCTACTGGAAGATGGCAGGCTTTCCCATACACAAGCTTGAACGGAGACATCCCTATAGGAGTCTTAAAAGCATTCCGATATGCCCACAGAGCGTCATCCAGCTTAACTGACCAATCCTTCCTTGATGCATTAACAGTCTTCTGCAAGATCCATTTAAGCTCACGATTGGTCACTTCTGCCTGACCATTAGTTTGAGGGTGGTAGGGTAATGCTACCTTATGGGTCACCCCCATATTTAGTCATCAAGGAGTCGAAGGCTCGGTTGCAGAAGTGAGAGCCACCATCACTGATGATTGCCCTGGGCACCCCGAATCTGGTGAATATGTGTTTCTTCAGAAATTTCACCACTATCTTAGCATCAACAGTGTGGCATGGAATAGCTTCAACCTACTTCGAGACATAGTCCACAGCTACTAGGATATATTGGTTTCCATGGGATGAAGGGAAAGAGCCCGTGAAATCTATGCCCCAAACATTAAAAAGCTCCACCTCAAGAATACCTTGCTGAGGCATCCCATGCCTTCTAGAGATGTTTTCCATCCTCTGACAGGGGTCACAATGGGAACAAAAGTGGTGGACATCCTTATGTAGAGTGGGCCAAAAGAATCCACACTCTAATATCTTCGCAGTTGTTCTTGTAAAACCATGATGGCCACCCGCCTCTTTAGCATGACAGAATTCTATTACACTATGGATCTCCTCATCTAGAAGGCATCACCTTATCAAACCATCAGCACAGATCCTAAACAGATAGGGATCCTCCCAGATATAGTGGCGGGCTTCTGATAAGAATTTCTTTTTCTGATTGTAGCTGTAATCGTGAGGAATCAACCCAGAAGCAAGAAAGTTCGCCAAATCCATATACCAAGGTTCTTTCACCTTTCCAATCATGAACACCGTCTCATCAGGAAAGAACTCCTTGATTGGGATTCCATCATCAGGGAGGTCGAGTCTTGATAGGTAATCAGCAACTCTGTTCTGTTTTCCCTTTTTATCCACAACTTCCAAATTAAATTCTTGGAGAAGTAAGATCCACCTCAGAAGTCTTGGTTTCGATTCATTTTTCTGGAAAAGATACTTGAGGGCCGAATGATCAGTGTGGATAATCACCTTGCTTCCTAGCAGATATGGTCGAAACTTATCCAGGGCGAACACCACAGCTAGCAACTCCTTCTCTGTGGTAGTATAACTTTTCTGTGCGTCAATCAAGGTCTTGCTAGCATAGATGATTACTCTCAGCATCTTATCTTTCTTCTGACATAATGCGGCGCCAACAGCATAGTCGCTCGCATCCGTCATGATCTCAAACGGTTCTGACCAATCTGGTGGGACCATAATTGGAGCTGAACAGAGCTTATCTTTGATGGTCTGAAAGGCTGTCAAACACTCCTCAGTGAACTGGTACTTGACATCTTTTTGTAGCAGGTCTGACAGGGGTTTAGCAATCCTTGAGAAGTCCTAAACGAATCTCCTATAGAATCCTGCATGACCAAGGAATGACCTGACATCCTTCACTGTAGTCGGTGGGGGAAGCTTCTCTATCACCTCCACCTTGGCTTTGTCTACCTGGATGCCCTCTTTAGAAACCTTGTGACCCAGTACAATACCTTCCCGTACCATAAAATGACACTTCTTCCAGTTCAACACAAGGTTTGTTTCCTCACATCTCCCCAATATCTTATCCAATTGCTCCAAGCACACCTCGAAACTCTGCCCGTAAACTGAAAAGTCATCCATAAAAACTTCAATGCTCTTCTCAATGAAGTCATTGAAGATGGCCATCATACATCTCTGGAACGTCGCTGGAGCATTACAGAGGCCAAAAGGAATCCTCCTATATGCGAATGTCCCATATGGACAGGTAAATGTAGTCTTTTCTTGATCTTCTGGAGCAATCGGGATCTGGAACTAGCCACTATACCCATAGAGGAAGCAGTAAAACTCTTGACCAGCCAACCGCTCCAGCATTTGATCTATGAATGGAAGCGGGAAATAGTCCTTCCTGGTGGCATTATTGAGGTGGCGGTAGTCGATACACATTCTCTATCATGTCGTCTGCCTCTAGGGAACCATCTCCCCCTTCTCATTGGGAACTGTCGCGATCCCTCCTTTCTTTGGGACAACCTGGACTGGAGACACCCACTGGCTGTCAGATATCAGGTAGATAATGCCTGCATCAAGAAGCTTCAGCACTTCAGCTTTGACCACCTCCTTTTGTAACACCCCATCCAACATTAACACACTTACAATAAACTGCAGCGGAAAAACAAACTTCGTCACATTACTTAACTTCTTGGTGTTACACGCCGTTAACCACCCACGTGGCTAACAAGGCTATTACATATACAATTGTACCGGTCTGATGGACTAGACTCCCGAGCGACTACACATTACTATCCCTTTCCATTAACACAACAACAACATACACCTTTCAACTGTACTGTGTATTCACAAACTGATACCGATAACAATCTCGGTCTTACTACACCTACTGTACATATACAACTTAAATGATTACCCATGTACAACGACTACCCCGTCCTACTCTCGAACGGCTTCCTGCTCTTTGTACCTGAAATAGGAAAAAAAGAGAAAGGGTGGCCCCCAAGGGGCTCAGCACCTTTGCTGGTATGGTAATCCCGCAGCCCACATGCTACCGGGCCACGCACAACTAATTGTCGTCTTAGCATGCAGTTTATTATATTTAAATCATGCATGCAACTGTAAACACACAACACATAACATCTCGCCTCAATGGGCTCAACAAACGGATAGTACATCCTTATTTGATAAGTCACTCATGGTATTCATTATCCCTAGAGTGTTTCTCCTCTAATGGAGCTACTTCCTTAATAGACGACACTTACCCGTTATTCGGGTTATCCTTAAACGCCTCTTATCACAAACTGGGATTCATATCCATGATCCACATACTCCACAATTTACAAAGTATAACATACATCACATAACAACACATAATAACACTTTTCATGTTTCAACGTGCACATAACAACATCGCAATAGAAATTGCATTACAACAACAACACATAACATAACGGGAGCGGTTCTCTTAGGAACTGACCCAAACATTGTTAATTCACTAGTGAGCCTAGAGAATGATGTCGCCCTCATGATAAGCTCGTTATACAACACTCATTACCATCCTAATAGTCGGACGAGTAACTTAAGTTAAGATGGTTCAGGTTTGGTGACCCGAACACACCACACAAACACATGTTTCCCCCTAAACCGATCATAAGTCAGAATAGCTAAGCTTTGGAGTAAGCTAATGGGAGATCATAACCCGTGAGGGAAACAACCATAACAGAGAGAAGGGTAAGGCTAAAAAGGATACCCACTCCCAAACAACGCGCGACCGGCCTAACCGGATTCCTCACCACTGTTAATACATACTTACTTTTAGATATTAGTTAGAACCCCGCTATGGAGTCTATCACCTCTACACACCATACAGTATTACAACTGGGTTAAACATACAAGGGAGATCCCTACATTCACACACACATATCACACATTTAACACACGTATAGCCGTGGTTAGAACGTCCCATGGTTCGGGTCGTTTACTCCGAATACCGAACTCTTAGGTGATCCTAGACTCGGTTAACTAAGGTTAACACTTCCGAGGTTAAATGGTATCGGAGTTGAACACGCCACATAAATGAATTACTGTAAACTCATTACATGTTTTATCTTACAACGTGGCAAACATACAGAAAAACACATTGGCATACAAGCCGGTGTAATCCGGTAGGACACAGGTTGCAAGAAAACCATACCTGTCACCGGAGTCCACTTTATCATGTTCACTTATGTTCCTCGAGCAATTCTCGAACAACTGGTAATATTACAATTACTTTCATTAACATCGGGGTAACATGATTGTTTAAAGTCTAAAGCTCATAGTTAACCCTGTTAACTAGTTAAATAACTTCACATTTTTAACTTGTTTTACTTTCGCATTTTTCTCCAACTTTCCCCTACTTAATTGTCCTTATAACTCACCTAACATGTCTTAAACAACCTTATAACATCATTACTAATCAATCCCCATCATTACATATCATTTTTAACCTTAACATTTAAATCATCTTACTTAACTTAATCTCTCAAGTCCATATATATTTATCTTTCTAACCATCAATACTCTCTTAATGGTATACCACTAATACCACTTAACATTCTTAAAATTAATTTTTTTTTAAGGTCCGACCGACCCAGACTGGGGTCGGTCCCCTGGGTAGGTCGGCTGCAGAAACTTCCCATACATTGTCAAACTTTCTCCAAATTTTTCCTCAAGCCTCCTAATGTGTTCTAACATCATTTGTCACATCAAACACACCTTTAGCCATGTACTAAACTCTTTAAATCACACACCAAAACCATCTTATCATTCACAAATTCCTTACAAAATTCCTAGCACTTGGAATGTTTTCTCCTTAATATTTCTAGGTGGTATTTCACCTATAATGACCACTATACCAAGGTGTTTCCTCTACACCTTAACATCATCTCTCAAACTTCTTTTCTTACTAACTAAATCTCCTTTTCACATCTTACCTAAACATCATTTCTTCCTTGTACATCAACATTCTCAAAAACACACATTGAATTCCTAGAACTTCCAAGATAATACCTAAATCCTTGTATCACTCTAAATCGCCTTAGTACATGTTTTCTTCCCTAGTAAAAACATTTGTTCACCTTTAACACTTCCTAGTTCACCAAAACTTATTTAAAACACTTAGAACTTCTTACACATTTTCCAAATTTTGCCATAGCTTCTCTTGTATATTCTCACATCCAAACACTTAGGTTTTTACCTTATTCCATTCAAGAACACCTAAAATCCACCAAGAACTTTCTCACACACAAAACTTCACCAAATTTACACTACATCACTATATAGTGCATAAACTTAAATTGCTTGGCACTTAGGCCCTTAAATAACATGGCTCTTAGGCCCTTAAATTGCATAAACCTTAAACACTGAATTTCCCACATAAATAATGCCTTTGACCTGCAAATACATACAAAAACACATATGTCCTTTTACTAATCTCCTTGAGAACCTTTCACTAAGTCATTTACCATTTGCTCTTTAGGTAATTTTGACAAGCATTATAAGCTCATTTCTCCTAGGGCATTAAACTACATTAGGTTAGCATATTTACCTCTTTTCCTCACAACTTCTTTCTTGTTTCCTTATAAAACCGGTAAGGATGTTTGATAGCTTGCCAACCTCTATATATTATACAAACAACATAATGAGCATTCAAGCTTCAAGCTTAATCTCATTGTAAACCCTAGTTTCATATATTGTTTTAAAGCATTAAGGTAGTTGTTTTACCTTGGTATTTGAAGAGAGTTTGAATATCTATCAAGAGAGGACTCCACCTAGTCCTTGAAAGGTTGGAATGAAGCTAGAACAAAGCAACATAATGAGCACCATCAATGGTGATTTTCGGTCATGATAAAAACATGGAGGAAACATTATTTTTCTTTGAGATTTCTTACCTAGAAGCAAAGGAGATCAATAATATGTAGAAATATAAGCTCAAGCTCCTTCAATGGTGGAACTCCATGGCACCGAAATGGTGGTCTTGAAGTTTTGAGAAGATAGGAATGAAGAGCTTGATGAGACTAAGAGAATGGTGGTGTTTGTTTTTGATTTGGTTAAGTGAGCTAGGAATTACAAGAGATCAAAGATGGAGTTTAATGGTGGTGGTGTAGTATTACCGTGAAAGAGAGGGAGAAGATGGAGTTGGAACCGTGGGAATGCAAGAAGGAAAGAGAGAATGAAGATAAGTTTGCCTTTTTAAGAGATATTATGTAATAAAGCAAATAGTAACTTGCTTTATCATTAGTTATTTGTTTTGTTAACTTACAAGGTGATGACTCACCTCATAAAAACCGGCCCCCATTAGTAGTCTAGGGGTATAATAGTCTTTGTTGACCAATTTAATTACTTATATAAAACATATGTTACAAACTAGCTTATTAAAGTTACTATTCACTAAAACAAGGCACATAGATGTGAAATTTTTGATTTCCCATTGATATAGACTTCCAAATGTGATACTATATAGTACACATGTTAATTAAAGAGTAATGATGGACATTTAGCCATTCAAAACTCATTTACAAGACAATTTTTCAAAAACGTGCTTTAAGACTCCTTAAAGCACTTTTTGTGTTTTAACTTGTTTTCAAGCTTGGTTTTCTTTGGTAATTGATTTAATATGTTCATTAACATATTTATAAGGTATAGGTATGACCATTAGGTCTTATACAAATTTATCCAAGCTTAGAGCACATTTTTGCTCTTATTGACTTTAAGGTATTTTCTTGTGTTTTGTTTGGTTTAACTGTCTACCAAAGTTTCCTAAGGACTTAATTAGCCTTATTAAATCATAATTTAATATTATTAAGTCTTGGTAGGCTCTTTGGGTCCTAACCAAGTTCACTCCTAGCTTAGAGCATGTTTTTGCTCAAACTGTATCTTAGTGCTTTATTGCATTTTACTATGGTTTAAATTGTTCACTGATGTTTCTAGGCACTTTTTAGCCTTTACATACCATAGTTTAGTATTTAAACAATATATCAGGGTTTGGGGTATTTCAATCTACCCCCCTTAAAAGAACTTCGTCCTCGAAGTTCACACTTCCCACACATCATTAGATTAGAACACGGGAATAACTCACAAATAGAACTTCCATAACCAAACGTACTTTACATCACACCCTCGGACTTAATGGTCCGGGTAACACATTCACATCCATACATAACATAACATACTCACATGATAACCTCGGACTCAATGGTCCGGGTATCTTAACAATATTTGCACATACATAACAACCCTTAGACTCTCTGGTCTTGGGTAACATAACAACATTTAGACACATAGGTCTTGATAACATAACAGCCTTTAGACACATAGGTCTATGTAACCCAACAACATTTAGACTCATAGGTCTTGATAACATACACTTTTGGAACTCAAGGTCAAAATAATATTTATTACACATACCACACAACATGTCTTAGCATGTATGGCAACCAAAAATATCTTTTACATACACTGTGATCCCGCAGAACCCGGTCGCGATGGACACCTTCCGTCCCCGTGCCTTTGGGAGATCAAAACAATCACTTAAATTTGAAATGTTTTCCTTGTGAGGTTAAGTAAGATAACTTTAATTATGTAAAGTATCTATCTACGTTTTATAAGTACCAATTGAAAATCCTTTTGAAAACACACACAACTCCAAGTCCAACTTATGCTCTTTGCTTCTTTTCTTAGTGTGGTTATTTGTGACCACTTATAGGGAGCTTCAAGAGTCATCCAACCCTAATGTGATCAGCATCAGTGTCGAACTATCCTTCCACCCCAATTTGTATTCGGCTTCCCTTGATCGCATGCAAATCAAGTTCCACTTCCCACTTCATTTTCAAGCATCAAATAAATCACTCATTTCCAATTTTCTATCTTTTGATCATTCTAGTCATGATCATAACATCTCCAAGGGATAGAACTCCGTCTATCAGTTTCCTCCATTCACCTTAATCCTGTTGCCTAGGGAATCTTATTCTCGCTAGGTTCTATGTCGGTTTCATACCCTTTCATGAGTCACTATATAGTATATATATACACATATATTTTATCAAAATACAACACACAGTTTCACATTTATACATTGTCGGGGGTTTTTTTTTGTTCCCCCGGGAGTTTCTCTACTCCCCACACTTGTACTATCACACACAACTGTTAATAAATCAACACACTTATCACAATGGTATTCGCATCTTCTATGCGCAGATACCACAATTAAACCATGAATGAATGTGTATGTTTACGTAACACACACACCAATCATCAAAACAAATTATTTTGTGCTATGCACAACATAGGTGCACAACATAGGTCACGTACACTTGTACGGTAATACACACTAAGTGGTTTTGCGCTCTACCCCCCTTAAAAGGGATTACGCCTACGTAATCAATCACTAAACATTGGCTTAAAATGTTCTGCCGTCGTGAAGTGTTTCAACTTCCACGCAGTCTATTACACATGGATTCTGATTAGAGGATCTTAACCATATTGGCGGTTTAGTTCCTAAACCAAGAATTCTCATTGGAGTTTGTTTAAACTCTTAGTTGGTTTCGATTCTGGCCAGTTAGGCTTCTAGGCGTTAATAATTAGCCATTCACTCATGTTCACCATGTACATTCAACACTTGAATCACTGGCTCACTAGTTTCTGCTGTGAAACTCTAATAACTGTAGAGCTTAATTGCCCCATTTGTTATTCTTACTGTATTGTATATCCCCAATTGTCACCTTCATCTTGGTAACAATGGTTTCTCAACCGACGCGTGGTATCTCTTACCGTTAGCGAATTCGGTGAGTTATAAACTTTCTATCCACTTCCATAACAATTTACTGTGTATACAGCTATGTATTTCACAATGATTAACTTGTTCCCTTCCGACTTAGTGTCGGTTGAGATTGAGATGCTACCTAATGTGTAGCGCTCTCTTGGTTATTTCCAACATTTGGGGTATATTCCATACCGATATTTGGCAGTTAGTGCTACTGTAGTCACTTATTGTTAATCATGCCTCCACATTTGGTTATGTACAAGTACTCTTTCATTGGTGCGGCCTTGCATTTCCTATACAACTAACATTCCCCGAATCCTAGCTATCCCATTCGATCATTACTGCACAAGTGTAATACCAAAACACTCAGTCATACAGAGTGTAGAGGCGTAAACTCTTGACAGTAAATCTCTTATGCAATTCGCCATGGAATTCACACTGTGTTTCATTGAGATTCCGATCTCGTAATACTGGCTACTGGCTCACTGCCGAGTTTGTTTATCATCACTTACCTTGCATCACCACTGAATTTAATTCATAACTGCCCTTATCTGCCATATCATTATTTAACAACACTTATACAACGTTCGCTTGCTACGTACCGTGCTCTTATTCATTGCATAACACTAACTTACATGGTATTTACTGTCACATTAACTTCCACACATATACTTACATTATTCGCATTATGGTTTGTCATTCATTTGGATGACTACTGTATGCTCCTTGAGCATTGACCATTCGAGTCGCAAGCCGGCATTATTCAGCTCGGTGCTTCACTTTATACACACATGCTACTTAACTAATTGCTCTCTTTCAATAATAATATCGTCCATCCTTAACATATTTCTTGAACTTGATTCACATAACTACCGCTCCTGCGGTCTCACAATATCGAGAGGTATCCTCACTCTTAATGCAGTGGTTCGTTTACCACTCTATTCACTTATATAACATAAACTTCTGCAATCAATCTAATTTACATAACACATTTTATTTGTGGCCTATAAGCCTTATTTGCCTTGAGCTGCGCTCATTGTAGGCTGTCCACACACATGTACTTCTCTGTACAACATTACATGGTTTGGATGTTATATTGAGCTCCATGACAAGGTCGTTGCATTCCGTCCCCTTTCATGGAATGCCCCTTAGGATTGTCAGTCCGTCTCCTGACAACTTATGTCTAAACTGGGTGTTAGTTTCAGCTCTTGTGTTTCTGTCATGCATTTCGTTCAACAATTGTTGATGCGAACACCCTTCAAGGATTGCTCCTGGGTGTTGTTAAGTTATGCCTTTACATCTGGTTCACACTCATTGGTACATTCCGTTAGCCACGCCGTTTGCGTTCTTAACTGCTTATTATCTCCTCCTGTGAAGATCAACATTTCCTGGTAGTGTAGGTACTCATTCTGGGAGTTTCATCCCGTTCATTGCACATTAATGTGTCCACATTAGGCATCTGCTTAGCCATGGACAGGCTGGGTCACCGTTCCAGCTAACATGTTTATCCCTGAGGATCCTTAAGACGTATACGATGTCTTTACATTACAGTTAGTGCACTTCGCACCTCCTGACTCTTAAGCATTTCGTTGAAAGGAATTCACTAATTCCTTTAGTCTCGTTAACTTAACTGAGTTCCTTAACTTCAACCATTCATGGTAATCCTTAGTTCTTGTTTGACTTATACTGCTGACCGTAGTACGGAGTCGACTACTTCCCGTGTTTCGGACTCTACTCGTATACATATGTGGGGCACCCTACTGATACATTACTACTTACCCAACTAACCCATAAGTAGGTCTGTCAGGCCCACAAGCTCCTGACGGAGTGCGGTCGTCCCACATTACAGTTGGTACACTCGTAGTGTCCGTCACACGCCTAGGTGAAGTATTCTGTTGTCAACTCCCTTATATTGTCCTGTGACAATATGCACCCTGTGCTTCCCGAACTTAATCGAGGGAAAGTTTATCCACTGTTGTATCTTTGTCAACGGCCCTTGGTTTTACTGGTTTGGTTTAGAAGGAGGTTAGAAAGAAGTGTTGGTTTGAAAGAAAATCGAGTTTGAAAGAAAAGAGTTTGAATAAATCTAAGTTGAAAGGAAAATTTTCATGGTTTCACCACGTCTTCTTACCTTAACCAAGTCTAGCTTCTTGCTGACTGGTGTACTTCCAATTACAAAGGTTAGGCTGTTAAGCCCTTCCACAGTTATGATGATCAGAGTTAACTTTGTGGTACCTTACTAAGTACTTCGTATTTGTTAAACTTCCCAAACAGCCCTGTTATAGCAGCACTTGCTATAGCAAGTGCGCCATGCTAACTGGCTATCGGTTAAGCACACATACTGGTTGCGGTATTGTGTTACCCGCACTGTCAACAGTGGCCGTGTTGGCCCTCACTGATCTTACTGTCTTGATAATAACTCTCTGGGTAACTTCAACTTCTCACTGTCTTCACATGATAATCATTAACTAGGGTGTTTCCCATTCTGGGAGACCCCTTTTACTTAGTATTGTTTCCTCTTCGTAGCCCGTTCCATGCATTTGTCGTGGTTACTGAGACTTGTCTCTTGTTTGGGCACTACGTTGTAGTTCCTTTGTCGGTTGGCATTCCGTTGGTGTATCACTTAACAACTGTGGTTTCGTAGACACTCGTCTCGGGTTTCATTAATCCATTTCTTGCCTGTTGTACGGTTGGTGCGTTGCAAGCTGGTTATTCTCGACTGCTCTGCATGTCGACCCAGGTTGCAGGAAATTCTATTCTTCTCTACACAAGATTCTTCATTCTTCGCTATTAAATGCGGTTAACATTGTTCAGATGGAGACCGTCTACGGGATTCCCAGTTTTTGGAATCTACCGTATGACAGGTTCTCCGTACCTTTAGAGGTATTTAATAACAGCCAGATCGGGTATTCCCGAGTAAGAGAGGACTTCCATCTCTCTGGCGTTGTTTCCCAAGTTATATAACAGGGATTGTGGAGGGCGGGAAGCATATAGTAGGTTTCCAGTACACGTTGGTAATTCCTAACTGGCGTATCTCTCACGCTATCACTCAACCCTTAACCCAAAGTACTAAAATCCTAACTCGGTACTTCCTAAGCTCGGTAATTCAGTCATCAGAGCGATACTTCGCTCTGATACCACTTTTTGTAACACCCCATCCAACATTAACACACTTACAATAAACTGCAGCGGAAAAACAAACTTCATCACATTACTTAACTTCTTGGTGTTACACGCCGTTAACCACCCACGTGGCTAACAAGGCTATTACATATACAATTGTACCGGTCTGATGGACTAGACTCCCGAGCGACTACACATTACTACCCCTTTCCATTAACACAACAACAACATACACCTTTCAACTGTACAGAGTATTCACAAACTGATGCCGATAACAATCTCGGTCTTACTACACCTACTGTACATATACAACTTAGATGATTACCCATGTACAACGACTACCTCGTCCTACTCTCAAACGGCTTCCTGCTCTTTGTACCTGAAATAGGAAAAGAAGAGAAGGGTGGCCCCCAAGGGGCTCAGCACCTTTGCTGGTATGGTAATCCCGCAGCCCACATGCTACCGGGCCACGCACAACTAATTGTCGTCTTAGCATGTTTGATTATATTTAAATCATGCATGCAACTAAACACACAACACATAACATCTCACCTCAATGGGCTCAACAAACGGATAGTACATCCTTATTTGATAAGTCACTCATGGTATTCATTATCCCTAGAGTGTTTCTCCTCTAATGGAGCTACTTCCTTAATAGACGACACTTACCCGTTATTCGGGTTATCCTTAAACGCCTCTTATCACAAACTGGGATTCATATCCATGATCCACATACTCCACAATTTACAACGTATAACATACATCACATAACAACACATAATAACACTTTTCACGTTTCAACGTGCACATAACAACATCGCAATAGAAATTGCATTACAATAACAACACATAACATAACGGGAGCGGTTCTCTTAGGAACCGACCCAAACATTGTTAATTCACTAGTGAGCCTAGAGAATGATGTCGCCCTCATGATAAGCTCGTTATACAACACTCATTACCGTCCTAATAGTCGAACGAGTAACTTAAGTTAAGATGGTTCAGGTTTGGTGACCCGAACACACCACACAAACACATGTTTCCCCCTAAACCGATCATAAGTCAGAATAGCTAAGCTTTGGAGTAAGCTAATGGGAGATCATAACCCGTGAGGGAAACAACCATAACAGAGAGAAGGGTAAGGCTAAAAAGGATACCCACTCCCAAACAACGCGCGACCGGCCTAACCGGATTCCTCACCACTGTTAATACATACTTACTTTTAGATATTAGTTAGAACCCCGCTATGGAGTCTATCACCTCTACACACCATACAGTATTACAACTGGGTTAAACATACAAGGGAGATCCCTACATTCACACACACATATCACACATTTAACACACGTATAGCCGTGGTTAGAACGTCCCATGGTTCGGGTCGTTTACTCCGAATACCGAACTCTCAGGTGATCCTAGACTCGGTTAACTAAGGTTAACACTTCCGAGGTTAAATGGTATCGGAGTTGAACACGCCACATAAATGAATTACTGTAAACTCATTACATGTTTTATCTTACAACGTGGCAAACATACAGAAAAACACATTGGCATACAAGCCGGTGTAATCCGGTAGGACACAGGTTGCAAGAAAACCATACCTGTCACCGGAGTCCACTTTATCATGTCCACTTATGTTCCTCGAGCAATTCTCGAACAACTGGTAATATTACAATTACTTTCATTAACATCGGGGTAACATGATTGTTTAAAGTCTAAAGCTCATAGTTAACCCTGTTAACTAGTTAAATAACTTCACATTTTTAACTTGTTTTACTTTCACATTTTTCTCCAACTTTCCACCTACTTAATTGTCCTTATAACTCACCTAACATGTCTTAAACAACCTTATAACATCATTACTAATCAATCCCCATCATTACATATCATTTTATAACCTTAACATTAAATCATCTTACTTAACTTAATCTCTCAAGTCCATATATTTATCTTTCTAACCATCAATACTCTCTTAATGGCATACCACTAATACCACTTAACATTCTTAAAATTAATTTTTTTTTTAAGGCCGACCGACCCAGACTGGGTCGGTCCCCTGGGTAGGTCGGCTGCAGAAACTTCCCATACATTGTCAAACTTTCTCCAAATTTTTCCTCAAGCCTCCTAATGTGTTCTAAACATCATTTGTCACATCAAACACACCTTTAGCCATGTACTAAACTCTTTAAATCACACACCAAAACCATCTTATCATTCACAAATTCCTTACAAAATTCCTAGCACTTGAATGTTTTCTCCTTAAGATTTCTAGGTGGTATTTCACCTATAATGACCACTATACCAAGGTGTTTCCTCTACACCTTAACATCATCTCTCAAACTTCTTTCTTACTAACTAAATCTCCTTTTCACATCTTACCTAAACATCATTTCTTCCTTGTACATCAACATTCTCAAAAACACACATTGAATTCCTAGAACTTCCAAGATAATACCTAAATCCTTGTATCACTCTAAATCGCCTTAGTACATGTTTTCTTCCCTAGTAAAACATTGTTCACCTTTAACACTTCCTAGTTCACCAAAACTTATTTAAAACACTTAGAACTTCTTACACACTTTCCAAATTTTGCCATAGCTTCTCTTGTATATTCTCACATCCAAACACTTAGGTTTTTACCTTATTCCATTCAAGACACCTAAAATCCACCAAAACTTTCTCACACACAAACTTCACCAAATTTACACTACATCACTATAGTGCATAAACTTAAATTGCTTGGCACTTAGGCCCTTAAATAACATGGCTCTTAGGCCCTTAAATTGCTTGGCACTTAAAATCCTTAGCCGCACCTTATGAATTTCCCACATAAATAATGCCTTTGACCTGCAAATACATACAACAACACATATGTCCTTTTACTAATCTCCATGAGAACCTTTCACTAAGTCATTTACCATTTGCTCTTTAGGTAATTTTGACAAGCATTATAAGCTCATTTCTCCTAAGGCATTAAACTACATTAGGTTAGCATATTTACCTCTTTTCCTCACAACTTCTTTCTTGTTTCCTTATAAAACCGGTAAGGATGTTTGATAGCTTGTCAACCTCTATATATTATACAAACAACATAATGAGCATTCAAGCTTCAAGCTTAATCTCATTGTAAACCCTAGTTACATATATTGTTTTAAAGCATTAAGGTAGTTGTTTTACCTTGGTATTTGAAGAGAGTTTGAATATCTATCAAGAGAGGACTCCACGTCCTTGAAAGGTTGGAATGAAGCTAGAACAAAGCAACATAATGAGCACCATCAATGGTGATTTTCGGTCATGATAAAAACATGGAGGAAACATTATTTTTCTTTGAGATTCCTTACCTAGAAGCAAAGGAAATAATATGTAGAATATAAGCTCAAGCTCCTTCAATGGTGGAACTCCATGGCACCGAAATGGTGGTCTTGAAGTTTTGAGAAGATAGGAATGAAGAGCTTGATGAGACTAAGAGAATGGTGGTGTTTGTTTTTTATTTGGTTAAGTGAGCTAGGAATTACAAGAGATCAAGATGGAGTTTAATGGTGGTGGTGTAGTATTACCGTGAAAGAGAGGGAGAAGATGGAGTTGGAACCGTGGGAATGCAAGAAGAAAGAGAGAATGATAAGTTTGCCTTTTTAAGAGATATTATGTAATAAAGCAAATAGTAACTTGCTTTATCATTAGTTATTTGTTTTGTTAACTTACAAGGTGATGACTCACCTCATACAAACCGGCCCCCATTAGTATTCTAGGGGTATAATAGTCTTTGTTGACCAATTTAATGACTTATAACAACATATGTTACAAACTAGCTTATTAAAGTTACTATTCACTAAAACAAGGCACATAGATGTGAAATTTTTGATTTCCCATTGATATAGACTTCCAAATGTGATACTATATAGTACACATGTTAATTAAAGAGTAATGATGGACATTTAGCCATTCAAAACTCATTTACAAGACAATTTTTCAAAAACGTGCTTTAAGACTCCTTAAAGCACTTTTTGTGTTTTAACTTGTTTTCAAGCTTGGTTTTCTTTGGTAATTGATTTAATATGTTCATTAACATATTTATAAGGTATAGGTATGACCATTAGGTTTATACAAATTTATCCCAAGCTTAGAGCACATTTTTGCTCTTATTGACTTTAAGGTATTTTCTTGTGTTTTGTTTGGTTTAACTGTCTACCAAAGTTTCCTAAGGACTTAATTAGCCTTATTAAATCATAATTGAATATTATTAAGTCTTGGTAGGCTCTTTGGGTCCTAACCAAGTTCACTCCTAGCTTAGAGCATGTTTTTGCTCAAACTGTATCTTAGTGCTTTATTGCATTTTACTATGGTTTAAATTGTTCACTGATGTTTCTAAGGCACTTTTTAGCCTTTACATACCATAGTTTAGTATTTAAACAATATATCAGGGTTTGGGGTATTTCAATCTACCCCCTTAAAAGAACTTCGTCCTCGAAGTTCACACTTCCCGCACATCATTAGATTAGAACACGGGAATAACTCACAAATAGAACTTCCATAACCAAACGTACTTTACATCACACCCTCAGACTTAATGGTCCGAGTAACACATTCACATCCATACATAACATAACATACTCACATGATAACCTCGGACTCAATGGTCCGGGTATCTTAACAATATTTGCACATACATAACAACCCTTAGACTCTCTGGTCTTGGGTAACATAACAACATTTAGACACATAGGTCTTGATAACATAACAGCCTTTAGACACATAGGTCTATGTAACCCAACAACATTTAGACTCATAGGTCTTGATAACATACACTTTTGGAACTCAAGGTCAAAATAATATTTATTACACATACCACACAACATGTCTTAGCATGTATGGCAACCAAAAATATCTTTTACATACACTGTGATCCCGCAGAACCCGGTCGCGATGGACACCTTCCATCCCCGTGCCTTTGGGAGATCAAAACAATCACTTAAATTTGAAATTTTTTCCTTGTGAGGTTAAGTAAGAGAACTTTAATTATGTAAAGTATCTATCGATTTTATAAGTACCAATTGAAAATCCTTTTGAAAACACACACAACTCCAAGTCCAACTTATGCTCTTTGCTTCTTTTCTTAGCGTGGTTATTTGTGACCACTTATAGGGAGCTTCAAGAGTCATCCAACCCTAATGTGATCAGCATCAGTGTCGAACTATCCTTCCACCCCAATTTGTATTCGGCTTCCCTTGATCGCATGCAAATCAAGTTCCACTTCCCACTTCATTTTCAAGCATCAAATAAATCACTCATTTCCAATTTTCTATCTTTTGATCATTCTAGTCATGATCATAACATCTCCAAGGGATAGAACTCCGTCTATCAGTTTCCTCCATTCACCTTAATCCTGTTGCCTCGGGAATCTTATTCTCGCTAGGTTCTATGTCGGTTTCATACCCTTTCATGAGTCACTATATAGTATATTATACACCTATATTTTATCAAAATACAACACACAGTTTCACATTTATACATTGTCGGGGTTTTTTTTGTTCCCCCGGAGTTTCTCTACTCCCCACACTTATACTATCACACACAACTGTTAATAAATCAACACACTTATCACAATGGTATTCGCATCTTCTGTGCGCAATTACCACAATTAAACCATGAATGAATGCGTATGTTTACGTAACACACACACCAATCATCAAAACAAATTATTTTGTGCTATGCACAACATAGGTCACAACATAGTACACTTGTACGGTAATACACACTAAGTGGTTTTGCGCTCTACCCCCCTTAAAAGGGATTACGCCCACGTAATCAATCACTAAACATTGGCTTAAAATGTTCTGCCGTCGTGAAGTGTTTCAACTTCCACGCGGTCTATTACACAATGGATTCTGATTAGAGGATCTTAACCATATTGGCGGTTTAGTCCTAAACCAAGAATTCTCATTGGAGTTTGTTTAAACTCTTAGTTGGTTTCGATTCTGGCCTGTTAGGCTTCTAGGCGTTAATAATTAGCCATTCACTCATGTTCACCATGTACATTCAACACTTGAATCACTGAGTCACTAGTTTCTGCTGCGAAACTCTAATAACTGTAGAGCTTAATTGCCCCATTTGTTATTCTTACTGTATTGTACATCCCCAATTGTCACCTTCATCTTGGTAACAATGGTTTCTCAACCGACGCGTGGTATCTCTTACCGTTAGCGAATTCGGTGAGTTATAAACTTTCTATCCACTTCCATAACAATTTACTGTGTATACAGCTATGTATTTCACAATGATTGACTTGTTCCCTTCCGACTTAGTGTCGGTTGAGATTGAGATGCTACCTAATGTGTAGCGCTCTCTTGGTTATTTCCAACATTTGGGGTATATTCCATACCGATATTTGGCAGTTAGTGCTACTGTAGTCACTTACTGTTAATCATGCCTCCACATTTGGTTCTGTACAAGTACTCTTTCATTGGTGCGGCCTTGCATTTCCTCCACAACTAACATTCCCCGAATCCTAGCTATCCCATTCGATCATTACTGCGCAAGTGCAATACCAAAACACTCAGTCATACAGAGTGCAGAGACGTAAACTCTTGACAGTAAATCTCTTATGCAATTCGCCATGGAATTCACACTGTGTTCCATTGAGATTCCGATCTCGGGAAGCACATGGTGCATATTGTCACAGGACAATATAAGGGAGTTGACAACAGAATACTTCACCTAGGCGTGTGACGGACACTACGAGTGTGGCACTTTTATGCTTCTTTAGCACCTCCAGAAGTCTAGTTTCCTGCGAAATAGACAAAGATGCGGAGATAATAACAGGCAGAGTGCTACCCTCAGCCAAGAAAACATATTTAAGATGGGAAGAGAGAGATTTGAGTTCAAGGGTAGGGGCTTCTCTATTGAAGGGATAGGCCTTTGAATGGGTCGATCCAGCTTTTCTATTGAAGGAGTGGAGGAGCGAAAATATGACCTTCCTTGATTAAGCTGCTGGACGACTGAGGCCGTCTCTAAGCTTTCATTGTCATCCTCAATGGATAGACTCAATACCTGTTCTAAATGTTAGAACACTTAAACAAAGAATTAAAAGTATCAGTACTCCTATGGGTGTAGTCATCTTCAAAATCATAAAAATCCTCAATTAAATCAGCAGAGAAAACAGCATGAGAAGAAGTATTTTTCTGCATCATCTTATTAATATCAAAACTTAGTTCTTCGTCATGAAATTTCAAAGTAATCTTTCCTTTATCAACGTCAATAACAGTCTTTGCAGTTCTAAGGAAAGGTCTACCAGTAATTAGAGGTACCTCAACATCCTCATCCATGTCGAGGATCATAAAATCAGCTGGGAAGAAAAACTTACCCACGCTAACAACCACATTTTCAACCATACCTCTGGGTGTAATTGATGATCTATCAGCTAATTGGAGTTTGAAATGAATTGGAACGAGCTCACCCGCATGAAGCTTTTTGAACATAGTGTATGGCATCAGGTTGATGCTCGCTCCTAGATCGTAGAGACCGTATCCACAATCCATATCTCCAGTTGAGCAAGGGATAATGGGCTGACCAGGATCACCACGCTTTGGAGGCAGCTTCTGTCGAATCGCTGCTGAACAAGTCTCAGTTAGCTGAATGGTGTCCTTCTCCTTATACTTCCTTTTATTCAAAATCAAATCCTTCACAAATTTAGCATAATTTGGCATTTGTTTGATCGCATCTATAAGAGGAATATTGATAGTCAGCTTTCGAAAGACATCTAAAAATTTTCCAAATTGCTCATCGAGCTCTCGCTCTTTGAGACGGTTTGGAAAAGGAAGTTCTTTTGCAGATGTTTTTCCTTTTGTATTTTTAATAGCAGTTGAATGAGAGGAAGAAGGAATAGGAGCCTGGGTCTCCTCACAAACTACCTTAGGAGGGGCAGGATGCCCTGATGGTGCACCGGCGGTACTAGAAGAGGGATCGGTCTCCTCATCAGTATGGTTCCCTGCCACTTTGTCATTGATTAAGTTCCTTCCACTTCTTAGGGTAACTGCTGCTACCTCTCCAGAATCTTTGCAGTCCTCAATCACTACTCCTTCTGAGACCGACACTGCCTTCAACTGCTCCTTGGGATTGGTTTCTGGTTGGGAAGGCAGTGATCCAGAAGGTCTCTGCTGTAAGAGGAACTGAGTTAACTGGCTCATCATTCCCTGCATCTCTACCATGGCATTCTCTAATTTTTGCTGACCAGCTATCAGACTCTGATTGATTACAGTTTGCTGCTCCTGAGAAGCCATCAACTTATCCACCATCTCCTTCACACTGGCATTGTTTGAGCTCAATGATGGTTGCTGAACTTGAGACTGTTGTGGCCTGAATTGATTATACTGAGGCCTAGCAAAGCCGGGTGGTCCTCCCTGGTTCGTCCTCTGAGGCTGCATCTGATGTGAGTTCAGTGCGTTGTTCGGATTTCCGTACCTGAGGTTTTGGTGCTGATTCTGCACCCAGGGTTGCCTGTTGTTGAATTGTCCTATGACATTGGCTTCCTCAGTTTGCTTCATCTCGGCTACTAGTGGGCAGTCCTCATAATCATGTGCATCCCCACACTGAGAGCAGCAGACTTCGTTGGTACTTGTAGAGACTTTCTTGGCGGATTGTCTAGAGGTTGGCCCCATGGTGAGCTGCTCGAGCATTTTTTCCATGCTTCCCATCGTGGTTTTCAGCTGCGCTTGCTCGACGGCTATCTGTTCCATCATCGGGTCCGGAGCTTGGGTGGAACTGTGATTTATTGAGAAGACTCTTCCCCCATTGTTGCTCCATTGGCGAAGCTCCTCACAGTATGACTCCATAGATGCCATGAAATCTTCCCCGCTTTTTGCTAGTAGGTTCCCTCATAAGGCAGCTCTCACCTCGCCTCTGATTTCATCTTTTAGCCCTTGGAAGAATCCCTGAGCCAATGAGGTGATATCCTGACCATGGTGAGGGCACTGGCGGAGTAGTTCTTTGAATCGGTCCTACGCCTCGCATATTGTCTCGCTACCCATCTGTCTGAATGCCATCAGATCGGCAATCATCTGTCGTGTCCTAGAGATGGGGATGTATTTCTCGTAGAATTTATCCATCATCTGCTCCCAGGTGGTCATGATGCCTGGTGGTAGTCTGTGGAACCATTTCGAAGCTTCTCCAGATAGGCTGTGCTGGAATAGGCTCAGTATGGCATACTCCTCCAGTCCTTGTGATAAGCCAAGGGAGTCCAAGTGTACTAGGAATCGATGTACGTGGTCTAGTGCATCTGCTGGGTCGGCACCTGAGAAGGTTCCTGCAAGGTGATTTCGGACAGCATTGGATTGATGGGAGGGTTTTACCTTTTGCCAATCGGCCACAAGTTCTGCAGTTAGGTCTGGTAGAACCATTGGGCCTCTTCTTGGTGTGGCTGGTGGTCTGTTTATTCTTCTCATCGTGTACTAGGCGATTGGGCCTCCTCCAAGCTGGTCATGGTTTGCTGCCATGTTGAAATCAAGCTGCCTTCTTGCTCTCAGAGCTTGGAGGTAAACTCTCTCGATTTCGGGGTCGAAGTCTGTATCCGGGGGACCAGTTGAACGCGTTCTGCGCATCCACTAGGTACTTATAATTAGCCAGAGAGAAAGGAACAAAATGCGTGGAATTTAGAACTAAAGTAAACAAGGGAATACTAAAAATAAAATTGACGAAATAACTAAGACAAATGAACTTATAGTACTTGAAAATTAAATGACAGAAAAATTATAAGCTGAAATTAAATGACAGTAATGAAAAACAATTGTATAAAATGGCACAAAAATATATTAATTAAACCTTGCACACAAATAATAGACAAAATAAATTACGATAATAAACAGTGTATTGTAATAAAGTAACGAATTCACCAAGGCTAGGGACTAGACAAAGCCAAGTCCCCGGTAACGACGCCATTTTGCAAACGATTTATTTGATGTATTTAAAAACTAAGAAATAATCCTAGAAGATAACAATCAACAGACCGTCGGGTTGCAAAAATCCCGGTCACAGTAGTATAGCAATTTAAGAAGCAACCAGGTATCAATCCACGGGACTTGAGGTAAATAAGTCTAGCCTTAGGCAATGGGTAACTAAAGAGGGGTGTTTTGGTTTTGGGATCAATAATAGACAAGAAAATAAATAGCAGATAAATTAAAGTGATAAGTAAGGAGTGTGAACGGTACTCTAGGTTCAGGGAGTTGTTTCACTAGCTAGGTTCTGCATATTCTACTACTTAAACGGAGACTTGGATCGGCTTATAATTCTCAATTATCTATTCTGTATTAAATCCTAATTCCATATAGCTCATCTAGACAGGGCATGTAATTCTAGTCAAGATTTAACAAGTATATCTAGATGGTTTTGTCTCACAGAATTACTAGTCTGGTTTGGCCCGGACTAAAGCACCTAACTGCTAATGTAATCTATCCGATTGCAATTATCACAGGTAACAGGTTAATAGGACCGTCAATGCTAATCACCTTATCTGGTCATAACACGATTCGATGGCTTATAATAAATTCATGACGTTTATTAAAAGCACTTAAAAGCATTAACCTGAACAATCCAAATAGTCTCAATAAAGCAGTAAAATGATGCAGAGTTTAACTAATTACAACATCCCTTCTCCCAGAGTAAATCCTCTTAGCTAGACATAGTAATTGAAAACATAAATAGGAGAGAGTTAAGAGAAATCATCTATTACTTCTTGCTTGCTCCACCCTTTGTCCTTGCGCTATGCTGGTTTGGAGGTTGGATTTGGCGACAATGGAGTGAACTTGGTGAAATGGAGCGAAAATGGAAATTTTGGGAAATTTTGTGAGACGTCCGGCTAAACTGGATCGGACGTAGATCCGGACGTCGGGTTTTGGTTCAGTCCGGATCCGGACTCAGATCCGGACGTGACTAAATGGTCTGCGTGAATGCGGGTTGTGTGTGTATGTGAGCGATGAAGATTATGGAGGAATTTGATGAATGGAGATGGGATTATCGTGAACGAGATGATTAGTAGAGAGGGAGAGGAGAGGAGTTAGACTGTCAAGTCTGGTACGAATTGAAATAGCAGCAGGAGCCGGGTTTAAATAGGCTTTAAAAGAAAAACATAGGTTAGTGGTGTGGTGAGTTGGGAAATTAATTGAGCATGGGCGTGCCTTAATTTAGGGGAAGAATAGGCTAAACCGCCGCTCGGCTGATAATTGGGCCGAAAGCCCGATTATCAGCGCATGCGTTTTTATTTTTTCGTTTCTGTGTGACGTCCAGATCTATGTCCGGATCCGGACGTGACACAGAACTTTTAGATCTGAAACTCGGGTTATGTCCGGATCTGCGACTGGATCCGGACAAGACACAAAACTTTTGGAGCTGGATCTCGGGTCACGTCCGGCTTGCGTCCGGATCCGGACATGATACGTCCGGATTTGCGTCCAGCCAAGTTGACCCGGACGTGACCAATTTTTGTGTCTCTTCTCCTGATTTGTTTCCCGTTTGTTGCGATGTAATCCTTATGATGTAAAATCTTCATTTCCCTGGGTTTTTCCTATATTTAGCATATAAAATACATCAGTTCTTATCAAAACATCAATCTTAGGAAAAACACATAATAAGTGGGAAACATTGCCTGAATTGTTACAAATTATAAGGTAATTAAACCCTAAAAAGCCTATATGTTTCACACTTATCAACCAAGTGTTACTTTCAAGGCGTTATAGCCTGTGGCACACTGGTAGGGTGTTACTTTTTGATTTTTCAAAAAATGACTTCCCTTTTATTGATACAATCAAGATGTTTTATACATAAAATTTCTTTAAACACTCTGCGTGCCAAGAATGCATTAATTCATATCCTTCAACATTCCTTAAGCGGTATGAAGCTCGCCCAGTCTTTTAATGGATGATGAATGGGCCTTCCTATTGAGGAAC
Organism: Limonium bicolor; assembly: GCA_023374045.1. Lineage (NCBI taxonomy): Eukaryota > Viridiplantae > Streptophyta > Magnoliopsida > Caryophyllales > Plumbaginaceae > Limonium > Limonium bicolor. The sequence continues at coordinate 76,933,967 of CM041778.1, read as the reverse complement.
GATTTTCTTTGGTTGCTTGACTTCTCGAAGAACCAATTCCGCTGGGACAAAACTTCGTTCTCTCATCCTGTAGTTGAAGTATTTCACAACTTTGTATTTGTCTTTCGTCATTCTAAATTCCGCCACGGCCCATGCTTCTTAAGTAAATCGAGGTGGTCTTGTATTCCCTCACTATTTAGTTGTTCATCATAGATTGCCACCAAATTGATGGGACGATTATCTCAGCCGGAATGACCACTTCTAGGCCGTAGGTTAATCTGTATGGTGTTTCTCTTGTGGGTCCCTTTTCTGTTGTTCGGTAGGACCAAACTACCTGAGGTAATACTTCTGCCCACCTCCCTTTTTTATCATCTAACTTCTTTTTTAATGCCTTGACGATCTGGCCGTTTACATTCTCAACCTAACCGTTCACATATGGGTGTGCCACCGATGCGAATCTTAAGTCGATTTTTCATTCTTCACAAAACATTCGAAAGCTAGCGCAGTTAAACTGGACTCCGTTGTCCATTATTATTACCTTTAGAAGACCAAATCTGCATACCACATATTCCAAATAAATTCCTATGATTTTTTTACGGTGATAGATATAGTTGGCATTGCTTCCACCCATTTCATAAAGTATTCGACGACCACATATATGAATTTAAACCTTCCTGGGGATGCCTCCAGGAAAGGACCAACAATATCCAATCCCCACATGGAGAAGGGAATAGGAGATAGGATGGCCTTCTGCATGAATAGAGAGTTATGTATCTTGTTACCATGCTCCTGGCACTTGGTACATTTTTGTATGTATTCTTCGCAATGTTCTTTCATTTTTGACCAAAAGTACCCAAGCCTCATAAGTTTATAAGTTGTAGCTCTCTCCCTCTAATGGTTTCCACAAACTCCTTCATGGATGGAGAGTTATGTATCTTGTTACCATGCTCCTGGCACTTGGTACATTTCTGTATGTATCCTTTGCAATTTTCATTCATTTTTGGCCAAAAGTACCTGAGCCTCATAAGTTTATGAGTTGTAGCTCTCTCCCTCTGATGGTTTCCACAAACTCCTTCATGTATCTCTTCTATAAGTTTACTTCCTTCCTTTGTGGTGATGCATTTGAGTGTGGGCCTTGCAAACGATTGTTTGTAAAGATGACCGTCCTCAAAGAAAAACGATGCGGCCCTTCTCCTTACTATTTTTGCTTCTTTTTTGCCTGGGGGCAATTCTCCTTTGAGTATATACTCGACGACTGGGGTCATCCATGACTCCCCTGATGCGAGTGGTTTAATGACGAGCACTTGAGTTTCAACAAGGCTTGAGTTAGTTTTGACCTCCAACCATACTTTGTCTCGAACTCTCTCGGTCATGCTTGCCAATTTCGCTAACGTATCGGTCTCAACGTTTTCTTCTGTACGAGGAAGATACTTTAACTCACACCTTGAGAAGTTTGCTTTTATCTCCTGGACTTTAAGCAAATATTTCCAAAGCTTTTCCTCTTTTACTTCATAAATGTTATTGTTTTGCCTTGCCACTAGCATAGAGTCCGAATATACCTCTAAGTATGCATAAATCATAAGGTAATGAGTTTTCCCTCCCTTATGAAGAGGGAGCTTATTTTGAAATTAACTTAAAGGTATATGTTCTATTTTGAAACCTGTTGCTCCTAGGGCAGTGGTGACCTCCAACTCTTGGATGAGAGCCTCGTACTCTGCTTCGTTGTTAGTTACCTTGATTCTAGCCATAAGGCATAGTTAAGGTCCCGTCCATTCGGGGTTTGGACCACAATACCAACGCCTGCTCTTGTTTTACACCGGGCTCCTTAACCTAAAACAACAAAAGGATTGAGAGACCTCTTTTCTTCTTGGTCAAAGTTTATTTCAGTAATAAGATCTGCCAGGGCTTGTGCCATAATTGCTGTCCACGGTAGAAAATGAATTTCATACTGAGTGAGTTCAACCGTCCAACTTACCATGCACCCGGACACATTTGGATTATTGGCTATTTGTTTTAACGGCCAGTTAGTCCTAACAAAGTTGTTGTTATGCCCCTGAATTTTTTTTATTATTATTTTATTATGCTATCATATTCTTTCTGATTCGCAAAGGGAGTTTGTGTTATTTTGTAATCTTATATTAGAATGTCCATGACATTCTCCTAATGTTATGGTGTTGGCTAGTGGAAGGAGGGCTAAAGATGTCTTTTTTGTATTTTGTTATTAATTAAGAGAGTTAATGAATTATTTCTCATTTTTATTATTTCCTAACCCTCCATCTCAGTTTTCTAATCATGTTCTGTTTTCCCTCCCACTTCTGACATCTATTCACGAAAGTTCTCCTCTCCTTCCTTACTCCCGCTTCACTCCTCATAAGTAACCTCTGAGATCGCTTAGCTTCGGATGTGAGGTATGTGGTAAATGGATTCAGTTGCATATGTTCACCCACGGGGATTTCGATTATTGTTTCCGTATTGGTTATTTGACTCTCTGATCTGTGGTGATTCTGGTTGGTTTCTGATTTGCGTTTTTGATGTGTTAAAACCCCGTGGGAGTATGTTAGTTTTGCATAATTTGATATGGAGTTTGGAGCTCTAACAATGGTGAATCTGCCTCTGTAATTCTCTTCTGGTTCGACTTTGATTTCTACAATTTTCGTTGTGTCCGGACTTGCGTCCGGACTAGTTAGCCGGACGTAGGGTCGGACGCCTCTGTTTGCCTACGTTTTGTGAGATGTCCGGACTTCCGTCCATACTTGTAAGTCCGGACAGGGTGTGAGGACGAGTTTCGGGTTTGCAGTTCGACTTGTGTCCGAACTTGCAAGCCCGGACACAAGTTCAGACACATTTTTTCCACATTTAAGGTTCTTTCCGGGTCTGTGGGTCGGACTGGACATCCGGACGTGTTGTTTTTCCATCCCGGGCTTGCGTCTGGACCAGTTAGCCAGACGTAAGTCTGGACATGTGTATTTTGGCGTTGACGTGTGTCCAAACTTGACTGTTGCGTAACTTCTTCGTTTGAGCCCCGTTTTGAGTGTTGTTTGCACCGTCGAATTCCTCTTTTTGAATACTATCTATTTTGACATGTTTTAGCATTCCTGGACTTGCGTCCGGACCAGATAGCCGAACGTATGTCCGGACACGTGTATTTTTAGCGCTAACGTGCGTCCAGACTTGTAAGTTGCGTAACTTATTCGTTTGAACTCTGTTTTGAGTGTTGTTTGAGGCGTTGGATTCCTATTTTCAAATACTATCTGTTTTGACATGTGTTAGCATGTGTTTGGGCATATTTTGATTTGAAAGTCTTTGATAAGCCCTTTGAACTCTGATTTGCTCTGAGAGCGTTTTTCAGCTTCTGATTTCAGTTTGACCTTCTGTGTTTTGCTAGTCTTACTTAAGACTTCTGCTTCAGCTTATGAATTCTTCTTTTTGGTTGTGTTAAGCCTTGGGCTTGGGTGTTAGCACTCTGCAACGCCTTCTGTTCTGTTTTGATTAAGCTTCTGCTTTCTGCTCTGATCTGATAAAGACTTCCGTTCTATTCAGTATAAAGCTTTGATCTATTCTGAAAGCTTCTGATTTGGGACCTAGTCTTCTCTGTGTCTGAGCCGTGGATAGGTGGGTCTAGCTATCCCATAGCATGCTACGTAGGACGTCCTTCTGTTCTCACGGGTGTCTCCTGAAATATACCATGGCTAAAAGGCTACGATAACTACCAGAAGGATCTACAAGAAGGGTCTACCGGAAGGGTATACCTGAAGGGTTTACTGAAGGGATTTCTACTGGTAGGACTACTTCCTGAAGGATCTCTACCGGTAAGGTTGTTACATGAGGAAATAGTCCAGTCCGGAAGTAAAGATCTAGCCCAGAAGCAATGGCTCGGCTTGGACCCAAAGCTACAACATGAGGAGTTATCCACAAAAAAGACTAAATATTGTATTTATATAAAGGTATCACATGTATAGGGGCTAAAAAGTAAACTTGTCCATAGAAAGTCTATAAATAGGGGCGTGGGGGCTCATTTGTAAGGGACGAGTTAGAAAAGGGAGAACTCATCCCAAAAAGCTCTCTAGTGTTGTAAACCAAAGGATGAATAATAGTTCTATCTAGAAGTGGATGTAGGCTGCATTATTGGCCGAACCACTATACTTCTTGGTGTTCCTTGGGTAGAGCAAGATCATGTATCTTCATCTCCCTCATTCTGTTCATAGGTGTCTCACCTGTTATGTTCACGAGTGATGTTTCCTCCTTCTGTTCACAGACTCGCTCCATTCTGTCTGTATGCTTGGAATGCTAGTGTCCCACTTCTATTTATGTTCTGTTCGGCTTCTGTCTGTTCTCTCTATGTTTTTTTGTATTTGACAGACTGTTGTGTGCTTTCTGTCCTTTGAACACCTCTGTTTGCTTGTACTACATCCACCGCTCTGTCTGTTTTCAAACTCAGATAGGCTGTTGTGTCCTTCCTGCCTGTTGAGGATTTCTGATTTGTAAAGTGCTCTACTTCATCTGCTCGTCTGTATTTGATTTTAGACGGTCTGCTGTGTGCTTACTGTCTTCTGCTAAGTTGCTAAGCTTCTGATTTTGCTAAGCTTCTGATTTTGCTAAGCTTCTAATTTTGCTAAGCTTCTGATTGTGTTTAAGCTTTTGAGTTTGTTAAGCTTCTGATTTCGTCAAGCTTTCAGCTTCAGTTTACCTTCTGCTATTAAGTGTATGTTTTGACCACCGCTTAGCTCCTTGTGTTTTAGACTTCTGTCTATTTGAAAGACTTCCGCTTGTCTCTGATTTTGCTCTGGCCAAGCACTTTCATATAAATATATATATATATACACACATATACATGTATGTTCAGTATCTGTTTTGAGCATGCTCAGCTGATGACGTTTATCACCTGCTGAGCTATAGTTTGGCTCACCCCTATCTCCATCTGATTTGTAAGTTTTAGTTCATGCTTGGAGATTCAGCTTTTCCTTTTCGTTCTGGCATTCGACTTTTGTATTTAGTTTGTTTGGCTTTGGGGCCCAGTTGTATTTAGATCATGCTTTGTATTTCAATTTGGCTTTCGCTTGTGTATTGTAAAGATAAGTTGTAATCATTTATCTGGTAATATATGAGCATTAGTTTTGTTTTGGGGTTTCGATAGTGTAGCCTTGTGTGTCTTAGGTAATAAGCGCACGACGTGTAACGGTCTCTCAACCAGGGTGGTTTTGGGGTTTTGTTCTTTATAACCTTAATTTTGTGTTTATTAGTTTTGTTTTAATTTTAATTTTGTCGCGTCTCTTAGTTTCTAATTTAATTCGGTTGATTAATTTTTTTTCTGTTATTCCCCTGTTTTTACAACCCTAGCACCAGAAATCAACCAGAAGTTAACTGAATTGGTCCGATTTTGAGCAGAACTCGTGCAAACCCTAACTTGCGATTTTAAGGATTTTTGAGTCAAATCTTGCAGATTTTGTTGTTCTTTCTACTTCTACACATTCATTCAACTCAAGTAAGGTATTCTCTCCACTTTTCTACATCATTTATTGTGTTTTTGATAGATTTCAGAATCTGGGGCATATCTAGTCAAAAATATGATGTTCATTGTTGAGTTTTCTGAAATTTATTTGCATGAATGGAGTTTATTTTCTGTTGTGCTGTGAGTTGCTGAATAGAGATGTTTAAACTGCACTATTGTGGAATATTGTAGATATTTGAGTGTGTGGTTTGATTTTGTATGGCTCAACTAGCGAAATTGACTAAGACTAAATTGAATGTGTTGGAATACTTTGTCACGGAGAAAATTATTTGTCGGTTAAGTCTCTGCTGGTCACTGTTTGATGAAGATTAACGCTGCAATTAAAAAATTGATTGAACCTTGAGTGGAGAATAATGCATTTTTGGGGACACTCTGTCAGATTTTGGATTGAAATTATGCATACATTGAGCTATTTTATCTTTGCCATTGTTTATATTGACTGATTCTCTTTGAGCAGATGATGAGCAAATTTACCAGCAAGTCTAAGAAGTGTGGGAGAGCCGGTACTAGTTCAAGCCTCCAAGGTCCGCGTGATGTCTTTAGAAACGACGCAGCAAGGGAATGGTTTACAAAAGAAGTGGATATCATCATTGAGCGTCGCGTCGTACCTGAGCTTGAGCGTCAGCTGGGTTTGAAGGAACTACTGGACGCGTACGGATGGGGTAAGATCTTGGATATGGGGGAACCGTACTCTAAGCGAGCGTTGCGTATGTTTTACGCCAATGCTATCTGTCAGAACGGGAAAATTTACTCCAGTGTTGACGGTCACAACGTCGCAGTTTCAACGACGGAGATTGCTCGCTATCTAGGAATTTCATACCCTGCTCCCCCTCGGCCCGAACACCTCAATCCCCATGACCTCCAGGTGTCGGTCATTAATCATTATCTCCCAACCATGGTCCAAGGCCCACGTCGACGCAGAGGTGATGACCCGTCAAAGCAGGTCATCCCTGTTGATCCGCTTCAGGACCCCCGGGAGCGAGTCCACTTCGCACTGCTGGTTACGAATGTCCTCCCTATACAGAGCTCAGATTTTAACCACACCGACTGTCTTCTCCTCCAGGCTGTGCAGAATCCATACTTCGCTGGGGCTGCTGAGGTCACATATTTACCATGGGTCATCTCCCTGCATCTTCGGTACATCGTGGAGCACAAGGACCGGCATAAGCTTGGTTATCCGGTCATGCTCTGTCAGTTGCTTCGGTAGCAACTGCTATCCATTCCATCCAAGGGGCTTCATCCTGTGCGGTCACCTATTGACATCGGCGCTATGAAAAAGATGTGGTTTGAGTTTGACGGGGTGACCTGGAAGAAAAAGGCTGCCCCAAGGTCACAGAAGCGCCAGAGAGAGGCTGGTGATGGTCCGTCAGAGCCAACTCCTTCGTCTGTAGCTGAGGATGAGGATGAATATACAGTGCTGTCTGCCCCTAGGAGTGAGTATGTCACGCGCTATGAGTTTGATCAGCTAGAGCAGCATTTTGAGACTGGAAGTAAGGGCGTAATTTTTGAGATACGACTACCAAGGCGAACAGAATCTTCTCAATATTGGTGTAACACCCCTCTGTTGCTGTTAAAACCTTTCCTGTGTAATAAACTAGAGTTTCCTTTCTCTTTTCTTCCATTATTAGAACCGCTGCCACCGCCTAGTTAGAAGCAGAAAAATATAGATAAATATCTTGACCAGGTGCAGGGACACCTAACTTGGGTAGTTCCCGGAGCATTTCCTTGATTTTCCCGAAGGCTTCAACGCATTCCTGTCCACACTGGAACTTACTGTTATTTCTTAAAATGTTGAAAAATAGGATTGACTTTTCTTGGAGCTTCAAGCAGAATCTGCTCAGAGCCGTGAGCCTTCCATTTAGAGCTTGTACATCTTTGATGTTTTTTTGGAGGAGAAAGATCGAGAATAGCTTGGCTCTTTCCCAGGTCCACTTTAATCCCTCGTTGTCCAACAATGAAGCCGAGGAATTTTCCCTTTGTTACTCCAAACACGTATTTCTCTATATTTAACTTAATTTGGTATTTGTCTAGCGTGTTAAATGTTTCCTCCAGGTCTCTCATGTGTTGCTCTTTTGAGGTGCTCCTCACTACTATATCATCAACATAAACTTTTATGTTGCGTGAAATACCCCAAACTTAAATATAGCGATTAAAATTATTCTAATCCTTATTTAAGAGCCTAATAATGCTTAAGGAGTATTGGTGAAGAAAAATAAATCCAAAAGAAATAAAGAAACGCTTAAAAAGCGGAAAACGCTAAATAAGCGTTAAATAACCATAGGAGGTATGAGACCTTGGTTAGAGTATTATATGGATTCTAAAGGTTTAATAAGACCTAAATAATATGTGGGAACAAATCCCGAAGAAAACGGATCCTTAAAATGGATTAAAAACACTAACGAACCTCAAAGCGCGTTTTTCGAGGTAACCGGGAAAACGTGACTTTAAGCGGGTCAAATAGACTCGTAACAATCTTGGTCAACTAAATAATCATTAATAAATATTAGTGAAGCTTTAGAGCCAATAAAATCAATAAAATGAGAAATTAGTAAAAACTGTCAAAAACGGGAAGTTGTGGGGTAGAAACATAAATAACCAAAACTTATGTGTCCAATAGTGTAAATAGAATTTTAAAAACCCATATGGGCTGCATGTTGTCCGATTGGGAGCCCCCCCTCACACTCCCTTCTTATTAACAAAAGACAAAAACAATAAAATAAAACTCACCTTACTTTATTCACTCTCACATTCTCTCTCCTACTCTCATTTCCCTTCTCTCTCTTGAATCCCCCTCCCTCACTCTCTCTCTTCCTTCCTTCCTTCTTCTCCAAACCGATATCCATGGAGAATTAGTAAACCCCCACAAAAATACCACCTTCTCTCCTCTTGTAACCCCTTCAAATCTATTCCAAAAATTATAAAAACTACACCATTGGAATCCTCTCACCAAGTAGAGCATTCCTATCTTTTCAAAATTCGAAAAGGAGCACTTTCATCTCCATGGGTGTGGAGCTTTTGGAGCTTCAAGACCACCATTAGAACCACCTTCTTCTCCTTGTTCCTTTGAGGTAAAAATATTCTCAAAACTCCATTGTTTTTCTAGCCTTAAAGGCAAAACGAAAATCTAGCTAAAACCTTGTTTGGTTCCTCTTGTGCCCAGCCGATTTTGGCACTCTTGGAAGGTGGGAAACATTATTCTTGAGCTATTCCAAACAGCATTTGTACCCTTGGAAGGTAATGAATTTTCTAAACCCTAAAACCTACATTAAAACTCAACAATGGTTAGGGTTAGTTTTTTAGTATTGAAGTGTGTATATATATGTGGGTTGTAGTGTAGAATCTTGGTTGCTAAACCGGTGGGAAGAGGAAGAGGAAGGAAAGAGAGGAGGAAGAAGCAAGAAGAGAAAAACAACTAGAAGAAGAAGAAGGTAAATCACATTCTCTTGTGTAGTTAGTAATGTGTATTGTAACAGATTTTGAGAAATAAAATAAGTAATGTGTATGATGAGGAGTAATGAGTGTATTGGAGTATAAGTAGAAGAGCAATGTAACAGTTTTGAAGCCTTTTAAATGATGTTTAAAAGCTTGGGAGAACATTGGGTATTGAATGTGTATGTGCAGGAATTTTATGTTGTTGTAGTAGTGTTGAAATGTGAGCATGTGGCTTGAGTAAATAGGTTGTGAGAATGAGAACATGTGGGCTGAAATAATGTGTGGAGAATGGTAAGAATATAAGGGAGACTATGTCCAATTTTACCTAGGAATGAGAGGACTTAGGTTGTTTAAGAAGAGAAAGTAATCTAAGTGATAACTAGGTGTACTTGAGGAGTGCAATGGGAGTGTTTTGGTAGTTTGAAACAAATTTGGAAATGAGTGTGTTAATGGGATGAAGCTAGATGTAAAGTAAGGCATTTTGGATGCTAGGAATATCATTAGTTGAATGAGTAATGAATGATAGAAGTGTGAGTGAAAATCTGTAGCATAAGAGGGTTAACAAAATTTGTAGCAAGAGGTATTGGATTTCATTGGAGGAATTAGGAGGAATGAGAGTACAAGACTTAGTAAAATGAATGTTGGACTTGGGTATAGATGTGTAATTGCTTGGAAATGTATTTGGGACGGGTAGTAGGAGTATTGAGTGTAAGAAGTTGGAACAAAAATCTGTAGCATTAAAGGATGAAAACCGTTGTAAGTGTGGAAAGGAAATGAGGAATGTGTGTAAGTTGATTGATGGATTTAGTAAGGAACTTGGTGGATGAACTAAGGGGTATCGGGAGGTTTAATTAGTGTTAAAAACATGTGGGATTAAGTGTAGGAACAATGGGGAAGTAATGGGTAAGAAGAGGGACTGAAAACAGAAATAAATATGTAACTACTGGGCCGGACCGACCTTGGGATCGGACTTGCAAGGTCGGTCGAGCCCAGATTTACAAGGGACGGAAACCTTCTGGAATGGACCGACCTTGGGACCGGACATGCAAGGTCGGTCGGACCAGAAAATTCTCCCGTCTGTAACCTACTGGAATGGACCGACCTTGCGACCGGACTTGCAAGGTCGGTCGACTCAAAATGTTTCTGTCTTGTAAGCTACTGGAATGGACCGACCTTGCGACCGGACTTGCAAGGTCGGTCGGGCTAAAAATTTCACGTCAGGTAACTCACTGGAATGGACCGACCTTGGGACCGGACTTGCAAGGTCGGTCGGCCCTGTAATTTTCCAGCGTATTATCCTACTGACTTCGACCGACCTTGGGACCGACCCTGGGTAAGGTCGGTCGAGTAAAAAAAAAACTATAAGATTATAATTAGTATATATATATATATGTGCATATGTATACCCACCTATACATATGTGCATATATATGTAAGTATACCATTGTTAAGTAATGAAAAGTAAGTAAATAAAATGTAAGTATAGGGATGTAAAGACTTAGAAAGTATGGATTAGTAAACGTAAGAGTAATCGGGTTAAGTTAATGATAGTTAGATTAATCAATCAACTGTATGCATATAATAGGATTTGGTTTGTGAACACCGGAGGAACGTTGGGATACAAGTACAACGGTGAAAGGTATGATTTCTTCATGCCCTGTATTCTAATCAGGTTACCCCGATTTGTGTGCTTATTTGATCACCTAATAAGATAAATGCACGAATCGGACTATATTGCACCTACTTGTGCTTGTTTACATTGTTCTTGATATCTGTCTTGAACAATAGTTTGTATAATTCATGAAATATATGAATGATGATGAACTGTATTTGAATCTTGTATTGTACTTAAGTATTGTATTGTATTTGTATAAATGAGTATTGAGCATTGTAATTGTCTATGTGGCTTGTATGAATGACTTCTGCTAATTCCTAACTACCTAACTCCTAACTTAAGTGAGTAAACTGGAATGAGTAGAAGTCCGATATAGCTTCGGCCACGCGTGAGGATGAGGAGACACAAGAGGTTGGATCCGATTCCTGACTCTTAAACTGGTCCGCGGCCCAAATCCCTTAAATGGGTAGCATCCCGGATTGGTGAGTCAAGTAAATCCCGGTGGTGGGACGGAGTAGTCCCCGGGCCGTAGGTCCCGACGACTTAACATGAGTAAGAGTAAGAGTAAGTAAGTATGTATGAGTATGAGTATGAGTATGTATGCGTATGTATGGAGGAATGAGTAAAAGAGTAATCTCCACCCGATTAACCCGGGTGGACCAATGAAGCTAACAAGTATGGTATATTGTGTATGTAATGAGCATGTGTAATTCGGAAGAAGGTAAGTATGTACTGGATGGTTTATATCGTATTCCTTGTATGTAATGAAGTGTATGTATGTATGCCTTGCGTAAGTATTATAGTATTGTGTATGAAAGCATGTATGCATGTATGTTTGAATGAAATGAACCGCATGTATTCGACTAAGTGGTCGGCGTACCCTCACTAGTACGCGGGGTATGCGGTTATCATGCTCAACGAAAGCTGACCCCCTCGGGGGAACGTTTTTAGTGTGCAGGTACCCGAAGCGGTTTTGGTCAAGGAAGAGACCGGTGGCACACCCTTGTATTTAGGAAGTAAGCAGTATGTGAGGATTGGGTAGTAGATATACTCTTAGCGAATATGTATGAACTTGGGAGAGTTATTGTATTTGATTTGGTACCTAGTAAACTCGGTATGTGGATTATTTTGTATTGAACTTGGAGTATTGTATTGAATGAGGATTGTAGTAATTATTTGGTAAATGGAGTATGTGTTACAGATATGTAGTACTCGGGATTCCGGTCCATCAGACCGATGCTGTATATAGAAGTAGTAGCCTTGTTAGTCACGTGGGTGACTAACGGCATTGTATCACCCATTGTATGTAAGTATGTATCCGCTGTATGACTCTGAAAGTACGAGGAGATTGGACGGCAATGTTCGTATTAATAGTAGGGGTGTTACAAAAAGTGGTATCAGAGCGAAGTATCGCTCTGATGACTGGAAATACCGAGCTTAGGAATACCGAGTTAGGAATTAGAAGCTTAGGGCTAAGGGCTGAGTGTTAGCATTAGGGATATGCTAGTTAGGAACCACCGGTGAGTACCGGATACCTACAATACCAGCCCCGCCCGCCGCAAACCCTATTGTATAACTTGGGAAAGGACACCAGAGAGAAGAAAAGTCTTCTCATACTCGGGAAAAACCCGATCTGACAGTTGTGAAGCAATCACACAGTAACAGGAACCGACATATGGTAGATTCCAGGAATTGGAAGTCCCGGAGATGGATCCCGGTTGAACAACAATACCCGCACTTAATGGTGGAAGAAGGAGAACTCCAACCATAAGGAGACTACAACATGCAACAACATGGGGCGACGTGCTTAGCAGTCGTAAAACCTGGCTAACCAACCAGCAGCAGGAAAGGAGCACTAAGCGTGCAACGACGCGGAAAAAGGGAGCAGTAACAGAACCCGAGACACAAGTCTACGGGATAGTGATACTTGAATAATACCACCAACGGTATGCTAGCTGGCTAAGGACATAGTCGGAAGCGATTAACTCCAAATTACAACGCCAAAAGGTTGCAATACCCAGCCAATATAGCTCAGACAGCTACAAGAACAACCATGAGATGTAATCCAATAGGACTACAAGAGTGGTACCTAAACAAGGAAGGCTTAGTGACCACCATAAATGTGTGGGAACGAGCCACAAGGAACGACACTAAACCAAATATAGTGGGAATCTCCCAGGATTGGAGAAGTACCCAGATCTACGACAGCCATGTCTAGACCACCGAGAAGCTACCTAAAGGATCGAGTATACCAATTGTAGATCAATAAGATCAAAGGAAGAGTCGACAAGACTACCAAATGCGAGCGGAAACCCTACCAAGATTGGTATAGGATTACCCAAAAACCACCAGTACCACGCACTTGCCACGGCAAGTGCAGTAAGGACAGAGATACGTAAAGGAACTCTAACACACCACAGGTACATAGTAATGTACCGTGACTACAACGAAGCAACTATGGGATCACAAATCCTGAAACTGAAGGAATGGAACCTTGGAAAGGCCTAACGGCCCGACCACTGTATTTCGAACATACCAGTCAGCGAGAAGCTGGACTTGGTCAAGATTACGAACATGGCTATGCCATGATGAACTTCTTTTAACACCGAACCATAATTTTCAAACCAAGTTTTCTTTCAAAACCACAAACCTTATTTTAAAACCTTGGATTTTAAAAACCGAACCAACATAATTACGGTGAGTATCATAGAATGATACAAGAGGAGTTGGCAACATAATACTTCACCTAGGCGTGTGACGAACACTACGAGTGTACCCAATTACGGGATGTGGGACAACCGCACTCCGAAGGAGCTTGCGGGCCTGACATATAGTTGGGTAAGTGGTAACGTATCAACAAGGTACCCCACGTATGTATACATGTAGTGTGTGACACACGGGAAGTAGTCAACTCCGTTCTACGGACCATGAGTGAGTTCAAATCAGAACAGCTGGACACCTCAGACGATCAAGTATCAAGGAACTCGGAGAATCCATCTGAAGATGATGAATAAGAACTAGGAAGTGCAAAGAGCACATACTAGTAAGTATAGACATTGGATATGTCTCAAATAATCCAAGCAATCACCTGACAGCTGGATGGAATACCCAGCCTAAACACAGTAAGGCGAATGCCTAACGTGAACCTGACAACGCTCAATAAACGGGGCGGAGTTCCCAAGAGCAACCCCCAGATTACCACAAGTATAATCCATCATTGAAGGGGATGTCAAACCTAGTCTTAAGCACTAGGAGCAAGTGTAAATAGTCTACCCAAGGACGGAGACGTCATAACCCAAGGGGAATAACTCCAATACAATACCACAAGGCGGTATGGTGATAACATATCATAAACGTTAGCCGGATGTAACGGCACCATTTAACAACACCCAGGAGCAATTCTTGAGGGTGACTGGATTAACAACAGCCAAACAAAGCGTCAAGATAAGAATACAGGAGCTGGAACGAACACTCGGTTAAGACACCGAAGGGATTTCACTTGACAAGAAATACCCTAGTCTACAAAAGGCACTGATCAGCACCAGATTGCCTAAGAGTCTCCTATGAACGGAAGCGTGATGTCACGACTTACCACGGAGCCCAGCAATACCTCCAACCTATGGGGTATACATGGAGTGGAAAGATGTACAAGCAGCTTGCAAGGAGCATAGCTCGCAGCAATAAGGCTCAGAAGCCGTAAACCAAATACGTTATATAAACTTAAATGGTTGCAAAACCTGCACCAGTTATTAGCAAGACGTACGAGGTATTGCCTCATACGACAAGAAATCAACAACTGGACCATCAATTCAAACCCAACTTTATGAGTGGCTTGAACTGATGGCTATCTCAAGGTCACTGTCACTAGAGCATCAGCCTAGTATACAGTTGACGGAGTTCTTAATTACCGCCATGCCTTCTGTAGCAATGGTAGCACAGAGGCATAAGAATCATGATAATGCCAACATTGGCCTAGTCCACACTTGGACACTACGAGAAACCCAAGGGAAGGTACCCCTTGTTAGCCTAAGACCACCAATGTGGTAAAGATGTGAACCCTTAGAAAGGCTTCCATCTATTATAACAGAAAAGCCTACGCATATAGATATTGCCAAGGGGTGATGGAATAAGGAAATGAGATTTCCAAACCGTTATGACTTAAGGAGTAAGCATACTCCGTATGCACCCAAGCATGTGGTGAACCATTGTATAAACACTAACATAGCAAACTTGTCATAAGACCTATGAGTGGAAACAAGCCTCTCAACAAGAAATTTCATTTATCAATGACAGAGTACTCTTCAATTGGAGACGGGACCAGAAAAACCCTTGAAGCTTCACGGGATGTCCCGGTGATGTACCCACAAGTATAACTACACAGCTAGAGCCTATAACCAATGCTCAGCACTGGAAGACAATAATTGTCAAAACATCTATGTGAATACACATTGAACACCACGAATGACTAACGCTCAAGAGAGCTTATGACCCGATGAGTTATCTCATCCTTGGTCAACCAAGATACTTGGTAAATTGTATCACAAATGATGACGGAATATGAGGTAAGCTAACCTACATGAAACCTAAAGTGGAAGAAAATCTTCACATTAGAATTATAATACTGCGGTATGCTACGACAACCGTCATATACACGAATATAGGAAACCCTCAGCGTATACACACCATAAGAAATGGTGCCAATGATAGTAACAGTGAGTAAAAGAAACTACCACAGTAACGGAGTCAGTAAAAACAATGTTGTACAATGAGTAAGAATACGGTGCGCAACAAGAGACCGCTATGAGGAAGTAGTTATGCAATGACACGGAGTATAAGTATGAGATGACACACAGAAATATTCTTTCCTATCACATAAGTGACTTACTGTCAAGCGTTTACGCCTCTGCACTCTGTATGACTGAGTGTTTTGGCATTGCACTTGTTCAGCTAATGATCTAATGAGATGGCTAGGGATATGGAGAATGTAAACCGTAGTAAATCTTTCCTTTCACCACAAACATGGCATAAGCCAGTCAAGCAAGCTTAGCAACATACAGTGCGGCCTAAGGCCAAAGAAGCACGAAGAGGGTACAACACACTAGTAATCACAAGATGTGAATTCCATTGGAATATAAGGTGAAAGGAGATACAAGAAAGTCACTAGGACCGACACACAGAAAATGCAAGGTCATACAAGTGAAGAACACTTGTACTGAACCAGAAGAACTGGTATAATTTAGAAGCTAGTGACAACAGAGGAAGCACTACAGTTAAGTGGTGACTTAACCTCGCCTGACAATAAGTCGGAGGAACTGAACGAATAATCGTGGAAGCACGAATAACATGTGCAATAGATTACCAGAGAGCTGGTTATAAGTCTTAAACTCATTGAGTTCAAACATGGTAAAAGAATATCGCATTTGTTTAGTAAACCTTATTCCCATAATCGACGGATAAGAAGGTGACGTATAGCACATTAAGGATAACAAGAAGGGTGAATAACCCGAGTTATCAGGGTCGCGCAGCAGAAGCTAGTGGGCCCTAGCTAGGAGATAATATACCTAGTAAGTATAGCAGAATGGCTATTAATGCCTTGAAGCCGATTAGGCTAGAACCGAATTAAATATGAGTTAAATAAACTCATATAGGAACTCTTGGTGCAAAGACTAAACCATTGGTATGGTTAAGACCCTGTTGACCAGAGCATATTATATAGTATACCGTAGTGAAGCTAAACGCTTCAGTTTGCCCAAACTGATTAAACCAAAGTTTAATAATAATAACATATGGTAGATTACGTGGGCGTAATCCCTTTTAAGGGGGGTAGAGCGAAAACCGCTAAATGTAAGTTTTGTGCATAAAACACATAAACCATAATGTGCATAGCACAAATGAGAACCAAATTGATACCATAATGTGCATAGCACAAATGAGAACCAAATTGATGATTGATACTATGTTAAATAAACATAAGTACTCATTCATATTGTAATTGTGGTAACTAGGCATTAGACATGCAAATACCATAGGAGGAATATACCCATCTTGTAACACCAATGTAAGAGTATTAGTAAAAGAAAAGTAATGAGTAGCGGACGGAGCTCCACAAGTATTGTAGCCTTTGAAGAAGTAGTACGAAATGAATGAGGATAGTAGATGAATGAAGTTTATGAGTAGTGGAATCGTAAGTAAATTATTTGAAGCAATTGAAGTCAACTAAATCTTATAGGTATAGTATTCCTTAGTTAGAATATTGGAGAGGATGGTGAGTAATGGATGGAAGTAGTGAAGGTTGATGAAATGAGCATTAGGTATTGAACCATGGAGTAAAGCATTCGGGAAGTAGAGTGAGGATGATTGATGGATTGATTCCATCCTTTGGAGATGTATGAATTCGTAATCACGACTAGAAAGAGTAAAAAGATAGAAAATGAAAGCAATTAAATTATTTGTTTGTTTGAAACCGGTGTGGGAAGTTGAACTTGATCCTGATCAGATCAAGGGAAACCGAACACAAATTGGGGTGGAAGGATAGTTCAACACTGGTGCTGATCACACCAGGGTCGAATGATTCTTGAAGCTCCCCTCAAGTGGTCACAAGAAGCACACATAGGATAGAAGTAATGGATATAAATTGGAATTCGGAGTTGTGTGTTTTAGAAATTTCTAATTAGTAGTATTGAAAAGATTGTCTTAGACATGAGAATAAGGATTTGTTAGAAACTCATACCGGAGAAGATAGTGGTGTAACATGTTGTATTATTCCAAGGGCGGCAGGACATAAAGGAGTCCTGTGTCTAGATGACTTGAGTGTCTGCGGGATTGTATGTGTATTGCATCGCTTTGGGGATAGCTTTGCATTGTATGTATGTACAAATTTGGTAATGAGGAACCGGATGGTCGGTAGTAGTGCGGATCGGAGTAATTATTGTACATTGGAATGGTATGGAAAGGAGAAACCTTGAGTAACTTATTTGGGAATTGTAAGGAGGAAGAATGTACGACCTTTGGCATCGATGAGTATGAATTAGCAAGTATCGTAATCCCATAACCTTGAGCAACTTTGAGGACAAAGTTCTTAAGGGGGGTAGATTGAAATACCCCAAACTTAAATATAGCGATTAAAATTATTCTAATCCTTATTTAAGAGCCTAATAATGCTTAAGGAGTATTGGTGAAGAAAAATAAATCCAAAAGAAATAAAGAAACGCTTAAAAAGCGGAAAACGCTAAATAAGCGTTAAATAACCATAGGAGGTATGAGACCTCGGTTAGAGTATTATATGGATTCTAAAGGTTTAATAAGACCTAAATAATATATGGGAACAAATCCCGAAGAAAACGGATCCTTAAAATGGATTAAAAACACTAACGAACCTCAAAGCGCGTTTTTCGAGGTAACCGGGAAAACGTGACTTTAAGCGGGTCAAATAGACTCGTAACAATCTTGGTCAACTAAATAATCATTAATAAATATTAGTGAAGCTTTAGAGCCAATAAAATCAATAAAATGAGAAATTAGTAAAAACTGTCAAAAACGGGAAGTTGTGGGGTAGAAACATAAATAACCAAAACTTATGTGTCCAATAGTGTAAATAGAATTTTAAAAACCCATATGGGCTGCATGTTGTCCGATTGGGAGCCCCCCCTCACACTCCCTTCTTATTAACAAAAGACAAAAACAATAAAGTAAAACTCACCTTACTTTATTCACTCTCACATTCTCTCTCCTACTCTCATTTCCCTTCTCTCACGTGAATCCCCCTCCCTCACTCTCTCTCTTCCTTCCTTCCTTCTTCTCCAAACCGACATCAATGGAGAATTAGTAAACCCCCACAAAAATACCACCTTCTCTCCTCTTGTAACCCCTTCAAATCTCTTCCAAAAATTATAAAAACTACACCATTGGAATCCTCTCACCAAGTAGAGCATTCCTATCTTTTCAAAATTCGAAAAGGAGCACTTTCATCTCCATGGGTGTGGAGCTTTTGGAGCTTCAAGACCACCATTAGAACCACCTTCTTCTCCTTGTTCCTTTGAGGTAAAAATATTCTCAAAACTCCATTGTTTTTCTAGCCTTAAAGGCAAAACGAAAATCTAGCTAAAACCTTGTTTGGTTCCTCTTGTGCCCAGCCGATTTTGGCACTCTTGGAAGGTGGGAAACATTATTCTTGAGCTATTCCAAACAGCATTTGTACCCTTGGAAGGTAATGAATTTTCTAAACCCTAAAACCTACATTAAAACTCAACAATGGTTAGGGTTAGTTTTTTTGTATTGAAGTGTGTATATATATGTGGGTTGTAGTGTAGAATCTTGGTTGCTAAACCGGTGGGAAGAGGAAGAGGAAGGAAAGAGAGGAGGAAGAAGCAAGAAGAGAAAAACAACTAGAAGAAGAAGAAGGTAAATCACATTCTCTTGTGTAGTTAGTAATGTGTATTGTAACAGATTTTGAGAAATAATAAGTAAGTGTATGATGAGGAGTAATGAGTGTATTGGAGTATAAGTAGAAGAGCAATGTAACAGTTTTGAAGCCTTTTAAATGATGTTTAAAAGCTTGGGAGAACATTGGGTATTGAATGTGTATGTGCAGGAATTTTATGTTGTTGTAGTAGTGTTGAAATGTGAGCATGTGGCTTGAGTAAACAGGTTGTGAGAATGAGAACATGTGGGCTGAAATAATGTGTGGAGAATGGTAAGAATATAGGGGAGACTATGTCCAATTTTACCTAGGAATGAGAGGACTTAGGTTGTTTAAGAAGAGAAAGTAATCTAAGTGATAACTAGGTGTACTTGAGGAGTGCAATGGGAGTGTTTTGGTAGTTTGAAACAAATTTGGAAATGAGTGTGTTAATGGGATGAAGCTAGATGTAAAGTAAGGCATTTTGGATGCTAGGAATAGCATTAGTTGAATGAGTAATGAATGATAGAAGTGTGAGTGAAAATCTGTAGCATAAGAGGGTAAACAAAATCTGTAGCAAGAGGTATTGGATTTCATTGGAGGAATTAGGAGGAATGAGAGTACAAGACTTAGTAAAATGAATGTTGGACTTGGGTATAGATGTGTAATTGCTTGGAAATGTATTTGGGATGCTAATGATGGGACGGGTAGTAGGAGTATTGAGTGTAAGAAGTTGGAACAAAAATCTGTAGCATTGAAGGATGAAAACTGTTGTAAGTGTGGAAAGGAAATGAGGAAAGTGTGTAAGTTGATTGATGGATTTAGTAAGGAACTTGGTGGATGAACTAAGGGGTATCGGGAGGTTTAATTAGTGTTAAAACATGTGGGATTAAGTGTAGGAACAATGGGGAAGTAATGGGTAAGAAGAGGGACTGAAAACAGAAATAAATATGTAACTACTGGGCCGGACCGACCTTGGGACCGGACTTGCAAGGTCGGTCGAGCCCAGATTTACAAGGGACGGAAACCTTCTGGAATGGACCGACCTTGGGACCGGACATGCAAGGTCGGTCGGACCAGAAAATTCTCCCGTCTGTAACCTACTGGAATGGACCGACCTTGCGACCGGACTTGCAAGGTCGGTCGACTCAAAATTTTTCCGTCTTGTAAGCTACTGGAATGGACCGACCTTGCGACCGGACTTGCAAGGTCGGTCGGGCTAAAATTTCACGTCAGGTAACTCACTGGAATGGACCGACCTTGGGACCGGACTTGCAAGGTCGGTCGGCCCTGTAATTTTCCAGCGTATTATCCTACTGACTTCGACCGACCCTGGGTAAGGTCGGTCGAGTAAAAAAAAAACTATAAGATTATGATTAGTAATATATATATGTGCATATGTATACCCACCTATACATGTGCATATATATGTAAGTATACCATTGTTAAGTAATGAAAAGTAAGTAAATAAAATGTAAGTATAGGGATGTAAAGACTTAGAAAGTATGGATTAGTAAACGTAAGAGTAATCGGGTTAAGTTAATGATAGTTAGATTAATCAATCAACTGTATGCATATAATAGGATTTGGTTTGTGAACACCGGAGGAACGTTGGGATACAAGTACAATGGTGAAAGGTATGATTTCTTCATGCCCTGTATTCTAATCAGGTTACCCCGATTTGTGTGCTTATTTGATCACCTAATAAGATAAATGCACGAATCGGACTATATTGCACCTACTTGTGCTTGTTTACATTGTTCTTGTTATCTGTCTTGAACAATAGTTTGTATAATTCATGAAATATATGAATGATGATGAACTGTATTTGAATCTTGTATTGTACTTAAGTATTGTATTGTATTTGTATAAATGAGTATTAAGCATTGTAATTGTGTATGTGGCTTGTATGAATGACTTCTGCTAATTCCTAACTACCTAACTCCTAACTTAAGTGAGTAAACTGGAATGAGTAGAAGTCTTATATAGCTTCGGCCACGCGTGAGGATGAGGAGACACAAGAGGTTGGATCCGATTCCTGACTCTTAAACTGGTCCGCGGCCCAAATCCCTTAAATGGGTAGCATCCCGGATTGGTGAGTCAAGTAAATCCCGGTGGTGGGACGGAGTAGTCCCCGGGCCGGAGGTCCCGACGACTTAACATGAGTAAGAGTAAGAGTAAGTAAGTATGTATGAGTATGAGTATGAGTATGCGTATGTATGGAGGAATGAGTAAAAGAGTAATCTCCACCCGATTAACCCGGGTGGACCAATGAAGCTAACAAGTATGGTATATTGTGTATGTAATGAGCATGTGTAATTCGGAAGAAGGTAAGTATGTACTGGATGGTTTATATCGTATTCCTTGTATGTAATGAAGTGTATGTATGTATGCCTTGCGTAAGTATTATAGTATTGTGTATGAAAGCATGTATGCATGTATGTTTGAATGAAATGAACCGCATGTATTCGACTAAGTGGTCGGTGTACCCTCACTAGTACGCGGGGTATGCGGTTATCATGCTCAACGAAAGCTGACCCCCTCGGGGGAACGTTTTTAGTGTGCAGGTACCCGAAGCGGTTTTGGTCAAGGAAGAGACCGGTGGCACACCCTTGTATTTAGGAAGTAAGCAGTATGAGGATTGGGTAGTAGATATACTCTTAGCGAATATGTATGAACTTGGGAGAGTTATTGTATTTGATTTGGTACCTAGTAAACTCGGTATGTGGATTATTTTGTATTGAACTTGGAGTATTGTATTGAATGAGGATTGTAGTCATTATTTGGTAAATGGAGTATGTGTTACAGATATGTAGTACTCGGGATTCCGGTCCATCAGACCGATGTTGTATATAGAATAGTAGCCTTGTTAGTCACGTGGGTGACTAACGGCATTGTATCACCCATTGTATGTAAGTATGTATCCGCTGTATGACTCTGAAAGTACGAGGAGATTGGACGGTAATGTTCGTATTAATAGTAGGGGTGTTACAAAAAGTGGTATCAGAGCGAAGTATCGCTCTGATGACTGGAAATACCGAGCTTAGGAATACCGAGTTAGGAATTAGAAGCTTAGGGCTAAGGGCTGAGTGTTAGCATTAGGGATATGCTAGTTAGGAACCACCGGTGAGTACCGGATACCTACAATACCAGCCCCGCCCGCCGCAAACCCTATTGTATAACTTGGGAAAGGACACCAGAGAGAAGAAAAGTCTTCTCATACTCGGGAAAAACCCGATCTGACAGTTGTGAAGCAATCACACAGTAACAGGAACCGACATATGGTAGATTCCAGGAATTGGAAGTCCCGGAGATGGATCCCGGTTGAACAACAATACCCGCACTTAATGGCGGAAGAAGGAGAACTCCAACCATAAGGAGACTACAACATGCAACAACATGGGGCGACGTGCTTAGCAGTCGCAAAACCTGGCTAACCAACCAGCAGCAGGAAAAGGAGCACTAAGCGTGCAACGACGCGGAAAAAGGGAGCAGTAACGGAACCCGAGACACAAGTCTACGGGATAGTGATACTTGAATAATACCACCAACGGTATGCTAGCTGGCTAAGGACATAGTCGGAAGCGATTAACTCCAAATTACAACGCCAAAAGGTTGTAATACCCAGCCAATATAGCTCAGACAGCTACAAGAACAACCATGAGATGTAATCCAATAGGACTACAAGAGTGGTACCTAAACAAGGAAGGCTTAGTGACCACCATAAATGTGTGGGAACGAGCCACAAGGAACGACACTAAACCAAATAGAATGGGAATCTCCCAGGATTGGAGAAGTACCCAGATCTACGACAGCCATGTCTAGACCACCGAGAAGCTACCTAAAGGATCGAGTATACCAATTGTAGATCAATAAGATCAAAGGAAGAGTCGACAAGACTACCAAATGCGAGCGGAAACCCTACCAAGATTGGTATAGTATTACCCAAAAACCACCAGTACCACGCACTTGCCACGGCAAGTGCAGTAAGGACAGAGATACGTAAAGGAACTCTAACACACCACAGGTACATAGTAATGTACCGTGACTACAACGAAGCAACTATGGGATCACAAATCCTGAAACTGAAGGAATGGAACCTTGGAAAGGCCTAACGGCCTGACCACTGTATTTCGAACATACCAGTGAGCGAGAAGCTGGACTTGGTCAAGATTAAGAACATGGCTATGCCATGATGAACTTCTTTTAACACCGAACCATAATTTTCAAACCAAGTTTTCTTTCAAAACCATAAACCTTATTTTAAAACCTTGGATTTTAAAAACCGAACCAACATAATTACGGTGAGTATCATAGAATGATACAAGAGGAGTTGGCAACATAATACTTCACCTAGGCGTGTGACGAACACTACGAGTGTACCCAATTACGGGATGTGGGACAACCGCACTCCGAAGGAGCTTGCGGGCCTGACATATAGTTGGGTAAGTGGTAACGTATCAACAAGGTACCCCACGTATGTATACATGTAGTGTGTGACACACGGGAAGTAGTCAACTCCGTTCTACGGACCATGAGTGAGTTCAAATCAGAACAGCTGGACACCTCAGACGATCAAGTATCAAGGAACTCGGAGAATCCATCTGAAGATGATGAATAAGAACTAGGAAGTGCAAAGAGCACATACTAGTAAGTATAGACATTGGATATGTCTCAAATAATCCAAGCAATCACCTGACAGCTGGATGGAATACCCAGCCTAAACACAGTAAGGCGAATGCCTAACGTGAACCTGACAACGCTCAATAAACGGGGCGGAGTTCCCAAGAGCAACCCCCAGATTACCACAAGTATAATCCATCATTGAAGGGGATGTCAAACCTAGTCTTAAGCACTAGGAGCAAGTGTAAATAGTCTACCCAAGGACGGAGACGTCATAACCCAAGGGGAATAACTCCAATACAATACCACAAGGCGGTATGGTGATAACATATCATAAACGTTAGCCGGATGTAACGGCACCATTTAACAACACCCAGGAGCAATTCTTGAGGGTGACTGGATTAACAACAGCCAAACAAAGCGTCAAGATAAGAATACAGGAGCTGGAACGAACACTCGGTTAAGACACCGAAGGGATTTCACTTGACAAGAAATACCCTAGTCTACAAAAGGCACTGATCAGCACCAGATTGCCTAAGAGTCTCCTATGAACGGAAGCGTGATGTCACGACTTACCACGGAGCCCAGCAATACCTCCAACCTATGGGGTATACATGGAGTGGAAACATGTACAAGCAGCTTGCAAGGAGCATAGCTCGCAGCAATAAGGCTCAGAAGCCGTAAACCAAATACGTTATATAAACTTAAATGGTTGCAAAACCTGCACCAGTTATTAGCAAGACGTACGAGTGGTATTGCCTCATACGACAAGAAATCAACAACTGGACCATCAATTCAAACCCAACTTTATGAGTGGCTTGAACTGATGGCTATCTCAAGGTCACTGTCACTAGAGCATCAGCTTAGTATACAGTTGACGGAGTTCTTATTTACCGCCATGCCTTCTGTAGCAATGGTAGCACAGAGGCATAAGAATCATGATAATGCCAACATTGGCCTAGTCCACACTTGGACACTACGAGAAACCCAAGGGAAGGTACCCCTCGTTAGCCTAAGACCACCAATGTGGTAAAGATGTGAACCCTTAGAAAGGCTTCCATCTATTATAACAGAAAAGCCTACGCATATAGATATTGCCAAGGGGTGATGGAATAAGGAAATGAGATTTCCAAACCGTTATGACTTAAGGAGTAAGCATACTCCGTATGCACCCAAGCATGTGGTGAACCATTGTATAAACACTAACATAGCAAACTTGTCATAAGACCTATGAGTGGAAACAAGCCTCTCAACAAGAAATTTCATTTATCAATGACAGAGTACTCTTCAATTGGAGAACGGGACCAGAAAAACCCTTGAAGCTTCACGGGATGTCCCGGTGATGTACCCACAAGTAGAACTACACAGCTAGAGCCTATAACCAATGCTCAGCACTGGAAGACAATAATTGTCAAAACAATCTATGTGAATACACATTGAACACCACGAATGACTAACGCTCAAGAGAGCTTATGACCCGATGAGTTATCTCATCCTTGGTCAACCAAGATACTTGGTAAATTGTATCACAAATGATGACGGAATATGAGGTAAGCTAACCTACACATGAAACCTAAAGTGGAAGAACATCTTCACATTAGAATTATAATACTGCGGTATGCTACGACAACCGTCATATACACGAATATAGGAAACCCTCAGCGTATACACACCATAAGAAATGGTGCCAATGATAGTAACAGTGAGTAAAGAGAAACTACCACAGTAACGGAGTCAGTAAAAACAATGTTGTACAATGAGTAAGAATACGGTGCGCAACAAGCGACCGCTATGAGGAAGTAGTTATGCAATGACACGGAGTATAAGTATGAGATGACACACAGAAATATTCTTTCATATCACATAAGTGACTTACTGTCAAGCGTTTACGCCTCTGCACTCTGTATGACTGAGTGTTTTGGCATTGCACTTGTTCAGCTAATGATCTAATGAGATGGCTAGGGATATGGAGAATGTAAACCGTAGTAAATCTTTCCTTTCACCACAAACATGGCATAAGCCAGTCAAGCAAGCTTAGCAACATACAGTGCGGCCTAAGGCCAAAGAAGCACGAAGAGGGTACAAAGCACTAGTAATCACAAGATGTGAATTCCATTGGAATATAAGGTGAAAGGAGATACAAGAAAGTCACTAGGACCGACACACAGAAAATGCAAGGTCATACAAGTAAAGAACACTTGTACTGAACCAGAAGAACTGGTATAATTTAGAAGCTAGTGACAACAGAGGAAGCACTACAGTTAAGTGGTGATTTAACCTCGCCTGACAATAAGTCGGAGGAACTGAACGAATAATCGTGGAAGCACGAATAACATGTGCAATAGATTACCAGAGAGCTGGTTATAAGTCTTAAACTCATTGAGTTCAAACACGGTAAAAGAATACCGCATTTGTTTAGTAAACCTTATTCCCATAATCGACGGATAAGAAGGTGGCGTATAGCACATTAAGGATAACAAGAAGGGTGAATAACCCAAGTTATCAGGGTCGCGCAGCAGAAGCTAGTGGGCCCTAGCTAGGAGATAATATACCTAGTAAGTATAGCAGAATGGCTATTAATGCCTTGAAGCTGATTAGGCTAGAACCGAATTAATATGAGTTAAATAAACTCATATAGGAACTCTTGGTGCAAAGACTAAACCATTGGTATGGTTAAGACCCTGTTGACCAGAGCATATTATATAGTATACCGTAGTGAAGATAAACGCTTCAGTTTGCCCAAACTGATTAAACCAAAGTTTAATAATAATAACATATGGTAGATTACGTGGGCGTAATCCCTTTTAAGGGGGGTAGAGCGAAAACCGCTAAATGTAAGTTTTGTGAATAAAACACATAAACCATAATGTGCATAGCACAAATGAGAACCAAATTGATACCATAATGTGCATAGCACAAATGAGAACCAAATTGATGATTGATACTATGTTAAATAAACATAAGTACTCATTCATATTGTAATTGTGGTAACTAGGCATTAGACATGCAAATACCATAGGAGGAATATACCCATCTTGTAACACCAATGTAAGAGTATTAGTAAAAGAAAAGTAATGAGTAGCGGACGGAGCTCCACAAGTATTGTAGCCTTTGAAGAAGTAGTACGAAATGAATGAGGATAGTAGATGTATGAAGTTTATGAGTAGTGGAATCGTAAGTAAATTATTTGAAGCAATTGAAGTCAACTAAATCTTATAGGTATAGTATTCCTTAGTTAGAATATTGGAGAGGATGGTGAGTAATGGATGGAAGTAGTGAAGGTTGATGAAATGAGCATTAGGTATTAAACCATGGAGTAAAGCATTCGGGAAGTAGAGTGAGGATGATTGATGGATTGATTCCATCCTTTGGAGATGTATGAATTTGTAATCACGACTAGAAAGAGTAAAAAGATAGAAAATGAAAGCAATTAAATTATTTGTTTGTTTGAAACCGATGTGGGAAGTTGAACTTGATCCTGATCAGATCAAGGGAAACCGAACACAAATTGGGGTGGAAGGATAGTTCAACACTGGTGCTGATCACACCAGGGTCGAATGATTCTTGAAGCTCCCCTCAAGTGGTCACAAGAAGCACACATAGGATAGAAGTAATGGATATAAATTGGAATTCGGAGTTGTGTGTTTTAGAAATTTCTAATTAGTAGTATTGAAAAGATTGTCTTAGACATGAGAATAAGGATTTGTTAGAAACTCATACCGGAGAAGATAGTGGTGTAACATGTTGTATTATTCCAAGGGCAGCAGGACATAAAGGAGTCCTGTGTCTAGATGACTTGAGTGTCTGCGGGATGTATGTGTATTGCATCGCTTTGGGGATAGCTTTGCATTGTATGTATGTATAAATTTGGTAATGAGGAACCGGATGGTCGGTAGTAGTGCGGATCGGAGTAATTATTGTACATTGGAATGGTATGGAAAGGAGAAACCTTGAGTAACTGATTTGGGAATTGTAAGGAGGAAGAATGTATGACCTTTGGCATAGATGAGTATGAATTAGCAAGTATCGTAATCCCATAACCTTGAGCAACTTTGAGGACAAAGTTCTTAAGGGGGGTAGATTGAAATACCCCAAACTTAAATATAGCGATTAAAATTATTCTAATCCTTATTTAAGAGCCTAATAATGCTTAAGGAGTATTGGTGAAGAAAAATAAATCCAAAAGAAATAAAGAAACGCTTAAAAAGCGGAAAACGCTAAATAAGCGTTAAATAACCATAAGAGGTATGAGACCTCGGTTAGAGTATTATATGGATTCTAAAGGTTTAATAAGACCTAAATAATAAATGGGAACAAATCCCGAAGAAAACGGATCCTTAAAATGGATTAAAAACACTAACGAACCTCAAAGTGCGTTTTTCGAGGTAACCGGGAAAACGTGACTTTAAGCGGGTCAAATAGACTCGTAAAAATCTTGGTCAACTAAATAATCATTAATAAATATTAGTGAAGCTTTAGAGCCAATAAAATCAATAAAATGAGAAATTAGTAAAAACTGTCAAAAACGGGAAGTTGTGGGGTAGAAACATAAATAACCAAAACTTATGTGTCCAATAGTGTAAATAGAATTTTAAAAACCCATATGGGCTGCATGTTGTCCGATTGGGAGCCCCCTCTCACACTCCCTTCTTATTAACAAAAGACAAAAACAATAAAGTAAAACTCACCTTACTTTATTCACTCTCACATTCTCTCTCCTACTCTCATTTCCCTTCTCTCACGTGAATCCCCCTCCCTCCTCACTCTCTCTTTCCCTTCTTCTTCTCCAAACCGACATCAATGGAGAATTAGTAAACCCCCACAAAAAACCACCTTCTCTCCTCTTGTAACCCCTTCAAATCTCTTCCAAAAATTATAAAAAACTACACCATTGGAATCCTCTCACCAAGTAGAGCATTCCTATCTTTTCAAAATTCGAAAAGGAGCACTTTCATCTCCATGGGTGTGGAGCTTTTGGAGCTTCAAGACCACCATTAGAACCACCTTCTCTCCTTGTTCCTTTGAGGTAAAAATATTCTCAAAACTCCATTCTTTTTCTAGCCTTAAAGGCAAAACGAAAATCTAGCTAAAACCTTGTTTGGTTCCTCTTGTGCCCAGCCGATTTTGGCACTCTTGGAAGGTGGGAAACATTATTCTTGAGCTATTCCAAATAGCATTTGTACCCTTGGAAGGTAATGAATTTGCTAAACCCTAAAACCTACATTAAAACTCAACAATGGTTAGGGTTAGTTTTTTTGTATTGAAGTGTGTATATATATATGTGGGTTGTAGTGTAGAATCTTGGTTGCTAAACCGGTGGGAAGAGGAAGAGGAAGGAAAGAGAGGAGGAAGAAGCAGGAAGAGAAAAACAACTAGAAGAAGAAGAAGGTAAATCACATTCTCTTGTGTAGTTAGTAATGTGTATTGTAACAGATTTTGAGAAATAAAATAAGTAATGTGTATGATGAGGAGTAATGAGTGTATTGGAGTATAAGTAGAAGAGCAATGTAACAGTTTTGAAGCCTTTTAAATGATGTTTAAAAGCTTGGGAGAACATTGGGTATTGAATGTGTATGTGCAGGAATTTTATGTTATTGTAGTAGTGTTGAAATGTGGGCATGTGGCTTAAGTAAACAGGTTGTGAGAATGAGAACATGTGGGCTGAAATAATGTGTGGAGAATGGTAAGAATATAGGGGAGACTGTGTCCAATTTTACCTAGGAATGAGAGGACTTAGGTTGTTTAAGAAGAGAAAGTAATCTAAGTGATAACTAGGTGTACTTGAGGAGTGCAATGGGAGTGTTTTGGTAGTTTGAAACAGATTTGGAAATGAGTGTGTTAATGGGATGAAGCTAGATGTAAAGTAAGGCATTTTGGATGCTAGGAATATCATTAGTTGAATGAGTAATGAATGATAGAAGTGTGAGTGAAAATCTGTAGCATAAGAGGGTAAACAAAATCTATAGCAAGAGGTATTGGATTTCATTGGAGGAATTAGGAGGAATGAGAGTACAAGACTTAGTAAAATGAATGTTGGACTTGGGTATAGATGTGTAATTGCTTGTAAATGTATTTGGGATGCTAATGATGGGACGGGTAGTAGGAGTATTGAGTGTAAGAAGTTGGAACAAAAATCTGTAGCATTGAAGGATGAAAACTGTTGTAAGTGTGGAAAGGAAATGAGGAAGTGTGTAAGTTGATTGATGGATTTAGTAAGGAACTTGGTGGATGAACTAAGGGGTATCGGGAGGTTTAATTAGTGTTAAAACATGTGGGATTAAGTGTAGGAACAATGGGGAAGTAATGGGTAAGAAGAGGGATTGAAAACAGAAATAAATATGTAACTACTGGGCCGGACCGACCTTGGGACCGGACTTGCAAGGTCGGTCGAGCCCAGATTTACAAGGGACGGAAACCTTCTGGAATGGACCGACCTTGGGACCGGACATGCAAGGTCGGTCGGACCAGAAAATTCTCCTGTCTGTAACCTACTGGAATGGACCGACCTTGCGACCGGACTTGCAAGGTCGGTCGACTCAAAATTTTCCGTCTTGTAAGCTACTGAATGGACCGACCTTGCGACCGGACTTGCAAGGTCGGTCGGGCTAAAAATTTCACGTCAGGTAACTCACTGGAATGGACCGACCTTGGGACCGGACTTGCAAGGTCGGTCGGCCCTGTAATTTTCCAGCGTATTGTCCTACTGACTTCGACCGACCTTGGGACCGACCCTGGGTAAGGTCGGTCGAGTCAAAAAAAAAACTATAAGATTATGATTAGTATATATATATATGTTCATATGTATACCCACCTATACATATGTGCATATATACGTAAGTATACCATAGTTAAGTAATGAAAAGTAAGTAAATAAAATGTAAGTATAGGGATGTAAAGACTTAGAAAGTATGGATTAGTAAACGTAAGAGTAATCGGGTTAAGTTAATGATAGTTAGATTAATCAATCAACTGTATGTATATAATAGGATTTGGTTTGTGAACACCGGAGGAACGTTGGGATACAAGTACAACGGTGAAAGGTATGATTTCTTCATGCCCTGTATCCTAATCAGGTTACCCCGATTTGTGTGCTTATTTGAACACCTAATAAGATAAATGCACGAATCGGACTATATTGCACCTACTTGTGCTTGTTTACATTGTTCTTGATATCTGTCTTGAACAATAGTTTGTATAATTCATGAAATATATGAATGATGATGAACTGTATTCGAATCTTGTATTGTACTTAAGTATTGTATTGTATTTGTATAAATGAGTATTGAGCATTGTAATTGTGTATGTGGCTTGTATGAATGACTTCTGCTAATTCCTAACTACCTAACTCCTAACTTAAGTGAGTAAACTGGAATGAGTAGAAGTCCGATATAGCTTCGGCCATGCGTGAGGATGAGGAGACACAAGAGGTTGGATCCGATTCCTGACTCTTAAACTGGTCCGCGGCCCAAATCCCTTAAATGGGTAGCATCCCGGATTGGTGAGTCAAGTAAATCCCGGTGGTGGGACGGAGTAGTCCCCGGGCCGGAGGTCCCGACGACTTAACATGAGTAAGAGTAAGAGTAAGTATGTATGAGTATGAGTATGTATGCGTATGTATGGAGGAATGAGTAAAAGAGTAATCTCCACCCGATTAACCCGGGTGGACCAATGAAGCTAACAAGTATGGTATATTGTGTATGTAATGAGCATGTGTAATTCGGAAGAAGGTAAGTATGTACTGGATGGTTTATATCGTATTCCTTGTATGTAATGAAGTGTATGTATGTATGCCTTGC
Organism: Limonium bicolor; assembly: GCA_023374045.1. Taxonomy (NCBI): domain Eukaryota; kingdom Viridiplantae; phylum Streptophyta; class Magnoliopsida; order Caryophyllales; family Plumbaginaceae; genus Limonium; species Limonium bicolor. The sequence goes on along the minus strand of CM041778.1, from coordinate 76,902,615 downwards.
ATAAGTATTATAGTATTGTGTATGAAAGCATGTATGCATGTATGTTTGAATGAAATGAACCGCATGTATTCGACCAAGTGGTCGGCGTACCCTCACTAGTACGCGGGGTATGCGGTTATCATGCTCAGCGAAAGCTGACCCCCTCGGGGGAACGTTTTTAGTGTGTAGGTACCCGAAGCGGTTTTGGTCAAGGAAGAGACCGGTGGCACACCCTTGTATTTAGGAAGTAAGCAGTATGTGAGGATTGGGTAGTAGATATACTCTTAGCGAATATGTATGAACTTGGGAGAGTTATTGTATTTGATTTGGTACCTAGTAAACTCGGTATGTGGATTATTTTGTATTGAACTTGGAGTATTGTATTGAATGAGGATTGTAGTAATTATTTGGTAAATGGAGTATGTGTTACAGATATGTAGTACTCGGGATTCCGGTCCATCAGACCGATGCTGTATATAGAAGTAGTAGCCTTGTTAGTCACGAGGGTGACTAACGGCATTGTATCACCCTTGTATGTAAGTATGTATCCGCTGCATGACTCTGAAAGTACGAAGAGATTGGACGGCAATGTTCGTACTAATAGTTGGGGTGTTACATTGTGGGAGAGTTGTTCTTTGAAAACTTTATCAATCATTCTCTGAAAAGTTGCCCCTGGGTTCTTTAAACCGAAAGGCATCACCTTATAACATAATGTTCCTACTGAAGTAATGAAAGAAGTTATTTCCGAATCTTTTGCATTCATTTTTATCAGATTATATCCTAAAAATGCATCCAAAAAACCTAACATGGAGCTTTGAGCAGTTCAGATGACCAATCCATCTATTGATGGTAGTGGGTAAAAATCTTTCGGGCATGCTTTATTTAAATCTATAAAATCTCCACTTTCCATTTGATTTTTTTACCATAACAACATTAGCCAACCATTTGGGATATTACACTTCTCGGATGAATCCGGCTTTGAGTAACTTTTGGACTTCCGCCCGGGCGGCTAAGTCTCTTTCTTCTTCAATCACCCTTTTTCTTTGCCTGATAGCTGGATGTTTAGGATCCACCTGGAGATTATGCTGGATAACGTTTGGGTCTATCCCAGGCATTTCTTCCGTGCTCTAGGCGAATGTTTTCCTTCTTTTTTCCAAGAACCTCATTAGATGAGTCTGTTATTCGCTATTAAATGCATTTCCAATTTTAAAGAATTTAGAAGGGTCAGATTTTGAATGTGCCTTGCTTGGGAGGTCACTAGGGCCTCACAGCTTTTTGTCTTTCCGCCTGACCTAGGGAGAAGAGGAAGTTTTCCCTTGAATTCCTTGTCTGATCCGACAGTTTTGACTATTCCTTCCTCTGATACACTCTCCATGATGCGGACTTCACAGACACGGGCCATTTTCTGACTTCCTCTTACGGTCACCAGTTTGCCTGATTTGGTCAGGTCCTTCATCTTCAAATGATGAGTACTGTATATGGCTCGGAAAACATTAATCCTTGGCCGGCCTAGATACATGTAATACCCAGAGAGACCGGGCATGATGAAGGTTGTCAATTTCTCCGTTCGTCTTTCATCTCCTTATCCCAAAGTAACTGTGAAGTCAACACTGCCTGAACATTTGGCGGAGATTCCCCCTATGAAGCCTCCCAGAACCGCCGAATAAGGTTTGATCTTGCTTTTAGGTATTTCAAGCTTATTAACTGCTTATGCCGACATTACATTCTCCCTAGCCCCACTATCAATCAAAATACCTTCCATCATTCGGTCGTTTACTTGTGCTCTGATGACGAGTGGATCATTGTGAGGATATAGGACTCCATATTCATCTTCTTCGGTGAAGTAGATCGGAGGGAGCTTTTCTTGTTTAGCTGTTTTCATTTGGGGAAGCTCCTGATACACTTCATGCATTTGTCTTTTCCTCTCGTTTGGAGTTAACGACCCTACTTCTGAAAAAAGGCCTGTAAATTTTCTCAGGAGAAGTTTTTATTAGATTTATCAAGTTTTTATTTTGGAAATTTTCCGGGTATGAGGAGGTGAAAAAAGTAGCAAGATAAAAAGATAATAACAAATGACACCTTTTCTTTTCTTTTTTCAAAACAAAAAAGTCTCATGATTCTCGGTTACAAGAAAAAATTTACTCCATTTTCTACAGACCTGTAATCTTCCCGAAGGATTTACTGTCGTCCAACTCATGAAGAACTTCCTCTTCTTGTCGGGCCCGGTAGTGTTGGTTGCTATAGTGTTTCTATTGTCCGGTCGGTTGCTTGTCTTTCTTTTAATTTTCTTCTATGGTTCCAAGTTCCTTGGCAAGGGTGGCACAGTTTACGGTTCTATGATTCTGGTGCCCGTGATACTCGCAGAATGCTACTGGAACCTCTCTTGGCAAGGACTTCCTAGGGGGAGGGAGGAGCCCTTCCTTTACAGCAGCTGCGTATTTCCCTGGGTCGATATGGATGACCCTAGCATTTTGATAATGCGATCCCTGGGAAGAGATGACAGTAGGAGCTTGTAGTATGGCTTGTATCTTGATCCCCCACCAGACGAACTCCCGGTCGCTACATTCCCTCCTTGGCTACTCTTCTTTTTGGTCGTAACCGGGCCCTTGAAACTGTTTATCAGCTCTTTGGCTTTGTTCTTGGCTATCTCCGATTTCAAGAAATCGTGGATAATTTCGGCTAATTCTCAATGAGTTTTTGGCGCTTTGGACGCTATTTTGCTAATGAGCCGAGGGTACGCCAACCCGTTGCCAATAGCCTTGATCAAGATTTTTTCATCAATGTCGTCGATCTCGGCCACCTACTTGTGGAAACGCACTGTATTCCTTCACCAATTGTCCCTTTTGTTGCTTTATATACATGGGCTCTATTGTTTACCTTTTGACTTTCTTATTAGCGGTGAAATACTGTTGAAATTCCTCCATCAATTGCTTGAAGCTTAAAATAGATTGGGGAGGCCTGGTGGAAATCCAGCTCAGCGCTCTTTTAAAGAGCGTTCCAGGGAACAGATTGCACAAAGCAAGGGAGAAAATTCCCTGTGTGTTCATGGCAAACGTGAACTTCTTGATATGTTGAGCGGGATTTCCCGTGCCATCGTACTTCTCGACAGCTAGAGCGATGAAATGAGGAGGAAGCTTGGCTCTCCTGATTTTCTTAAAAAATGGATAGAGACTCATATCGATTGAGTCATCTTCCTCAGTCTCTTCCTCGAATACAATCAGCGTTTCCCTTCGCTCTTCTTTCCTTCCTCTATTTCTTCCTTCAAAGTCTCGATTCTTTAGGAACTTGATAGCTTCAGTCATTTCCTCCCATTTTCTATGATAGTCCTCATCCCTTTGCATCATCTCCAGTAGCAGAACTTCATTTCCATCCATGATCCTTTCGTTGATCGCTCTGGTCAAGTTCTTCAGCATGTCTTCCAGATTTTTCTTGGAGATGGCATCTGAAGTCACCGTGCCGGAAGTTTCAGTGGTGATTGGATCAGCGGCCTTAGCGTTGGCCTGTGGTGCTTTTCTCATTCTTGGAGCCATTTTTCTTAACTAAACCTGCAAAAAACATGATCTCTGATTTTAGATCCAATCATTCTTGACTACCGCAAAAATCCGTAACTCTTATGGTGGATTCGTGGTTGCTAGATCTTAAGATGTTCGTTTCCCACATACGGTGCCAAATGAAAAGGTCGAATTGCTTTCCCAAACAATCTAATCACTAATATCCCTTAGATCTATGGTTTATGTCAGAGTACTCAATTAATTACCTTGTTATCGATAGAATCTCACTTTAGAGAGAACTTTTACAATATAGAGAGAGATCGAACAGTAAGGGAGTTAATCAGTAAAGATAGCATGCCTTATTTCGTGGGGGTGAGCCCTTATTTATAGTACTTTTACATCTTTTTGAACTGCCAGTCTGTAAATTTGTTTAACTGTCAAGTTGTCACCTTAGCTGCTATGTTAATCGTAACACTTAGTATCCATAACTCTGTTTCTAACTACTTGACCGGGTCGCTATTTACACTTAATTTTTTTATTACCGACCGGTCACAAGCGACCGATCGCTATTTACACTTAATTCCTAGGTTATCAACCGGTCATATTTTTCCCCTCTTCAGTATACTACTGATGCACGTCGACAGTCCATACTGGTAAGCACTTAATATGTATCATACTTTCTTCGTAGTGTATAACAATTTAATAGTATAACTTGATTGGTTCATTATCGTAATTGTTTTGACAAATTAATGGCTTAGATCAGCTTCAACATTAAGTGCAAGACCCTGTTGTGGGAGACTATGCCAGTTATCTATCATAGCAAAGAAAAATGTCTTATCACTAACGTTGGAGACATGTCCAAGGTCCTATAGATCATCATGCACCCTCTATTGTCATTGTATACCCGCCTCCTTTCTCACGCAACAATAACCCCGACAGAAGGCCAAGCGACGATGACCGTGAAGTGAAGTGTGTCGACCACCATAGGCCTTTTACCTAATCCGGAGCCTGAGGTTGTCCATCGGACTTTCAAACAAGGTTTCACAACACAAAGATGAAGAAATATCTCACCGATACAGGTATCCTAATTTATTCAGTACTATACTTCATTAATAAACATAGTTGTTTCATATTTTAATAGTGAGGTATTCTTTCTTATTCAGCTTACGAGTTTATAAGACGTCACATTCAAGAGAGGTATAATCACCTTTTATCCCAACACCCTGACACTGAACGTTTCTTTATTGACCTACCATTGATGGCAGGAGATGATTTCCGATTTCTACCAATTATCACCATCATTAATAGCACGTTGCACAAGCTGGTAACATATTTTAAAGACAACCTTGATACATACAAAGGGCAACGACTCATGGGAACAACAATGTACATAGACTATGCAACAACCATGAACGAGGAAAATCAAACACTGCCAAATAATCACAATGTCAGTCGCTTTGATGCTATAAACCAAGTGTATGAGGTTAAAGATTTTGTCTCGGTGGCTATGAGAAGAAACTGGGGGAAAGTTGACTTCAACGAGATGAGCTGTGAATGCAGTGAGTGACAAGCATTCAAATACTCATACTTTCACGTGATTGTTGTATATTACAGAATAGGCTTGTTGTGGAACAATTCCGTGCATCCTATATATAAGTTGGAAACAATGATTGACGCTTATGGTGATGATCCTTTTAATCCACTTGGTAATGAACACAACAGGTCAACATATACAGGACTTAAAGTGGTACCACAACTAGATGCAGTACGAACTACAAGCGGAACACCGAAGTATTCTCGGATTTGCAACGAAATGGATGAGAACAATGAAATAATGGTATAACTTAGATGTTGTCGTCATTGTTTACAAACAGGTCATAACAGAAAAAATTTGCCTAAAATGAGGATACAACTAATTATAATTTTTTTATTTCAGTGTTTAATTCTACACATTGCTCCTGTCTAGACAGGTCGTGCGTTTAGCAAGCACACAAAAACAATGTATGTTATCACTTTAGATATATAAAGCGTTATTTCAAAATTATTAGAAATAAGTTCTTTTACTTTTAAATTTCATACAATTCAATAAAAAATTTGTATCAATACAAAAAGTTTTCCTTATACTAAAGATACAAAACGCTAACTCTTGTGCCACTATCATGAAGTTATATGGGTCTCACGTGAGTTTTAAACGCTGGACCAATGACATAGGTCCGAAGTATAAGTGTTTGACTATCATCTTACAAAATTTCATCGATTTTTAAGACTATTTAAGCATCAAACAAGCTGATCGAAAATTGAAAAAAACTGAGAAAAAGTTAACTCTGGTGCTATTTTCATGAAATCGTATAGGTCCCATATGAATTTGAAACATTGGGCCAATGGCATAGGTCCGAAGTATAAGTGTTTGACTATCATCTTATAAATTTTCATTGATTTTGGAGACCATTTAAGCATTGGACAAGCTGATCGAAAATTGGGAAACACCAAGAAAACGCCAACTCTTGTGCCATTTTCATGAAGTCGTATGGGTCCCATTTGAGTTTGAAACGCTGGGCCAATGATATAGATATAAAGTATAAGTGTTTACCTATCATCTTACAAAAGTTCATCGATTTCAAATACCATTTAAGCATCGCACAAGCTGATCAAAAATTAGAAAAACCATCATGTTTATAAAAAATAGAGAAAATGCTGACTCTGGTGTCATTTTCATGAAGTCGTGTGGGTCTCATGTGAGTTTGAAACGCTAGGCCAATGGCATAGGTTTGAAGTATAAGTGTTTGACTATCATCTTACAAAATTTCATCGATTTCAGAAACCGTTTAAGCATCACACAAACTGATCAAAAAATAGAAAGCCATAATGTTTATAAAAAAAAACACCAACTCTGGTGCCGTTTTCATGAGGCCGTGTAGGACCCATATGTGTTCGAAACGTTGGAAAATGACATAGGTCCAAAGTATAATTGTTTGACTATCCTCTTACTAAATTTCATCGATTTCAAGTACCGTTTAAGCATTGCACAAACTGATCTAAAATTGAAAAAAAAATCTGGAGAACATTGACACAAATAGGGAGGTTTCTGATCGATTTAACTTGAGGCCGCCTTCAATCACGACAGTTTGTGCATGGCGGTTTCTGCTTTTTATTGTAAAACAGCACCAGGTGAATTCTATGCCACCGTTTGACATTCCTGTAATTTTTTGAACAAAAAAAACCTACTACAATTATTATAAATTTCATGAAATGCCACAATATTTTGGCTAATTCATGAAATGTCGCTAAAAAAAGAAAGTCATGAAATGCTTCTATATTTTTGCAAAAATCCATAAAATGTCACTATAGTCATTGACCAGAAGGAAAAATGACAAAATATCTCTACTAGTTAATAAGGTACTTTTAAAGTTCACAATATGCCCCTGAGAATTAAATAATTCACAAAAAATCAAAATACTATAAAAATATAATATATTTATATAAACTATAAATTTATAAAAAATTAACAAAATACTAAAAGTACTAAAAATATCTTAAAATTTTGAAAAATAGTAAATATTTTTTAGATGTTTTTACAATTATTCACTACCATAAAACAGAATTTAATTTTTTAAAACATAATTTATATCAATCTTTCTACTAATTTGTATCAATTAAGTACCAGAATTTGTACCATTCATTTTTTAAATTATCTTTTTTCCTACCAATTTGAATTGTTTATTCAAAGTAAACTAAATTATATTTTAGCCTAATATTGAGAAAAAAATATGTTTAAAATAGAGATGGGGAGGAACAGGATGGAACAGAAGACGGGGGGAGCTACAATATATGAGGGCATAAATGGAGATGCGAAAGAGAAGAGATTTGGGTGAAAATCGAAAGATCTTAAAGACACAAAATAATGTATGAAAGAAAAAATCAAGAGGAAAAAAAGAAAAAAATGCATGGTACTTAATTTGGAGGGTCGATACGCTCAGTCGTGTTTTCACTTCGCACAGTCGGAAAATGACCATTTTGCCCCAGCTTTAATATTTTTCTAAAATTACTATATTTACCCACAATTTGTGACATACTACTAGGTGACCCCAAAATTCATTATATAAAGGAAGTGAATACGTTATGAGTTGAAATTCAGAAATCCTAGAAATTAGAGAGATAAAGAGAGGAAATGGTTTCTTTCAGAAGTTTGAAGAAAAAGCTCTTCGGTAAGAAGAGTAAAAAAGATGGAGGAAATGTCAAAGGTGGTGTTCCGGAAATGCATGACGATTGTGCAGATGATGTTAACAGCGAGGAGTACTCACGAGGGGCCCATTCTGAGGTATTTTCTGCTGTTATTTTAACAATTTATGTACAAACATAGCTAGAATTTGTACAAAAATGGACTAGAAAAGCAAAAAACGGGTTTCCAAGTAGCAAATGACGTCCGGCTCCAGAGCCCGTCGTGGAGTACAGACGCCGGCGCGCCCTCCCATGTTAGCGGCGCCAGCGCGGCCCCTTCTACAAGAGCGCCCATGCACACCCTGTTCTGTGGGCGCCGGCGCCGGCCCCTTGTTGTCGGCGCCTGCACCGGTGCTCGTTTCTTCAAATCGATGTACCTTCTTCGTTATTACTCCATTTTTCGATCCGTTTACGCCGTTGCGTTTGTCTTTTAGTGTACTTTGCGATGATCTACTTTGCTGATTATTTGCATGCCTTATGTGTCATTTACTCTCAAGTACATAATATTAGGGTTTACGAGTAGTACTTCGTGATGAACGACGTTTTTCTACTTAGGGTGAGAGCGATGCTGAATTCGAGGACGTGAAGGTAGACACAGGTCATGTGTTTAGTACTAGCATAATATTTGCCGATAAAGAGGAGGCGGTTAGTCATGCGCTTCGCATCAGACAGAATAATAATATTTATCTAATCAGACAGACTAAGAGAGACAACGGTGAATTAGTACTAACGTGTGAGAGGTACGGCAAGCATAAGCCACGGGTTAGCACAGGAGAATCGTCATCATCTAGTCAAAGGCCGCGGCGTGCCACGAAGAAATACAACTGCCCGTTCCGCCTAAGCATCAAGGGTGGGGAACGTACGGGCTGGTCTATCCTGGTGATGGTTCCGACGCACAACCACGAGTTAGCTAATAACCCGCAATCTCACTTCGTCTGGCCTCGCTTTAGTGTCGACGAAAGAGAAAGCATGAAAAGTTTGCACAGGAGTGGTGTTGCGCCAAGGCAGATGTGGGCCCATTTGCATGACAAGAACCCCGAAAGTACCGCAGACAAGACATCAATTCATAACCTAGTTGCGAAATTCAGAAGAGAGGATCGTGGTGGACGTACAGATGTAGCATCCTTCATGCACTCGCTAGATGAACGTAATTACAGTTGGTGGTCCGAGAAAGATGCAAGTAAGTGTTTGCACATCTGTTTAGTGTCGGTTTATTTGGATGTTAATCACTTTAAATGTTTGTTCTAATTAAATGACCATTTTTCAGGGAATGCATCTAGGCTTGGTCTTGTCTTGTTTGCGCACCCTTTTTCGCTGACGCTCATTAAGATGTTTCCTTATGTAGTGCTCATTGATAGCACTTACAAGATGAACATGTACAAGATGCCTCTAGTGGAGTTCATCGGAGTGACGTCGTGCGGCAAGAACTTCTATATAGCGTTCTGTTTTGCAGACAGAGAGGACGAGTCTGCATACACATGGATGCTTAATCAGCTGATGAAGGTGTTGACCTATCCTCCATATGTGTTTGTCACTGACGATGAGAAGGCGCTAGTGAAAGCCATTTTAGTGGTATATCCTTATGTACCACATCTTCTATGCCGATGGCATATATGCAGGAACGTGGCTGCCAAAGTGATCAAGATAATGAATGTTGGCGTTGAGAGAGCCGAAGTAATAGTGTATAGGTGGAAGCGAATAGTTTACGCCTCCACTATCGCGGAGCACGATGAAGAGTGCGGAAAATTATTATACTCGTGTGGCGCCAACAATACTTTCGTTGTGTACTTAAATACGACATGGCTAAGTCAGCGAGAGCAATTTTGTGAGGTATGGGTTAAAAGATTCATGCATTTCGGCAACACATCTACTAACAGGTTAGCTTAACTTAAATTGTCAACATGTTCTGTCGTTTGTATTGTTAGGTTTCCCATTTATCTGTAACTAATTGCCTTTCAATCTATAGGGTGGAGAGCGCCCACTCAGCTCTAAAGTGTTGGCTTCATACATCCACTGGATCTCTAGACACATGCTTCAACAGCATACATAGATTCATCGAAGGGCAACACTTCCACATTAAACAAGACTTTGAGTTTTCCATTGATATAAGGGTTTCGGAAGACCAGCAAGTCCCATTTTTGTTTCTGGTCAATCAAGTGAGCCATAAATGCATGGAAATACTCTAGAAGGAGCTAAGAAACGGTTATTGTGATATTGATCACACAACGTCGTACGAAGATGTTTGTGCGTTAACTTCAACAATGGGATTACCATGCGCATTTCGTATGTGTCAGTACATTCAAGCCGGTTTGAATATACCAGTTGAAGAAGTGCATATCTTTTGGCGAACACTCAGATATGACCAACAGCAAGAGTTTGAAGCACAACGCCAAACGTGTGATGAGTCGTACACCACAGAGGATCAGCTCTCGTGTGTAAGTCTGTGGTATGAGGATCTCTCTGAGCGGTTTGATCCTACGATAATTGAACAAGCATTCAACGCGTGGAAGCCATTATGGGAGCCCCCAGATGATCACACTAGTTTACTGCCCCCATAGGTAAAGGTGCCTAAGGGTAGCCCCACTACAAAAAAAACGAAGAGGCCAAACACTCAGGACAAGTCCGAGAACGAGCATTTAGGTCTTGGAAACCGTGGTCCGCCCCTACGACGTTCACAGTCTCAGCGACGCTCTACAGCACCCGAAAGTCAAAGCGATCGTGGGCGGACAATGGAACACAGGCAATCAATGCGATGGTCATCTGAGCGAATGAGTCAAACTGGAGAAGGCCCGACGATGCTAGAAAATCCACCGCAACAACATTCACCACTACCAACATACTGAAGCCCCTTGAACTCCTCTTCGCATTGGAATGAATTCGATGAGAAATTACTTGATTATATTACAGGTTACAGGGAGATAGTAGGCGATGGAAACTGTGGTTTTTGAACTATTTCCGATTTTGTGTACAATGATGAAAACCAATGGAAAGCGGTTAGGCGTGCATGCCTTGATGACCTGGAGAGTAGAAGAGATTGGTGGTTGGATCGATGTGAACAAAAGTGGTACGAAAGACAGTACACACAATCGAATTGGTTTGTAGACTCATTTGTACCAACGCGACATTGGATTGAAATTCTCGATCTTGGTATTATCTTGTCGACTGTTTACAACATTGTGCTTATAAGTTTGCAAGAGGTATGCGTAGTAAGGCAGGAGGCTTGGTCGCACTACCTCTACATGATGATCAGGGGTTGGTGATAAGTGGTGAAATAGTGCTATGTCAAGGTCTTTATTCACTGTCATTTTATTCGGTGCATGACTTATTTCACCACTTTATGGAGTATTTTTGTGATTATTAGTGATCTTATACTTTTGACATATTCAAATAGGTAAATACTCATTTGAGTACATTTTTTGAGAGCTTAATTTGATAATGCATCAATGTTCAGGCACTTCGGGAAGGATGCCAAGCCAACGAGAAGCATCGGGAGAATTCCGGCACAAAAGAAGGACTTCCTGGTCCCGACTGACCTTGGGACCGACCTTGGTAAGGTCGGTCCGACTCTGTCCAAGTCGTTCCTAACACACTGGAATCGACTGACCTTGTCCAAGGTTGGTCGAACTTAAAATCTGTCACATGCCGCGCTTACAGAGAGTCCGACCGACCCCGAGACCGACCTTGGCAAGGTCGTTGGACGGAAAATTTGCCCAGATTCCTCTTTTAAAATGCTGGATTTTGGGGCATTTTTCCCGAATTCTACATTCCACACGACCCCAACCTGAAATAGGAGAGAGAGTGGCGAAAATAAGGGAGAAAAGAAGAGGAGAAAAGAAGGGAAGAAGAGGAGGAAGAAGAGAAGAAGATTTCTACCTTCATTGAAGCTTGGAAGCTCCTCTAATGGCTATTTCCCTCATCTCTTTTCTCTTTCCTTTATCTATGGCTGAGTAGTTCCATTTGTATCCCAGGATGAGGGTTTGATCCTATTTTGCTCATGGAATGCTAGAAACCTAACTCATTTATTACTCTTGTTTTACTCCCTTCAATATCAATCAATGCTTTAAATTGATCTCTTATTGCATTTATAGTGGTTTCATTCAATAGTTGAGCTTGAGTTTGGAACTAGACCAACATGGGGGTAAACCCTAACTTTTGCTTTCTTGATTTTGGGAGTAAATTATTAGGGCTATTGATTAAGAGTGTTTGTTTAATGCTACTTAGTGACTTAAACCTCCTTTAATTAAGGGGTTTGATTAATTAGGTAAGAATTGGATTTTCCATGATTTGGGGATTCATGAGTTAAACTTTAATAGGCATTGAGTTAATGAGTTATGGTTTTGAGATTCCTTGGGTGAATTAGGTGATTCCCCACTATCCTAGGGTACTCTTTCACCCATTTCCATCAAATAACCCATTTACTGTTTTATTGCATTTCCATTGACAAACAATCAAGCTTGCCTCTGGCTAAACCCCCGTTACTATTTTTATCTGCATTTTAATAAAATACCGAAGCTTGGGATTTTGAAACCAATTTCCTTATGGATACGACACTTGTTATATTGCAACGAATTGGGTGCACTTGCTCGTTTAGCTAGGTTTAATTACTATGTTTGTAATTTTTCCAACAAGTTTATGGCGTCGTTGCTGGGGAGATTGATTATTCAATTTCCCTAGGTTTGGTATTTTAGTTTTTTTCTTTCTTTGTGTTTTTTTTTTGTTTTTCTTATTCAAGTTTGGTTGTTCTTGTGCTGTCAGGTACCATCTGCTTTCTTAGTGTATGCCAAGTACTCGAGCTAGAGGCTCTCCCCTGATAAGCCCGAGAGCAGAACTTGAGCCCTGTCTACATCGAGCTAGAAGGGTCTTAAACAGCTCAATCATGGCTGAGCTTAACCCAGACGATGAGCACATTCTCAATGAACAGCAACCAGAGCCCCCGCAAACATTGAGCAGCTATTATCAACCGTGTATCGAAAAGAGAGCTTCAGCTATAGTTCTCCCCGAGATTACACCTGCAGAGGCCGGTCAATGGGTTTTTAAAACCCATTTCATCACTGCAATCAGAGACTTGGGGAGATTTAGTGGGCAAAACCCAGATGACGCCCCGAACCACCTCAGTCTTTTCCTTGAGTGTTGCAACTCACTCAGTAAGACTGGAGCGCTTAACGAAAGAATAAGGTTGCAACTCTTTCCTCATTCCTTACAAGATGCAGCTTCAAGGTGGTATCACAGTCTACCCCCAAGGTCCATTCACACTTGGTCCCAAATGGCCTAGAAATTTCTTGCTAAGTACTACCCAACCAGTAGGACGAGGCAATTAATTGGTGAGATTAATACTTTCACCCAAGAGCCGGGAGAGACTTTATATGACGCGTGGGATAGGTTCAAGGAGATGCTTATGAACTGCTCCCATCACGGTTTGGACGATCAATCACTATGTCTATCCTTCTTCAATGGGTTAGAAGATTCCAACCGTCTGCTTATAAACTCCTCAGCAGGAGGAAGCTTCATGAATAAGTCACCTCAGGAAGCAATGGAACTCCTAGAGATCATGACTACAAATACAAGACAGTGGGCTAAGGGCAAAGGCCGAGCTCCAAGGGCCGCCGATCTCCTACATGTCGAGCCAACCGATCACCTCTCCGCTCAAATCTCTTCACTCACAAAAATGGTGGAGAAGTTATCGGTTGGCCAAAAAGACAACGCCAAATTCATTGCCTCTCTTGCTTCAGGGTCCACCTCTGAAGGTTGTGCAATTTGTGGTGGCCCACATGAGACCCACCAATGCGAAGGAAAAGGGTACATGGGCGACCAAGAGGAAGTGAACTTTGTCGGTAACCGCTACAACAACTCTTACAACAACAACAATGCCCCATGGAGAAATCACCCGAATTTCTTGTGGAAGAGCAACGAGCAAGGAGGACCAAGCAAGCCATATAACGCCTCACAAGGCTTTAAACCTCAACCCAACCCTCAACCTCAAAACTCTCAAATGGGTTACCGACCGCAAGGAGCACCTCCGGGCTTTTAACAACCACACAAACAACATCAACAACCTCCTCCCCCTTCCACAGATGCCAATGCCGAGCTAAGAGACGTGATGAAGAATCTTGTCTCGGTTGTGCACACTAAAGCGGCTGATTTTGATGCTTTTAAAGCAAGTCAAGAAGCCACCAACAAAATGGTTGAAGCTCAACTTGAAAGCATCTCCCAACAACTTGCTCAAAGACCATCGGGTGTTCTTCCAAGTCAAGCCAAGCCCAATCCGAGAGAGCAAGCAAAAGCGGTGACATTAAAGAGTGGGAGACTACTTGATCCATCATGCTCACAAGAGGACATGGAGTCCCAAGAAGATGAAGCACAAGAATAAGAGCAAGAGATTGTTGAGGAGCCACCATCTCCACCTAAGGAAGTTTCCAAGGAGAAGGAGTCTCCTGAACCTTCTACTTCTACTACTCTTGCAAAACATCTTCCCCATCTTCCTTTTCCCAATAGACTCAAAAAGAAAAATTTGGATGAACAATTTGGGAAGTTTCTAAGCATTTCAGGAAATTAACAGTTAACATTCCTTTTTTGATGCTTTGAAACAGATGCTGATTTATGCTAAGTTTATAAAGGACATCATAGCAAACAAGAGATCGCTGGAGGAAGCGGAAACCGTTCACCTCACCGAAGAAGTTTCAGCGGTTCTACAAAGAAGTCTACCTCAAAAGCTTGGAGATCCCGGTTTGCCTATCGTTCCTTGCTATATTGGTGAAATTGACTATGGTAGTGGGTTATGTGATTTAGGTGCTAGTATAAATCTTATGCCTCTCTCAACTTTTAATAAGCTTGGAATTGGTAAATGCACTCCCACTCCCATTCAATTGCAACTAGCGGATAGATCTTTGGTTATCCCTAAGGGAAAAGTAGAGGACCTGGTAGTGACTGTTGGAACATTTGTTTTCCCAGCTGATTTCATTGTGATAGACATGGAAGAGGACCAGAGAGTGCCACTGATTTTGGGTAGACCTTTCATGAGAACTGCTAGGGCCCTTATAGATGTGGAGAAAGGCAAAATAATTCTGCACCTTCATGATGAAAAATTAGAATTTGACATGTCTAAAGTAGTGAAGAGAGCCTCACAGGCTGAGGCTTTTTTTGCTATAGATGTCATAGATTTAATTGTGCGGGATCACTCTCTCTCTCTCTCTCTTATCAAACACGATGCCCTTGAATTAGCTTTGTTTGAGGTTTGTGTTGAACAGGAGTTTCACCCAAAAATGACTGAAACGGTGGCTGAGTTGAACAACAGATTTTCTGGCCATAGACCACGCTATCCGCCACCCGAACCGTTGGAACGAGCTGCTCAGAAGCCGTTTCCCTCGGTTGAGAAGCCTCCCACTGTTGAGATGAAACCTCTACCCTCTCATCTCAAATATGCTTATTTGACTGATCCGTGTGTTCTACCTGTTATTATTTCTTCTTCCTTGACAGGTGCACAAGAGGAAAGTCTGATGAGGGTGCTTCGAAACCATAAACGGGTTGTTTGATGGACTTTAGTTGACATCAAGGGGATCAACCCTCATTTCTGCACCTACTGGATATTCATGAAAGATGACTACAAGCCGTTGGTCCAACCTCAGAGAAGATTAAATCCGAATATGAAGGAGGTTGTCAAGAAGGAAGTTCTCAAACTCTTGGATGCGGGGATTATCTATGTCTCCGATAGCAAGTGGGTGAGCCCTGTGCAAGTGGTCCCAAAGAAAGGAGGTGTTACCGTCATCCCCAACGAAAAGGGTGAGCTGGTGTCTCAGAGGACTACCAATGGTTGGAGAGTTTGCATCGACTACCGAAAGCTGAACACCACCACCAGAAAAGACCACTTCCCTCTCTCATTCATTGATCAAATGCTCGAGAGGTTGGCAGGGCAAGACTATTACTGCTTGATGGATATTCGGGGTATCTCCAAATCCCCATAGCTCCTGAGGATCAAGAGAAGACGACATTTACATGCCCGTATGGGACGTTTGCCTACACCCGGATACCTTTCGGGCTTTGCAACGCCCCAGCCACATTTCAGAGATGCATGATGTCGATCTTCTCCAACTTCCTAGAAAAGAGCATTGAGGTCTTTATGGACGACTTCTCCGCCTTCGGCACCTCCTTCGACACTTGCTTGGACAACCGCGAGGCTATCTTGATCCGGTGTGAAGAGACAAACCTTGTGCTAAATTGGGAGAAGTGCCATTTTATGGTGAGAGAAGGAATTGTCTTGGGGCACAAGATCTCTTCAAAGGGTATTGAGGTCGATAAAGCTAAAATTGAAGTGATTGAAAAGCTACCTCCTCAAACATCAGTGAAAGACATTCGAAGCTTTCTGGGTCATGTCGGGTTCTATAGAAGGTTCATCAAAACTTCTCCAAAATCTCAAAGCCTCTCTGCGACCTCTTGGCCAAGGATGTAAAATTTGAATTCACCAAGGAGTGCCTTGATGCCTTCAACACCCTCAAACAGTGCCTTATCTCTGCGCCTATTGTGGTATCCCCCGATTGGAGTTTACCGTTTGAGATCATGTGCGACGCCAATGACTATGCAGTGGGGGCGATCATTTGTCAAAAGAAGGAAAAGATATTAAGGAGTATCTACTATGCTAGTAGAACTCTAAATGATGCCCAAAAGAATTATGCCACCACCAAGAAGGAGCTGTTAGTAGTGGTTTTCGCCCTCGACAAATTCTGATCCTACCTCTTGGGCAGCAAGGTTGTAGTCCACACCGACCCTCAGCACTGAAGTATCTGTTCAACAAGGGTGATGTGAAGCCTAGACTTCTCTGATGGATTCTTCTCCTTCAAGAATTCGAGATAGAGATCCGGGACAAACCGGGTGTGCAAAATGTTGTAGCTGATCATCTATCTCGAATGGAGGCTCCTGATGATGGTGTGACAATCAATGAATTCTTCCCCGACGAGAGCATCTTCATGATTGCAGAGACCGGTGACCCTTGGTACATGGACTTCATGAATTATTTGGCAAGGGGGGTGATCCCACCAGAGATGACTTATCAGCAGAGAAAGAAATTTTTCTCGGACATCAAGAGGTATTTTTGGGAGGACCCTCTTCTTTTCAAAATATGTGCTGATGGAGTGATTCGGAGATGTGTGCCCATGAGTGAAGTGCAGGAAATTTTAATTCACTGTCACTCGGGTGAAGCCGGTGGACACCACGGTCCGGCACGAACAACAGCCAAGGTTCTTCAAGCCGGGTTTTTCTGGAAAACCCTTCATAAGGATTGCCACTCGTTCGTTGCCTCCTGTGACCAATGTCAGAGGCTCGGGAACACTTCACGCAAGCATGAAATGCCTCTCAACACTATGCTCGAGGTCGAGCCGTTTGATTTGTGGGGCATCGACTTTATGGGCCCCTTTCCATCTTCTTGCTCCAACCTGTTTATCCTTATGGCGGTCAACTATGTGATCAAGTGGGTCGAAGCAATTGCGGCCCCGAAAAATGACACCAAGGTAGTGATCAAGTTCTTGAAGAAGAATATTTTCACAGGGTTTGGGGTGCCGAGAGCTATACTAAGCGATGGAGGGTCCCATTTCTGCAACAAGCAATTTGAAGCTCTGATGAATAAGTATGGAGTGAGACACAAAGTTTCCCTTCCGTATCACCCACAATGTAATGGCCAAGCTGAGGTCACCAACCGAGAGCCAAATGGATCCTCCAAAAGATGGTCAATTCTTCAAGAAAAGATTGGTCCATGAAGCTCGATGACGCATTGTGGGCATATCGGACCGCCTACAAAACTCCAATCGGTATGTCTACGTTCCGACTCGTCTATAGGAAGGATTGTCACTTGCCGATTGAATTGGCACATAAATCATATTGGGCGGTGAAGGCCCTTAACTATGACCTCAAGAGCGCCGGTGACAAGAGACGGTTCCAATTGACCGAGTTAGAAGAGATTCGGGAGGAAGCCTACGAAAATAACCGCATCTACAAAGGAAAGGCCAAGAAATGGCATGATAAGATGATTGTGAAGCGGAAGTTTCACGAAGGCGACCAGGTTCTCCTTTACAACTCAAGGTTGAAATTTCCCCGGGAAGTTAAAGTCTCATTGGGCTGGCCCTTTCACTGTCACAAGGGTCACCCCTTATGGAGCTTTTACGCTGAAAAACGTCAAGGGGGAAACTTTCATGGTCAACGGTTCCCGGCTGAAGCACTACCAAGGAGGAGACATCCAAAAGGTTGAAGCTCGGGCTCTTTACTTAAGAGACCCTCCAGGTTCCTTCTAACTTTCACTATGGTCTAGCCAAATACCTTAAAAAAACGGGCAGCTTTCCAGGAGACAACCCGGACTATTTCCATCTTTACCTTGCATTATTTCTTATTTCAGTTATGTTAGTTAGTTGCTTATTTGATGCTTTTATTATTGTATGTTTCTAGTTATTTTTGCGTGTTGAATCTGTTTGTGGATGGTGATAAGTGTTTTGGGCTAGAAAACAAACATTTTGGGGGATTCTGGTCTGGACCGACCTTGGGAAGGTCGGTCGGTCCAATTTTTGCAAAACCAAAACATTCTGACTTCGACCGACCTTGCGATCGGACTTAGCAAGGTCGGTCGGGTCGCAATTTTCGAAACCAAAACATTCTGACTTCGACCGACCTTAAGTCTGGTCGCAAGGTCGGTAGGGTCGAAAATTTCAAATCAGTAACACACTGACTTAGACCGACCTTGCGACCGCCCTTGCAAGGTCGGTCAGGTCAAAATTTTGAAAAAAAATAAAGGAAACGACGCATTTTGCAATTACCTCCCCCTTTCCCCTTCCTTATGTTCGTCCCCGACCTCCAGTACGTGCACACCTCGCTCACTTTCCCCCTCTGTGATTTTCCCCCTGCGCACCAGCACTCCCACGCGAGCTCTGGACCAGACATCACCGGCGTCGCCCTACTTCCACCGACCTCCGCCCACCGCCGAAGACCACCGCGCGCCTCCAGTCGTCTAGTCCAAGCAGCGCCGCCCCTCTCTTCTAAGCCCAGCAAGCAATTTCACCCCAAAATCCCTAAACCCACAAATTTGTCCCCAAATCGGTCTCAGCCGATTTTAGTCCCCTAACTGTCAAATTTGCACTAATTTCCTTCTCCAAAGACACCAAGGTATGCGATTCTGTCCATATTTGTCACTATTTCTGCATTTTTGTTTAAATTTCATCATGGGTTGGAACTAGGTCGAACCACATGGAACCTAAGTGCAATATTCTGATTTTGGGAAAATTTGATACGTGGAATGCTCTTAATTAATACTGTTAGGATTTGTGTGTGAAATAGGGCTAGCAAATTGTGTTTCTTTGACGGGTTAGACATAATTGGTGTACTTTATACTTTATATCGAATTGTGCCTAATGCATATTCTTGCTCCAATTGGGTCTTTGTATGTCTAAGAATGCGTATTAGTAAGTTCATGCATTAGGGTTGCTCAAAATAGTTGAAAATGGGTGAATTGTTGCATTGGTTGGTGACTTTAATCGTCTTGGTTGAATTATGCTATCGTGGTTCTTAAATCTCTGAATGCCATCCTTCGGGTTACCTTTGTGGAGGTTCTTAGAACCGGGGAAGGATAGAAAAACAGGGGAGGCTATGCTAAAAAAATTTCCAAACAAACGTCGTTTCTTTTGATCTTCAATGTGCTTCATGCTTAATGTTTTGCCCAATTCCTTATTGTCATCCTAATTATGCTCTAACATTTCAATTTTTGCTATTTTTCCTTTTTTCTGTTTTGTGTTTCCTTTTCTTTCTTTGTTTTGCAGAACAATGGCACATCGACCACGTCGCGCCAGGAGAAACGCTGCTGCCCCGAACCAAGAGCTTGACTTTCCTAATGGCCTCATCGATAGCATCTTCGTCAGCGAAGATGCACGCAACTGGTTCAACTCTCCCCGATGTAGGGAGATTGTTCAGGAGCGCACCGTGGATCCGGTGCTCATTGAAGACCTGCAGCTCCGGCCATATCTCGAGGCCATCGAGTGGAGCTGCCTGCTCACCATGGGAGGACCGTACTACCCTCGCCTTATCAAGGAGTTCTACGCAAATGCTTCGGATCTACAGTGCGTGTGGTGGCCCTCCTTCTCAGTAGCCAGCCTCTGATGTCATTGTTCATCTACTTGTTTATCTATCTTTTGATTGTCCTTTAGACTTATGTATTCAGTTTGGATATCTGTCTGTTTCTCCTTTAAACTGCATTTACTTTCGCTTGGTCGTACTTACATTATGCACTATGGTGTTTTAAGCACCATTTTGAATACTCTGCTATGGGACTCATTTATGAGTCCCCTTTTGGTTATCTAACTATGGCATTTTTGCGAATTCTTCGGAATCCATTTTACGCCTAGTTTCTTTTTGGCTTTGCATTGTAGATTTTATCAACTGAACTCAAGAACACCCCAAAGTGAGTTAGGAGAAATTTAAGAGAAACTCTTGCCAATTTTTCCTAGGATCTTTGACTTTTCCTGTCGAAGCTAGCGTTTACATGCCCATGCCCACTAGCAAGTGTGGGGGAACCCCGCCAACAACTCATCTTTATCAGGTGAGTACTAGTTCTCTAACCTTTTCACATTTATACAATGCAATACACTTTTTGCTTACTCCATGCCTAGTGCTTCGAAAAGGTCTTCTGCTTGTTTTTCCATGAGCTTTTCTTTGAACAATGAGGACATTGTCCCATTCAAGTGTGGGGGAAACGACCTTTTCTTTTTGGTGGACTGTTCAAATTCCTCATGTATGTCTATAGCTTCCATGTAGGAGTTATATTTATAGTAAACAATTTTTTCCATGAATTCTTGGAATTTTCCCCCGAATTTTTTTTTCAAAAGTTCTCTCTTGAGGAGCACTTATGTGCAGTGCAATCATAAATCCATATCTTGGTGAATTTTTATTGCTTAGGGGGTTTTTTCTATCTTCTCTTCTAGGGATTGCTAAGGGGTGCTTCCTTGTGAAATTTTTCAAAAAAAAGGAACTTGAGAGACACCATAGGTAACCAACAAATGAGAGTTGAGTGTTCATTGAAGCAAGGCAAAATTCCAAATTACCTCTCCTCATCTCTTATTGCAAAAGTGAATCAAATGCAAATGTCTATTTTTCCTTTTGTTTTTTCCTCAATGCCCATTCTTGAGAGAAGTTGGCCATGGTAAAAGTTCTCTAAGTTCCATAATTTGTAAGGACTTGGAAGCACTCTAGATCATACCCGAAACTCTATATTTTCATATGCCCTAAGCACACCCATGTCACCATGAGAAGGTTGGTTGCACTCCTCTTGAGGTTTTTCACAAATTTTGCTCACTTGAATTCAAGGTCTTTATTCACCGTCATTTTATTCGGTGCATGACTTATTTCACTACTTTATGGAGTATTTTTGTGATTATTAGTGATCTTATACTTTTGACATATTCAAATAGGTAAATACTCATTTGAGTACATTTTTTGAGAGCTTAATTTGAGAATGCATCAATGTTCGAGCACTTCGGGAAGGATGCCAAGCCAACGGGAAGCATCGGGAGAATTCCGGCACAAAAGAAGGACTTCCTGGTCCCGACCAACCTTGGGACCGACCTTGGTAAGGTCGGTCCGACTCTGTCCAAGTCGTTCCTAACACACTGGAATCAACCGACCTTACGACCGACCTTGTCCAAGGTCGGTCAAACTTATAATTCGTCACGTGCCGCGCTTACAGAGAGTCCGACCGACCCCGAGACCGACCTTGGCAAGGTCGGTCGGACGGAAAATTTGCCCAGATTCCTCTTTTAAAATGCTGGATTTTGGGGCATTTTTCCCGAATTCTACATTCCACACGACCCCAACCTGAAATAGGAGAGAGATTGCCGAAAATAAGGGAGAAAAGAAGAGGAGAAAAGAAGGGAAGAAGAGGAGGAAGAAGAGAAGAAGATTTCTACCTCCATTGAAGCTTGGAAGCTCCTCTAATGGCTATTTCCCCCATCTCCTTTCTCTTTCCTTTATCTATGGCTGAGTAGTTCCATTTGTATCCTAGGATTAGGGTTTGATCCTATTTTTCTCATTAAATGCTAGAAACCTAACTCATTTATTACTCTTGTTTTACTCCCTTCAATATCAATTAATGCTTTAAATTGATCTCTTATTGCATTTATGGTGGTTTCATTCAATAGTTGAGCTTGAGTTTGGAACTAGACTAACAAGGGGTAAACTCTAACTTTTGCTTTCTTGATTTTGGGAGTAAATTATTAGGGCTATTGATTAAGAGTTTTTTATTAATGCTACTTAGTGACTTAAACCTTCTTTAATTTAGGGGTTTGATTAATTAGGTAAGAATTGGATTTTCCATGATTTGGGGATTCATGAGTTAAACTTTAATAGGCATTGAGTTAATGAGTTATGGTTTTGAGATTCCTTGGGTGAGTTAGGTGATTCCCCACTATCCTAGGGTACTCTTTCACCCATTTCCATCAAACAACCCATTTACTGTTTTATTGTATTTCCACTGACAAACAATCAAGCTTGCCTCTAGCTAAACCCCCGTTACTGTTTTTATCTGCGTTTTAATAAAATACCAAAGCTTGGGATTTTGAAACCAATTTCCTTGTGGATACGACACTTGTTATATTGCAACGAATTGGGTGCACTTGCCCGTTTAGCTAGGTTTAATTACTATGTTTGTAATTTTTCCAACAGTTGGGTCATCCAGTAGCAGAGGTCTATATTGCATGTGTCAATGGGCAATCTCATTTCATTAGAGTGCAAACAGACGAAAATTGTCCGGTCCCATGCATGAATCGCATGTGGCGACGCTAGCATGAACCCGCGGTTACACATTATATGGATTCGTACATAGCACGCAACCAACAATGGTTTACATTGTTACCCTCAGTTAGTGGACCAGTAACAATGGTTTTAGAAGATTAGATAGATATTTGAATAGTTTAGTGTTTTAACGTCTCTTTTCATTTTTAAACATTATAAAATCTCGAAGGAGATTCATCAATAGAATTCATCCTTCAGTTCATTTGTCAATCATCATAATGTTACAACTTAGTCAACGCACACATTAATCGAACTGGGGATTGTGCAATAAACTTATCTAATAAAAACAAATTCAGCGTTCATATAGTCTGTTCCAAAGCTAGTGCGATAATGTTTGCTTAGATAAAGATCTATACAGATACTAGATGGTCTAAACTAAAGAGCTAGCCTGTTGACGATGCAGTTACATACGGACGAATCGAGTGATTTCGAGTTGGAAGATGATTTTGCTCCGCCTAAACCGACTACAAACTTCTTTTTTAATTTTTAAACATCAACGAATTTTCATCTTGACAATTATTGTCTATCATTTCCACCGATTTACGCCCGTTGAATGTTCTCTACATATAAAGTATACTAAAGGGCTATCCTGTTGACGATGCAGTTACATACGGACGAACTGTCTGATTTCGAGTTGGAAGATGCTTTTGCTCCGTCCAAACCGACTACAAACGTCTTTTTTTATTTTTAAACATCGACGAATTTCCATCTTGACAATTATTGTCTATTATTTCCATCGATTTACTCCCGTTGAATGTTCTCTACATATAAAGTATACTAAAGGGCTATCATGTTGACGATGCAGTTACATACGGACGAACCGTCTGATTTCGAGTTGGAAGATGATTTTGCTCCGCCCAAACCGACTACAAACATCTTTTTTTATTTTTAAACATCAACAAATTTCCATCTTGACAATTATTGTCAATCATTCCACCGATTTACTCCCGTTGAATGTTCTCTACATACAAAGTATACTAAAGGGCTATCCTGTTAACGATGCAGTTACATACGGACGAACCGTCTGATTTTGAGTTGGAAGATGATTTTGCTCCGCCCAAACCGACTACAAACTTCTTTTTTTATTTTTAAACATCTACAAATTTCCATCTTGACAATTATTGTCTATCATTTCCACCAATTTACGCCCGTTGAATATTCTCTACATATAGAGTATACTAAAGGGCTATCCTGTTGACGATGCAGTTACGTATGGTCGAACCGTCTGATTTCGAGTTGGAAGATGATTTTGCTCCACCCAAACCGACTACAAACGTCTTTTTTTTATTTTTAAACATCAACGAATTTCCATCTTGACAATTATTGTCTATCATTTCCACCGATTTACGCCCGTTGAATGTTCTCTACATATAAAGTATATTAAAGGGCTATCCTGTTGACGATGCAGTTACATACGGATGAACCGTCTGATTTCGAGTTGGAAGATGATTTTGCTCCGTCCAAACCGACTACAAACGTCTTGTTTTATTTTTAAACATCAACAAAATTCCATCTTGACAATTATTGTCTATCATTTCCACCGATTTACGTCTATTGAATGTTCTCTACATATAAAGTATACAAAAGGGCTATCCTGTTGACGATGCAGTTACATACGGACGAACCGTCTGATTTCGAGTTGGAAGATGATTTTGCTCCGCCCAAACCGACTACAAATGTCTATTTTTATTTTTAAACATCAAAGAATTTCCATCTTGACAATTATTGTCTATCATTTCCACCGATGTAAGCCCGTTGAATGTTCTCTACATATAAAGTATACTAAAGGGCTATCCTGTTGACGATGCAGTTACATACGGACGAATCGTCTAATTTCGAGTTGGAAGATGATTTTGCTCCGCCCAAACCGACTACAAACGTCTTTTTTTATTTTTAAACATCAATGAATTTTTAAACATCAATGATTTTCCTTCGCAATAGATGCTCGAAATGCATTATACAATCCTTAAGCAGTTCATGTTCCACGCATGATAGTACAACTGAAGATATAATTTATCTCCAATTTATTCACGCGCCATGTAGTACACAATGAGATGAGCTTGGAGTTGGAGATTGCTTAAAAAATGAATTTTTTAAATAAACTATAAACATCTTTGAAACATATTTTCACACTTCAAAAGCGATTCTACTTCAGAGTTTCATTCCTTCACAACAGATGCTCGAAATGCATTCCACAATCTTCAAGCAGTTCATGTTCCACGCACGACAGTACAACTGAAGATATAATTTATCTCTAATTTATTCACGCAACATGTAGTACACAAGGAGGTGGGCTTGGAGTTGGAGATTGCTCAAAAAATGAATTTTTTAAATAAACTATAAACATCTTTGAAACATATTTTCAGGACTTCAAAAGCGATTCTACTTCGGAGTTTCATTCCTTCACAATAGATGCTCGAAATGCATTCCATAATCCTCAAGCAGTTCATGTTCCACGCACGACAATACAACTGAAGATATAACTTATCTCTAATTTATTCACGTGCCATTTAGTACACAATGAGATAGGCTTGGAGTTGGAGATTACTCAAAAAATGAATTTTTTAAATAAACTATAAACATCTTTGAAACATATTTTGAGGACTTCAAAAGCGATTCTACTTCGGAGTATCATTCCTTCGCAACAGATGCTCAATATGCATTCCACAATCCTCAAGCAGTTCATGTTCCACGCACGACACTACAACTGAAGATATAATTTACCTCTAATTTATTCACGTGCCATTTAGTACACAATGAGATGGGCTTGGAGTTGGAGATTGCTCAAAAAATGATTTTTTTAAATAAACTATAAACATCTTTGAAACATATTTTCAGGACTTCAAAAGCAATTCTACTTCGGAGTTTCATTCCTTCACAACAGATGCTCGAAATGCATTCCACAATCCTCAAGCAGTTCATCTTCCACACACGACAGTACAACTGAAGATATAATTTATCTCTAATTTATTCACGCGCAATGTAGTACACAATGAGATGGGCTTGGAGTTGGAGATTGCTCAAAAAATGAATTTTTTAAATAAACTATAAACATCTTTGAAGCATATTTTCAGGACTTCAAAAGCGATTCTACTTCGGAGTTTCATTCCTTCGCAACAGATGCTCGAAATGCATTCCACAATCCTCAAGCAGTTCATGTTCCACACACGACAGTACAACTAAAGATATAATTTATCTCTAATCTATTCACGCGCCATTTAGTACACAATGAGATGGGCTTGGAGTTGGAGATTGCTCAAAAAATGAATTTTTTTAAATAAACTATAAACATCTTTGAAACATATTTTCAGGACTTCAAAAGCGATTCTACTTCGGAGTTTCATTCCTTCGCAACAGATGATCGAAATGCATTCCGCAATCCTCAAGCAATTCATGTTCCACGCACGACAGTACAACTGAAGATATAATTTATCTCTAATTTATTCACGCGTTATTTAACACTGTTACAACTTAGTGACCACACACATTATTTAAAGTCACAAAACAATTAACAAGTGTGTTTACATTCACTACCATTATATGACATCCAAAACTTGAACCATAGTAATCAAGTCGGGGGACGTCGTCTCCTCGTAATAGCCCTGTAGCGTGCAATGTATTCTCTGCGGTATGCCTGAGCTCTATTTCTTATTATACCAGGGTCTTCAAAGTCTGAATCATCTTCATACTTCACAAGAATCCTAACTCTTTCCATTATTTCTCCAAGTTCTAAGTAGTTCTGCAACATCATGCGTACGTCTTCATCCGTTAGTATGTGGGCGATAGAGTTGTTGTACAGATCTTGGTCCATCATAAGATAGACAATCGAATAGATATGTAGATGATGATTATCAAAATGTGATCTCACAATTTGATTTAATGACGATGTTTAACACTTGTTGGAGTTCCAATTTCTGTATCGATCACTGCCCATCCCAGACTACGTTCGAACCGTGCCCCGTATTCATTGAATGCAGTGTAATGGTTCACATGAATTGCAAAGGGAATTGACCTCCTAATGACATAAACAAGAATGAATTATTTAAAAAACAAATAAACAAATATTAAACATACAATCACCACACCAGTTAAATCATTACTACAAAAGGGTCAAAAAACAAACTTTAAATAAACAGTCTAAAAATCCATACCCACCCCCCCCCACCATACCCACCCCCGCCATACCCACCCCACCGTACTCACCCCCACCATACTCACCACCACTATACCCAATACCACCATCACCACGTCCTCCCCTACCATCGCCACGTCCCCCCTCCTATCACCACGTCCTCCCCTCCCATCACTGGGTCTTCTCATATCATCACCGAGCCCACCCTCATCCCCACGCCGACGCGCCTGCTCCATGTGCCAAAGGTGCATACCCTCCCCTCTAGGCCTAAGTCCTCTGGTGCGACGCCCCGCGATGTACCACTCCATGCCAGCACGAGGCTAGTTAGGGTTCCTGTGACGTGTGGGCGAATCAGGGGTGGTCGGGACATTAAGCCGGTAATACTCAAAGGCCATCTCCAGCCTATTAGCAATCCATGGGGCGATGCCTGTAGGCCAGCTCGGATTGTTCTCTGATGCCATGCTCATGATAATCGGAGCTGTCTCAGCCCAATACTGCAGTAAAGTATAAATTTCACGTTAGTATTTAAAAACAATTAGGAACAACAACTAAATTTAACAAGACAAAGTATATACCTGAAGTTGATCCTCTCGTTGTGTACTCAAACAATAAGTTTACAATACTGAAGTCGTGCGCTCGATATCAAGTTCTCACCTGAAACAACGTCAGGCAACCAGCCAGCGGATGTGTATCCGCCCGGGAAGCAATGCCGAGCTGTCGGTACAGGTATGCCAGTGTCCCAGCCCCCCACGCGTACATGTTGACCCTACTAGGGTTGCGGATGGGTCAGTAGGACGAGGGCATAACACGATCCCCGCCCTTGTTGATGATCAATGAGTGGGCCACCAAGTACCAGAGGTAGGCCATCGTCTCCTGTAGTGGGAACTGTAAGGACCACCACAAGTATCGTGAAGAGCTCGGTAACGTATCTGGCTCTTCTCCAGGAACCTAAAATCTATCAGCTCCTTCTTGTTCGCCGAGCCAAACAACTTTAGGAAGTGGGGAATAAGAACGTGTAGTGGTGGGGCCGCATCACCTACCCGAGCGCCGGTCTCGTTGGCATGTAAGAAATCGCCATACCAGTGATGGGGATATCCAAGATGTGGTAGACGTCGTGGAGAGTAATAGTCATCTCTCTGAAAGATATGTGAAAGGAGTACGTGTCAGGATGCCATCTCTCCACGAACGCTGAGAGGAGCACGAGGTCAAAACATTCATGCGCTATGTCGGCAAGATGCCCGAGTCCGCTCGCCTCAACCGTCGCTTGAGACTCTGGGTGCCTCAATGTACTCGGAGTCCACACCTCCAAATACTTCGCCCTAGCCTTGAAGCTAAGGCATCCCTTCTCCTGTTGAATATTTATAGTTGATTTCACACTATATTAACTATTTCCTAAACAATCTAAAATTTTATGAAATCTATTACCTGACAGGAAACATACCACTCCTCGCCACACGTCAAGCGCGACATGACCACCGAAGCTCGGGATCAAACTCGTATGTAAGGGCCTCCGGGCACAGGAGTCCGCCCTAGCAACCAAACATCAGCAGCCGGCATCTGCGCCACCTCCTCTTCTGGACCATGTAGTGAGGACCTGCAACGAGGGCGCATACGTGTACCCTCATACTCAGCACACAGCTCATCTACGTCCTCGTCATCATCGTCAACCTCACAATGATGTGCGTCTCGGGTCCCGCTCTATGGAGGTGTAGGCCAAGCAGGACTATCAGACCGCACGACCAGTGTCCCATCACCGACCAACGAGTCGACATCCACACTCTGCTGCTGGTCCAACTCCTGCTCCTCCTCCTCCTCCTTCGCCTCCGCCTCCTCCAGATCAATCTCTGCCTGCAACCTCTTCTCGCGCGCTCGTAGAAGCCCAACCTCCCTACGCTTCCTGGCCGAAGCATGCGCGTACTGTGTACGCCTCCTCTCTGCAGCAGCAGCAGCGTCAGGACCGCTCATACGGGGGTGTGATGAACTCTCGCCTTGCTCGGAAATGGTCTTACCCTTACCCAGACCAAACATACCCAACATACCCTTGCCCTTTCCCGCCATCTGTTATTTACCGTAAAACTTAGTCATACTGTGTGTATAGTTAGTCAAGCCCGGTAGAGGTTAGTCAATACCGGTCATACATGTATTTCTTTAGTTCAATGTCAATAACAACTTCATAAAGATGGACAAACTGATTAAAACACGATAATAGACGTATAGTTAGACTAAAACAACCAATTATATCACAAAACAGCAAAAAACGAGCTCCGCCCCTCCTCGACACCCGGCGCCCGTGCGCCCATCTCCTCCACGGCGCCAGCGCGCCTCCCCCTTCTCCGGCGCCCGCGCGCCCGCATTCTCCCCGGCGCCCGCGCGCACCCTGTCTCCCCGGCGCCAGCGCGCACCCGGTCCTCCGCGCGCCGCGCGCCCTTCTCCCCCCGCTGCGCCCGTGTTATCTCCCCCTGTTTCAGAATTCGTCTTCTTTTTTTGTTGTTAAATTTGCTACTTTTACTGCTACATTATGATAAAAAAACTATAAATTATGACAGAAAAGAACCTGGTTTGCAGAAAGAAATAGCATAAATGATTCGTGCACCGGCTTTCCTCCCGCTCCGATTAACGCTTCTAGAGAGAAGTCAGAGAGAATTGTAGAGAGATAGAGAGTTTGAAATGTTGTGGAGAGATAGTAGAGGGTAAAGGTGTATATATAGAAGGATTAAAGGGTAAGGGCAAAATCGTAAAGTTTTTTAAATTTCCGACTGTGCGAAGTGAAAACACGACTGAGCGTACGAGTTCAGTTAATTTGTACTACTATAAATTAGTAGAAAGATTGATATAAATTATGTGCTCAAAACTATATTTTTTATGGTACTGATTAATTTTAAAAAAATATAAGAAATTTTTCAATATTTTATGATATTTTAATCTTTTTATTTTTTTTCAGTTTTTCAATTTATATAAATTTTATCTATATTTTCATAGTATTTTGATTTTTTCATGAATTTTGGTAATTTTTTAACACTTACAGGGTATATTGTGAACTTTAAAAGTAGTTTGTTAACTAGTATGAGTATTTTTGTCTTATTTTATTCTAGTAATGACTCTAGTGACATTTCATAGATTTTTACAAAAATACAATGATATTTATGACTTTCTTTTTTTTTTGTCATTTCTTGAATTAGCCAAAAATATAAAGGCGTTTCATGATTTTATTTTATTTTTGCAAAACGGGTTTTTTAACCAAAATTTTCCTTCTTCCATATCTCTTACGAGTGTGATTTTTCATTTTCATGGAGCTATACATAAATATTCTTAATAATCCAAGTATCGTACCCTACCCTACAATTTCCGTTTCCTGAATGTTCTAGGGTTTTTATCCTTTCTACTACTTCTTGCCAAACTCCTCGCGACTTCTGCAGCACCTATCATCCTCACTCCGTTCTCCGTCTCATCTGCTCTGCGGGTTTCCGTGCACATCTCTCTAAATTACAAGGTGGGTTCTCCAATTCGGTATTACTCTGCCCTGTTCTTTGATGAATTCTTCTGGGTTCCTTTCCAATTCATTCTCTCTGTAGGCAGTTGAACAAGCTTCTTACCTTCTGGGTGTTCTCTTCTATTACCAACTTGAGTGTTTATCTGATTAAATTCTTTTCTGGGTGATATACTTTAAAGCAGTGAAATGGCAGCTTCTCAGCTCACCACATCTACAGTTTCAGCAAGGAGCTTGCCCACTTTCGAATTCAGGCCTTCAGCTCCGAAAGTCTCTTCTTTTGCACCGCTGAGACAAGGTCTCGTCCATAGGTCTTTCCGCCCATTGGTTGTCAAAGCAGCAAGTGTTGTCGCCCCCAAGGTGCTTTGGGTCCTCTGCATCTCTTTTCTTCCTCCGTCCCTACGCTTCTATTTGTCCAACCGCCTCTCATTTCACATCGACTGGTCTTGATTATAACCTCTTTCAGCTTACCTTTACTTCGTTTCTTGTCGCTTTTGAGTTCTTTTTTAAAACGTCATTGACGGTTGGGTGATTTCATTTGAGCATTTTTCTTCAGGTTTCGTTGTTTCAATGTTGGTAAGGTGAATTGTTTTGTTTCTAATGCCTCGAATTTCCGGTTTGCCAGTACACGTCAATCGCACCGTTGGCTGATAGGGTGTTGTTGAAGATTAAGGAAGCTGAGGAAAAATCCGCTGGAGGTATATTGCTTCCATCCACAGCTCAAAGAAAACCGCAGGCTGGTGAGATAGTTGCTGTTGGAGAAGGCAGGGCAATTGGCAAGAACAAAGTTGCAATTGGTGTCAATGTAAGTGTGCAAGTAATTGAACCTCACGTTAGAGCTTTCAAATTTGATATACGCTTATCAGCTTTTGTCGTGTACAGACTGGTGTCCAAGTTGTGTACTCAAAGTATGCCGGGACTGAGCTGGAGTTTAACGGTTCCAACCATTTGATTCTGAAGGAGGATGACCTCATTGGTGTTCTTGAAACAGATGACATAAAGGATCTTAAACCTTTGAATGACAGAGTCCTCATCAAGGTATATCTGCCTTTTTTGAGTTGTTGATATGCAAAATTGCGTATATCCTTCTGTCGATAACATTGAAATGCTAAAATCTACCATACTTTTGGATGGGCTTTAGCATTGTCAGTTAGGGCCATAGATGAACTAGGGGAAATAGTTGCTTCGTTACCAGACCCTGCCAGGGAAGAGTTCTAATTTGCCATGTAAAATTGTGTAATCATTTGCTAATGTGTTCCTTGGAGGTGATGTTTGATCTCCTTGATTCCATTGTGATTTTATGGGGTTGTTTTCTTGATGTCTCCTGAGCATGTTGCTTGAGGTTTCTTTGATTGATGAAGTTGTGAGCTTCAAAATAACAGTAAAAAAACAGAACAGATGAATTGACCACTAAGGATGGTGATCGTGTTTTAATTTTCTGCTTGAACTCTGGTTGGTAAATTTTATTGTGATGAGCCTAATAAACAGGCATTACAAATGTGTAACTGAAGTTGAAACACCTGGCCAAATCTGACAGGTTGCTGAAGCCGAGGAGAAAACTGCTGGTGGCCTTTTGCTGACAGAGTCCGCTAAGGAGAAACCCTCAATTGGAACTGTAAGAGAGAAAGAAAATCTTGCAACCTTATTGCTGTACTTGGGTTCCCCAATGATCGTCCCTGGCCCATTCTCTCTTCGTTTGCTTTTGTTGTCTTCAGTTTTTGCGGGTTTGCAAGTGTTTGTAATTCTTCATTACAAAAATGTATTTGTAACAGGTGATTGCTGTTGGTCCTGGTCCATTGGATGAAGAAGGAAATAGGAAGCCTCTATCGATGTCGGCTGGCAACACGGTTCTGTACTCGAAATACGCTGGGAATGAGTTCAAGGGCAGTGATGGTTCGGAATATATTACTTTGCGGGCATCTGATATTATGGCCGTCTTATCATCTTAGCCGTGAGAAGTAGGTGAGCAGATAAGCGTGAGGGTTCGACAGCAACTTTTTAATTTATTGCTAAGCGTCTGCGTGTTAGCTTTGCTGCTACTTAAAAGGAGCTGGATAAGTGAGAAAATGGCTTCATCTAGTTTAGTGTGGCATTGTTTTTGGAATGAAAAGAGATGTAATGAACATTGAGTGGATTATGTTCATATGAGTCCCCAAGGTGGGTTGTTGTGATGTCCTTGACTGATTTCGCTTATGGCTTCCTCTGCTGGCATTCATGCGAAGGATCACTGGCTCACTCTGGGAACTGAAGTTGCTAGCTGTTTCTCCTTATTATATTTGTTAGTAGATAGCAGTTGCGAACTGAGTTACTCCCCAACCCCAAATGATATAATGTCATCCCTTCAATTGCTATTCCGTTGAGTTTGGAATTAGAGTCCTGGTATACAAAGGCAGAACATAAACCAGGCCAAATAACACATATAGCTAATAGAATCAATGGGAATATACCATATGACAAATAATTAATATTCATATTTTTATCTTTATTTTCATTTGTGTTCTTCAAATAATTTAAATTCATTACAAAAATAGAGTTAATTATTTTCTATAATATTTATATGATAAAATTTCACATAATTTTTAAAATAATTAAATATAAAGTAAATATAGAATTAATTGCTTATAAAATAAAATGCTAAACATTATAGTCAAATTTTTTAATAATACACTTTTAAATCCATTTTGATTGTATTATTATATATTAAATATATAATAGTAAATTAGAGCTATCAAATGAGCGAGTGAGCACGACTTTGTTTCCGCTTGGCCAGTCTGATTTTATATTATTTTAAATTAATTATTGGGTTTTTAAAAATATACTTATATACTCCAATGAATATTAATAAGTATTATGTATAATTTAAATAAATATTTAACAAATATAATATAATATAAAATATATATTATATTATATGTTTTAAAATGTATATAAAATATTTCACGCCGTTAGGCTTAGCTGCGGGCCTAAAACATTTTCAAGGTCTAGTCGGATTTTTATTCAAGCGTGAATTATTGTCAAGCTCATCCGGTTTTTTTTTTTTGACATGTTTTTAGGTTTTTTTGGTGCATTGTCGGACCAGATTATAGTTGATCAACTATATAGCTAAGAGAAATATTACTTTTAAAACATAAATTATAATAATTAAAAATAATAAATAAAAGGGAAAATTCACGATATACCCCTGTTTTCTTTCGTAATTCACAATATACTCCTGTGATTTTCGTAATTACACTTTAAACATGCTTAAATGTTGTCCAAAATTGATGAAACTTTACATGGACGATGCTAAAGTGTATATTTTGGTCCAATATCAAATTTAAAGTTTTTAAGCGCACATGTGACTTGTGGGACCCAATGAATATGTGACTGTTCATTGGGTCCCACAGGTCACATGTGAGCTTAAAAAACTTCAAATTTGATATTGGACCAAAATATAACACTTTTGTATCGTCCATGTAAAGTTTCATCAATTTTGGACAACATTTAAGCATGTTTAAAGTTGAATTACTAAAAACACAAGGGTATATTGTGAATTACAAAAGAAAACAGGGGTATCTCGTGAATTTTCCCTAAATAAAATTAGCATATTTTTATTATTAACTACAACCATATTAAAAATATTTAATATATGTCAAACATATTTTTATTATCCACAAAATAATAATGAAACATCAAAGAAATAACTAACTAATCAATATGCTGAAAATTGGTAATAAAAAAAGGAAACTTTCATGAAACGTCAATATATTTTTGGCTAATTCATGAAATGCCACTAAAAAAAAGAGTCACAAAATGCCACTATATTTTCGTAAAAGTCCATGAAATGCCACTATAGTCATTGACCAGATGGAAAAAGACAAAAATACCCCTACTAGTTTACAAAGTACTTTTAAAGTTCACAATATGCCCCTAAGTGTAAAAAAGTTCACAAAAATTCAAAATACAATAAAAATATAAAATAATATATTAAATTAAAAAACTATAAAAATGAAAAAAAAATGAAAACATATTAAAATATTAAAACAAATAAATATTTCATTTTTAAAATTTATTCGGTACCATAACCAGAATATTGTGTTCTAAACAAATAATTTATACCAATTTTCTATCAATTTATACCAATTATGTACCATTATTTATACCAAACAAGTACCATACATTTTTTAATTATTATTTTCTATCAATTTAAATTATTTATTCAAAGTAAATTATTTTGTATTTTTCAACTTATATTTAGAAATTTTAGTTTTTAAAATTTATGTTCTATTTCGTAGAAAGCAATTACAATACAAACATTTTACACATTGATTTCAATGTTCTTCTATGTTATCAGAACTCTAAAATCGAGTTTACACTCCTACGAACCCATCAATGGCAGCTACCACACCAAGCAACAATCAGATTGGTTCTTCAGGTAGCTCTGGCTCCTCTAACTCAACTTTTTCTTCCTCATCTTTCTCCCTCTCGTCCTTGATCTCTACCTCCCAAGCTCATCTCTAATAATTATCCCACATGGAGAAAATCAACTTGAACCTTACCTTAAAGGACACGGTCACTTTGTATGGATTGATGGGTTCAAACCCATACCCATCACTGGAACAGTTGCAGACATTGGGAATTGGGAGCAATATGATCAATTAGTCATGTCGGTTCTTACCACTTCCATGACATATTCTCTAGTTGATCAGGTCATGGATCTAGATACCTTTGCTCAAGTATGAAAATCTCTTAAAAATGTGTTATGCTCAATCTACAGCCAAGATTATGCAACTTAAATGTCAGATAATACTATAAGAAAAGGTTCAGACTTTATCATTGAGTTCTACAACAAACTAAAATCGTTTGCATCTGCTCTAGCTGCTACAGGAGCTTCAATTAGTGACACTGGCCTCGTTACTCACATGGTCAACAACCTTGGCCCAGACTTTGATTCAGTGGTTACTAATGTTACCATGTGAGGTGAACAGGTCAACTCATTTGATTTTTATGGTTAGCTACTTGTCTATAAAGCCATACTTAATCAACAAAACAATGCAGTCCTGGAACAAGCTTCTCTCAATGCCACCTTTGTCACTAACTCTAATCAATCTCCCACCCACAAAGTGAAACTCACCTACAACACAGGCAAACCCTCAAGGGGCTAGTTCAGTGCCTGCCGTGGAAATCAGGGAAAATCCCAAGCCAGAAGGGGTCAATTTGACAGTAGACTCACTTGTCAATTATGTGACAAACTGTAACACCCCATCCAGCAACAACACACTTAACAACAAACTGCAGCGGAAAACATACTTCATCACATTACTTAACTCGTTGGTGTTACACGCCGTTAACCATCCACGTGGCTAACAAGGCTATTACATATACATTGTATCGGTCTGATGGACTAGATTCCCGAGCGACTACACATTACTATCCCTTTCCATTAACAACAAAACATACACATACCTTCCAACTGTACCGAGTGTTTACAAACTAATGCCGATAACAATTTCGGTCTTACTACACCTACTGTACATACACAACTTAAATGACTACCCATGTACAAACGACTACCCCGTCCTACTCTCGAATGGCTTCCAGCTCCTTGTACCTGAAATAGGAAAAAGAAGAGAAAGGGTGGCCCCCTAGGGGCTCAGCACCTTTGCTGGTATGGTAATCCCGCAGCCCGCATGCTACCGGGCCACGCACAACTATTTGTCGTCTTAGCATGCGGTTGATTACATTTAAATCATGCATGTACTCCAATAACACAAAACACATTACAATCCACAACAGAGGTCACAACAAATATAGACAACACATCTACACCTAATAAATCACTCATTGTGTTCTTTGACCCTAGAGTGTTTCTCCCTTAATGGAGCTATTTCCTTAATAGACGACACTTACCCACTAGTCGGGTTTCCATAAACGTCTCTTTTATAAACTGGGATTCATATCCATGATCCACATATTTCACATTA
The DNA here is from genome assembly GCA_023374045.1 of Limonium bicolor. Taxonomy (NCBI): domain Eukaryota; kingdom Viridiplantae; phylum Streptophyta; class Magnoliopsida; order Caryophyllales; family Plumbaginaceae; genus Limonium; species Limonium bicolor. The sequence continues at coordinate 76,866,537 of CM041778.1, read as the reverse complement.
AAACAACACATAACATCACATCGCAAATAACATTGCAGTACATCAATAACACATAACATAACGGGCACGGATCTCTTTAGGAACCGCACCAAACATAGGTAGTTCCACTGGGAGAGCTAGAGGCTGATGTCAAACTCAGCTAGCTCGTTTACATAACCGCGTCCTGTTAGACGACGGATAACTTAACATAAAGATGGATCGGGTTTAGTGACCCGAACACAACATACAATCCCCAACAGACGTGAGTCAAGAGCCTTGGTTAAACTCAGGGGTGATCGAAGACCAATGAAGAAAGACAACCAACAGAGAGGAAGCTGAAGAAACTATATACAACAACTCCCAAACAACGCGCGACCGGAACTACCGGATTCCTCACCCCCCATAATATATATTCACAGATAAAGACTCCGCTGTGGAACCTATCACATCAGCACACAATACAGTATTACAACTGAGTTAATCACACAAAGGAGGGTCATACATTTACAGCAACATCACACACAACTTCACACAACTAACTCACGCATAGCCGTGGTTAGAACGCTCCTTAGATTTGAAACGTTATTACCGGATACCGTTCTCTTACGCTTACCTAATAATGGTTAACTAGTCTTTCATGCGCATTCGAGGTTACCGGTATCGGTACGCAACACACGACAACAATAATGATTGTAAACTCGTTTCATGATTTATCTTATAACGTGGCAAACATACAGAAAAACACATTGGCATACAAGCCGGTGCAATCCGGTAGGACACAGATTGCAAGAAAACCATACCTGTCACCGGGGTTTCACTCTAATGTGCCATCACATGTTCCTCGTAACATCTTGGAACAACTGGTAACATTACATTTACTTTCGTTAACATCGGGGTAACTTGATTGTTTAAAGTTTAAAGTTCATGACTTACTCCCGTTAACTAGTTATATAACTTTACATTTTAACTTGTTTTACTTTTATATTTTAATAAAACTTTTCACCCACTCAATTGTCATTATAACTCACTTAACATGTCCTTAACAATCTCATAACATCATTACTTATCAATCCCCATCATTAGATATCATTTTCTAACCTTAAACAAAGTTTTTGGTCAAAACAGCACCTTGTCCGAACTTGTGTCCGGACTTCCCAAGTTCGGACACTGTTCGAGACTCAAAAGGGTGTAAACTGACGACTGTCCGAACATGCGTCCGAGCTTCCCAAGTTCGGACACTGTTCGAGGCCAAAACAGAGAATAGAGGTAGGTGTGTCCGAACGTCCAAATTCGGACGGTAGTTTGGACACTGGTCGAAGCTCAGGAAACTTACGCGCAACAGGGCATGTCCGAACGTCCATGTCGGACGTGCCAAGAACCTTATTTTCTACTCCCTTAAACACTTACTCATTTCTTGCTAAAATGCTCAACACTTATAATATTTCCCCCTTAGGTTTATAGCATGTTCCCACACATTATTTAGCCCACCAAAATACTTTATGTCCTTCCAAGAATCTTCTCCACAATTTTCACACATCTTCCTTACAACACCTTACTTCCTCATTGGTACTAAAACTTGTATAAATCCTTAACACAACTCACCACGATCTTGAAGTATCCTTAAAATTCTCATTTGCATCCTAATTCCTCCAAGATAACATCCAAGGCATTTTAACACCTAAGAAGACCTTATTTCACCTTCTGATAAGTGTGAAATTGATATGGTTTTATGGTGCTAAATTCTTATTTATGCAACCTTTTTATGTGCTTTTTCACACTTATCCTATGTTTTTCATGACTCTTACTTTGGGCAAGAACTGATGCCAATTTATATGTTTAAAGCAGAAAATGATGGTGAAAATGCATAGTTCTCCTCACGAGCTTTCCAACGCCGCAAACGGGGAACAAATCGGAGCTCATACGAAGAATTTGGACCCTTCAAGTTGTGTCCGGTGTGATATATTTATATATATATTTACGAGACTGTCGTGAGGATTGAGAAGAAGAAGGGGGAAGATTGGAAACATAAAAGAAAGTAACTCCAAAGGTTATTGATGAAGGGAGTTAGTTGAAGATAGTAACTCTAGAGTTTTCCTAACTTATTGATGACGAAAGTAATTGAAAAGAGTTACTTAAATTCTGAATCAACTGAAGGACCTCCATTTACTCGCGAAACCGAAGGAAATTAAAATGAGTCATCAAGGAGCAAACAAAGAGTCTTCAATTAGACTTATAATATGGAAACTTTGGAGAGATCCATCCATCAATTCGTCCATCCATTCATCCACACAACATCACTTCAGTTCTATTTTTAGCTTTAGGTTTAGTTTTTATTTCTTTTTCTCACGCCGAGAAGAACGCAAGCAGCCGCGAGAGTTCTTCTCCTCCACCATCATCTTCAACCTCCAGCCTAGTAAATTGCAGATCTGGATAGCGAGACAAACGGAGGAATCTTCTACACCAGATTAATTCTTCTCTATCTCTCTAACTCTTTGTAAAATGCTAGGCTAGGAGGATTTGCTCCGGGTGCTGGTTTTTGTAGCTAGTTCGTTTTACACGTACATCTACAATTATGATTTGAGATTTTATTTTCGAATTGTTTCAGATTAATGCAAATGTGTGTGCTTTTTATTAATCTCGCGAATTTCTTAAAAAGCCTTACGAATCTTGTTATGATCAGATCGGTGATTAACAAGAAGGTCAAATTAATCTGTTAGCCTGTGGAAAATTAGATCGGATTGATTATATTTTCTCTCAGGTGCGCGTAATTCTTTAAGCTTCATCCATCTATGTATGTTTCGCTAGGTTCTAGATTAGACCTTGTGTGTTATGCTAGATGAGCTTTCTGAGATTATGATTTAATTCTGGAAAGATATTGAAGAATTAGCCAATCCATAACTCTTATCGATTTATAGAAGTTCACATAATCCGACTAGTGAAAAATAACTTGAACCCGGAGTTCCACTCATCCATATAACTTTACCCTTTTTATTTTAATTTATTTTCTTCTTTCTTATTTGATTCCCAAAACAAACCCCCCTGAATTTCCAGTTTTCTAGGACTAGACTTACTTTTCTTCAAGTCCCGCGGATTTGATACCTGGTTGCTACGTTTCTATACTGCAGTGACCGGGATTATTTGCAACCCGAAGACTTTTGATTTATTAATTTCTAGATTAATTTATTTAGTTTTTACTAGATCAAATCTCTTGTTTGCACCTTCTTTCACCATTTAAACCTTAATCATTCCTAGTTCAACCTAGGTCACCAAACATCATTTTGAACACTAAACTCCTTGTTCATTAACAAATTTTGACATAGTTTCTCTTGTATCTTCTTACACCAAAACACATAATTTTTTTCACCTTAATGTAACAAGAACCCTTATTCATTTAATACACACAACACATTGTTTTTCATCCTTTAACCATCCAAGACACTCATCTTCACAAAATGTGTTCTTTACACACATCTAAATCCTTAAACTACACTACATCACAATATAGTGTATAAACTTAAATTGCTTGAACTTTAGGTCCTTAAAAGCATGGCTCTTAGGCCCTTAAATTGCATTAAACTTAAACACTGAATTTCCCACATAGTAATTGCCTTTAACCTGCAAATACACTCAACACCTCATACCCTTAATAAACTCCTTGAGAGCATTTAAATAACTCATTTCCATTTAGCTCCTTAGTAGTTTTAATGAACAACCTTAAGCTCACTTTTCCTAATGCTCCTTGAACAATTAAGGTTTTACCACATTTACCTCTTTCTTCAAGATTTTTACTTGAACACCTTTGTTCTTCTTTGTTTGGAACCGGCAAGAGGACTTGGCTACTTGTCAATGTTCTAATCAATACACAAGTAAAACCAATGAGAATTCAAGCTTCATGTTAAACTCACTTACAAACCTAGGTTATATATATATTGTCTTAACACATTAGGATAGTTATTTTACCTTGGAAACAAAAGAGAGCTTGAATAAGCATCAAGAGAGGACTCCACCAAGCCCTTGGAAGATTGAAATGGAGCTAAGGAAGAACAGAGAAGACACCATTAATGGTGTGATTTTCGGACATGCATAAAAATGAAGGAAATGTTGTTTTCTTTGGTTTTCCTTACCTTGAAACAAAGGAGAATGACAAGGCATGGAAAGATGACTCAAGCTCCTTCAATGGTGAATCTCCATGGCACCAAATGAGGCTTTTGAAGATTTGAAAAGATAGAAGTGTAGAGCTTGGCCAACTAAGACAATATGGTCTTAGAATTTGAATTTGGATCATGGAGCTAGAAGTTACAAGCTATGGAAGTTGGAATGGTATGGTTGCTGTAGCAAAACCGGTTGGAGCTTGGGAGAATAGGAAGAAATCGGTGGGGATGAGAAGGAATGAAGAAGGTGAGGTGAGAGTAGGGGTGTTCATAACCGGTTACCGCTTTTCGGTTACCGGAAACCGGTAACCGATTATCGGATTAACCGGATTATCGTTAACCGGAACCCGGTTACCGGATATCAGTTAGTCAAATTGATACCGGAACGTTCATTTAGAAGCGGTTATCGGCCCGGTTAACCGTCGGTTTCGGTGCGTGTTTTTCGGTTTAACGGTTAACCAATGATGTAGATTATGTGTTTTTTCTATAGTTAGTAAACATGTTTGTTTACCGTTTTTGTAGGATATTAAACCGGTTAACAATCGTTTTAATAAGATTTTATGGTTTTATATATAATTCTAACCATTAATTATATAATTGTATATTTATATTTGGTAATCTAATAATTAACCGTATGTTTTATACTTATATTCAAAAAATTATAAAAATAATAATTCAAACGCTTAACGGTTTTTTTTCGGTAACCGGATTCGTCAAATCAATAACCGGAACCGGAACGGAACCGGGAATTTAACGGTTCGGTTAACCGAACCGGCAAGCGACTCGGTTAACCGGGTTTCCGGTTTCGGTTGCACCGTTCCGGTCCGGTTTGGCGGTTCCGGTTTTCCATGACACCCCTAGGTGAGAGGTAACTTAGAAGATATTTGAAGTTGTAAAGTAAATAGTGAATTTACTTGCTTTTTTCCTTTCTTATTTGATTCATTAGCTAAGTGTGATGAGTCACACTTGGAAAATCGGCCCCTTTACATACTAGGGCATATCATGGTCTTTGTTGACCAACTAATTCACTTATATTGACTTATGTTATAAACTAGCTTAATTTAGTTACTATTCACAAAACAAGGCACATAATTATGAAATTTTTGATTTCCCATTGATTTAGACTTCCTAATGTGATACTAAGTAGTACACATATTAACTAAAGAGTAATTATGGTCATTTAGCCACTCAAAACTCATTTACAAGACAATTTTTCAAAAATGTGCTTTAAGGCTCCTTAAAGCACATTTTGTGTTTTAACTTGTTTTCAAGCTTGGTTTTCTTTAGTAATTGATTTAATATGTTAATTAACACATAGTAAGGTATATATATGACCTTTAGGTCTTATACAAATTTATCCCAAGCTTAGAGCACATTTTTGCCCATATTGACTTTAAGGTATTTATTTGTGTTTTGTTTGGTTTAATCGTCTACCAAGGTTACCTAAGGACTTAATTAGCCTTATTAAATCATAATTGAATATTATTTAGTCTTGGTAGGTTCTTTGGGTCCTAACCAAGTTCACTCTAATTTAGAGCATGTTTTTGCTCAAGCTATGTCTTAGTGCTTTATTGTGTTTTACTATGGTTTAAATTGTTCACTGATGTTTCTAAGGCACTTTTTAGCCTTTAAATACCATAGTTTAATGTTTAAACAACATATCAAGGTTTGGGTATTTCACAAACCAGGTCACAAGGGTTCTAAATGTTGGAAAAAATTTGATCATTCCGACCAAGCCAAAGCTCCCACATCCCTTACTGCCAACTACTCCACTTCAGACTCTCAGTGGTATCCTGATAGTGGTGCTAGTAACCATTTTACCCACAACTTTGTAAACCTCAATCTAACCCTACACTGGCTCTGAGGAGGTCTCCCTGCGAAGTTCCTCTTCCTTACCCATCAAGAACCATGGCTCTGGTTTGCTACCCACTCCCTCTGGTCATTTTCTCATATCCAATCTTTTCCTTGTTCCACACTTATCAAAATTTCTTTTACCAGTTTAAAAATTATGAGCTTAACAATAATGTGTTCTTTAAATTCTTTGATTCTCATTTCAATACCAAGGATAGAGGTAAGGGAACTCTACTTCTCCAAGAAAGAACTAGTCGTGGCATGTACACCTTTTCGACACCCAGACATCACTTTGCTGCTACTTAGACTCCTATTAATGCCCTTTCAGCTACTAAAACTACACCTAGCATTTGGCACTTAGGAATGGGTCATCCTTCTAAAAGGATAACTAAGTATGTAATAAATAAATTCACTATTCCAGTACCTAAAAAAGAAAGGTAACTTTAAACCTGAGTCCACGGTGCAATAATCCCGAAGGATTCTCAGTGTTGGGTTTCATGACTATTAAGTTTCCTTAGTGGACTAGATTGTTTATTTGGAAGCACATCGCATAAGATATCAGGTAAATTTAACTACTTTCATTTTGACAGTCAAGAACATGAACCCTAATCATCAAATATTTCAACCCTTTCGTACTAGGAAACTTGTTTCTTTTTTAGGGGAATTCATTCAACTTACCAAAAACCAAATAAGTTTTCCGTTTGTATGTCATGTGGCAACACTGATCAAGAATCAATACATATGAAGGAAAGATAATAAACAACTTCATAGAATACATTTTCACTATGGTTTCATTATCAAAAAAATGTCATATGAATAACACTTGAAAGATGATACACTCAATATTCTCAATCAGTTGATAGCAAATATAGTAGGACACGTATGAGGGGGTGATATGTCCTCTCCTCTCTACTCACCCATTCTTGTAGCTTACCCTGCTCACTTTGACCATACAACTCCTCTATTAGACCTTTATATTCACCATACAGTAGTTGCATATATGTGTTTAAAAGAATAGTAGTGTTTAATTTATGAGCTCTGGGTCGATAAAGAAAAACCACTTGATCTAAAATTCATCTTTCCTAGGGTAATTGTAAGGTTTTTTTATTAAATGTCTCTATTAGTGTTGTGTTAGTTCTTCATTTGTTATCTACCTTGCACACGTAAGATGTTTGATTCATTGCATCTACAATCTCTAAAAAGTTTTCTCCTCCTAGATAATTGACCTCTATCCTTCCCTCTTCCTCGTGCTTGTTAACAGATAAGATGAAAAGATCTTGACTTCACTTAGTTTTAGAGCAAGTCACCCACCTTCCCCAAACAGAGTCTGTTGGACTTGTGGTTCTTAGTTAGATATCCCTTCCTTTGTTAAGAGTATAAGCTTTTTGAAGAATTCCTCCTCTTCCTCACTTGAGTTGTAAAAGAAAGAGGAATTTGGAGCAGGATACACGGTAGGAGGTGATGCAAAAAAGTGATTGAGAAAGTGAGGTCGGTTGAAGAGCCGTGCAAGGTTCTTTAACCCTTATCCTTCTCTGTTAAGCCAATATTAGTCGACAATGATGACCCTTTGCTCTCTTCGTTGGTCAAGTGCCCATTGATTTCAAACTACTTTGAGGTTGAACATTATCTTCTTGATAGTGTTGATTGGGCCTTTGATAGTGAGATAGAGAAGGATTTCGAAGCCTTTGAAGTCAATGATATACTAGAGATGAAAAAATATTGGCATCCCACCTTTCCTTGTTTATTCTAGAACTTCGAAGTGATATTTGAGTAATCTCATTGGTAAGAACTTCTCTTTTTAATTTTATTTTGATTTTTAATTCAATTGTGGTCTCTAAGACTAGAGATAAATTTTCACCTACTTTTAAAGGATAAGTTCCCTTCTTATACTCTAGGGAAACCTAGAAGCGTCTCTTAGGTTTAAAGGTCAAAGATAGGAGTTGTGAGGAAAAAGGGTATGATAAATGCCTAGAATAATAAAATTAAAGTGTTGTTGCATGTAGATGGAAATAGGACTTTCTTGGTTTCCCTTCTCCACTTAATATTTGTGGTTACATCAATTGAAGATAAGAAAGTGTTGATATGTAAACATGGTGTAGTCCAAAACTGAGAAGATAATGCCTAGATTCTTTATTATATATTGTCGCATTCATGTGCTCATCCTTTACTAGATGCATAAGATAAATTTAGATTTGGTGTTGTCAAAATTTTACTTGTCGTTTCGAGCCATAGAAGGGTCCATAATCAATGAGTAATGTGGTTTGATTAATAGAAGTAGAAACAATTGGTTGGGTGAACTCCTACTTACTTTCCACTCTTTTTTGGGGGGGGGGGGGTGCTAGGGAGGAGGGTCGTTCGACATAAACACTAGCACAATGGGTTCTAAGCACACTTGCTTCACGAAGGACGAACCTTCAGGTCCGGCTAATAAGATCAATCTTGTGATGGTTTGGTGTCCCCGCACATTCATACCAATAAGATGATCTTTGAGGGTATTAATGGTAGATGAGGATGTCTAGAGGTGATGATCTAGTTGGAAATGTGGTATCCGAAGGTTTCTATAGCACTCATCAAGCGTAGTTATTTTCCTTTTTTAGCTTTATGTAGTTGTGTTGTCATTGATAGTTTAGCCTCCTTTGGTTAGTTCGTCCATGCTACTTGCATTCGACCATTGGGATCTCAAGCTCCTAATAAAGATCTAGTTTAATTTTAAAACATTTCAATCATTAATTTTAAATCCTCCAAACTGGTTATATTTTACTCATAGATTATATTCTCTTCCTTTTCAAAGGTTAGTATCCTGTAAATTACTTATTCATTGATATCTATCGAGTTTGGGCTTTCATGAGTTATCCCAAAGAGGGAAATTCCATAAAATGCCACTATATTTTTGGCTAATTCATGAAATGTCACTAAAAAAAGAAAGTCACGAAATGCCACTATATTTTAATGAAAGTCCACAAAATGCCACTATGTCATTGACTCGAAGCAAAAAAGATAAAAATACCCCTACTAGTTAACAAAGTACTTTAAAAGTTCTCAATATGCCCCTAAGTGTTAAAAAATTCACTAAAACTCACAAAAAAATCAAAATACAATAAAAAATGTTTTTAAAATATTATAAAAAATATTAAATATAATAAAACATTGAAAAAAGTAAATATTCTTAGATTCTTTTTAAAATTATTTAGTACCATAAAAAATATAGAGTTTTAAACATATAATTAATACTAATTTTTCTACAAGTTCAGACCAATATAATACCATAATTTATACCAATTAATTAATATATATACCAATTAATTACCATAATTTTTACCATACATTTGAAATTATTTTTTTGTGCAAATTAATTTATTTATTAAAATAAATAATTATAATTTTGTAATTATTATTTGTAATTTTTTAATATATTCTATTTTATAGATGAATTTATGACATAATAAATTTATTTGAATGAAAAATATATCTTGATAAAAAAGGATAATGTAAAAATGTATGGTACAAATTATGGTAATTAATTGGTACTAGTTGTGAGGCTTAATTCGTAGAAAATTTGGTTTAAATTATGTTAAAAATTATGACTAGTATCAATTTTTCTACCAATTAAACACCATAACTAGTACCAATTAATTACCACAGTTTGTACCATACATTTTCAAATTATCTTTTTTTATCAATTTCAATTATATTATATCATAAAGTCATCTGCAAAATAGAAAATTAATTAAAAAAATTCAAATATTAATTAGAAATTAATATACTTTATTTTGAATATATAATTTAAATTGGTAAAAAAATAATTTAAAAATATCTGGTAAAAATTATGGTAATTAATTGGTATAAATTATGGTACTAAATTCGTATAAAAATTAGTATAAATTATGTGTTTAAAATTCTATATTCTTTTTTATGGTACTAATTTTAAAAAAAACTAAGAAATATTTACTTTTTTCAATGTTTGATGATATTTTAATATATTTTATATATTTTTATAATTTTTTACTATATTTTTATTGTTTCTATATTTTTATAGTATTTGAACTTTTTGTGAATTTTAGTGAATTTTTGAACACTTAGGGGCATATTGTGAACTTTAAAAGTACTTTGTTAACTAGTTTGGGTATTTTTGTCGTTTTTGCTTCTGATCAATGACATAGTGTTTTGTGGACTTTCACAAAAATATAGTGGCATTTCGTGACTTTCTTTTTTTAGTGACATTTCATGAATTAGCAAAAATATAGTGACATTTCATGAAATTTCCCTCTTTGGGATAGTTCCATGAAAGCTCAAACTCGATAGATATCAATGAATAAGTAATTTACAGGATACTAACCTTTGAAAAGGAAGAGAATATAATCTATGAGTAAAATATAACCAGTTTGGAGGATTTAAAATTAATGATTGAAATGTTTTAAATTAAACTGGATCTTTATTAGGAGCTTGATCTCAATGGTCGAATGCAAGTAGCATAGACGAACTACCCAAAGGAGGCTAAACTATCAATGACAGCACAACTACATAAAGGTAAAGTAGGAAAATAGCTAGGCATTGATGCTACATATGAAGCTTCGGATACCACATTTCCAACTAGATCATCACCTCTAGACATCCTCATCTAGTATGGGTTTTTTGTCATTTTTGCTTGTGGTCAATGACAAAGTGGTATTTCATGGACTTTCACAAAAATATAGTGGACTTTTGTTACTTTCTTTTTTTAATGGCATTTCATGAATTAGCCAAATATATAGTGGCATTTCATGAAATTTCCCAATATTTTTTAAAAAATCTAACTTTTTTCAATGTTTCAATATAGTGGCATTTCATGAAATTTCCCAATAACTTGCCACATCTGCTTTTCCGTTGCCCTTCTATCGCGCAATACTGGGATCAGCTTGGAGTGCCACATCCACCACCGTTACACAATAATGCTCAATTTATTGACTGGTATACAGAATCCTGTACTCTAAACTCCCTTGCAGCATTGTCGGCCCTTACGTCCCTCCTATAGCGGTTATGGTACGCCCACTGCCAATTGACACATCACAGAGTCACCACTTTTGAAGCAGGTTGGTTTCACGCTGATAGTTTTCTTCACCATAGCATATACACTGCACAACCATCCTTTGCTTCCGGGTAGCTTTTGCACCGCTCTACTAACACTTAGTGGGCTGATACTTTGGCTGCTGCTAGTCTTGATCGGTATGGTCGGTTTGGACTCGGTTTTGTTATTATGGACAAGAGAGTTGAAATACCCCAAACATTAATTACCCTAATTAACAAGGGATTAATTAATGAGGAGAGATTAATTAAAGATTAGTCACCAAAGAATAATGAATAATGAGCAATATTCACTAGAGGATATTAAAACCTAAAAATACATATATACAAATAAATATGTATAGTCCAAGATGGACACCAAACCACACATAAGGATCGTGAACTAAAGAGACTACGTTAATAAGGAGAAAACAACTCCTAAAATTAATACAACATGTAACACATTAATACATGTATTAATATCACCAACAATGTGATAAGAGTATATAAATTATTTTATATAGTCAAACCAAATTATAAGTGCAATAGCCACTTACATATACACATTAGAACAAGACAATGATATATGTCATAACCTAACACATAAACTAAGTCATAATGTACAACTTTAGAGTGTTATAATATTACTCTCAAAATCTGAAAATAGCCCCCCAAAAACAACTCAAAATCGGCAGCCCTCACATGTCTAGGATAAGACAAGCCCAAAGAGGAAAGGAGACAAGCTCACTTTCCCTCCTTACACACACATTCACTATTATCTTATTTCACTTACTAATACCTCACTTTTCTCTCTATTTCACTTTGCCCATGCTCACCCACGAAATCAGACTCCTTTTCCCCCCTTCCAGCCGTCTCCAACCTTACTCCATACCCATCATCGTCAACCTTGAGCTCCATAAGACAACAATGGTGTTTTTAAGCTTCTTTTCCTCCTTTTGTGTCTTAAACTCCATTTTTCTTGCTAAAAAAATAATACTACAACCCCTTCAAACCATCTATGCATGAAATAAGCTGAGCATGGGCCAATAATCTCGTGGGAAACCAAGGAAGAAGTCTAGCAAAAGTTCAAGCGAAGATAAGGTAAGAAAAACTCCTAAAACTCCCTTTCTTCCATTTTTGAACTTGAAACTTCAACCTTACTCCATACCCATCATCGTCAACCTTGTTATATAGGTGATTTTGACTGAAAATGTACTTAAACATTATGGTAACTTGTTTAGGTAAGTTACTTAGACAAATAATGACTTATAATAGCTTAAAAGTAACAAAAGGGGGTTAAAAATGCAAAAAAAATAAAATTTTCTGGTCCTAAGTGTAAAAAGCCGAGACTTAGCTGTTATATTAAGCATTTTTATGTCATTAAATGTTATATTTGAGGTTTTTATAAAGCCAAGTGTTTAGGCCATTTCTATGTATTATTTAAGGCTTTTATGCTTTATAAATTATGTATTTGTTTAGAATAAAATGCAGTAAGGAAATCTGGTTACTATGGGCTGCTTGGTGAGCTTAAAACCACCTAAATTTATCTAGGAAAAATACCTACGAATTCGAGTGGAAGTTGGTTCAAATATAAGGTTAAAATTAAGTTTAAAAGTAATTATAAACTTAAATATTGTTCTAATGTGCAAAAGGGTAAAACATAGGTGGTTAAGAGTAAATAAAATAAATTTAGAGTGTCAAAAGTTAATATGGCCAAAAGTTGGGCCTTGTTGGAGTTTAGATGAAAAATCTAGGTTTTTGTAAAGTTTTTGGCCTAAATGGTAATTCTAGGAAAATTTTAGGGTCAAATATGTAATTATGGAAAAGTTATGGTCAAGGCAGTAGGGTGGTGATCAACCTTGACCATATAGGAAGTGTTGACCAAATGGGGTAAGTTAAATAATTAATTAAGAGTTTAAACAAGTTTAGGAGTTAATTGTAAAGTTTATAAAACTAGTGGGGTCAAAATGTAATTTATGAAAGTTAAGGGTTGAAACGGAATTTAGAAACAATATAGGGGCTGTAGGGAATTTACTATAATTTTTGGATTTAAATTTGGAATTTAATTGGTGAGATTGTATAATATATAGTTTAAGGATGAAATTGTAAGAATTGTAAAATAAAGTGGGTCAAATGGTAAATAAAGAAAAGTTAGAGAATGAGGTGAATAAGCTGTGACAGCAAGGGGGCTGTTCCAATTTTATAATATATGGTTGAGAACTATGGGTTAAAACTAGCTAAGGGTAGTAATGATATAACATAAGGTATGAGGAGTAAGATTGTGAATTTAGAAAACTAGTGTGGGAACTTTGTAATTAATAAAATTATGTGGGCTGTTGCGAAAATGTGACAGGCTAATAAATAATGTTTAACATATGGTTGAAGGGGTTATATATATTACACTATTCTAAAATTCAAGAAACATTAAAGGGATAACAAACATAAGGCGAGGTTATAAGATTCACATAAAACAATGAGAATACTTTGAGGGATGGAAAATAATATTGTTTTGGGAAATAAAATAAAGTTGGGAAACTTAATAAGATATGTTATATAACATTATAAAAGTTGAGGGTATGGTCTTGATACTTAATTGTAGAGAGTAACACAAGTAAAAGACCTAAGAGTCTCACGTGAAATGATAAGGAAACAACAATTATATAAGGAGACTATAATTCGTGTAAACCAAAAAATATAAGGAACAAGGGGGTTCATACATAAGATGTAGTGAATACATGGAGGATGATGAAATACCATTTAAAGTGGAAGTTTTAAATTATAAAACATTAGTTATATGGACTAATGTCAAATTGTAAAGAAGTTGAACAAACAAATGAACATGTAACTAAAAGATTATAATAGAGATTACCTAGACTTGTTGACTAGGAAACATTGACCAAGTCAACCCAAATTGACCAAGTCAACCCAATTGACCAAGTCAACCCAATGACCAGTCAACCTAATTGACAATAGAGGGTCAAGTTGCCCAACCTGCAACTTAAGGAAGAGTTTCGAGATAAACAACTATACAATAAATTAGAACGCACGACAATAAATTATACTGTTATGTATACAACGGTGTATGAATGTAAGAACATGACGAGGAATAACGACCTACACATAAGCTGGATATCCTAAGGTTTAAATATCGTGAGTATTGAACTAATACCACATGCTATGTATATATACATACAACACGAGTAAAGTACGAATCGAACGAATCCCGACTACGCCGTAAAACCCGAATAACTATGACAACTATTTAAGAGGTTAATCACGGGATTAATAACGAGAGAGCTAGTAATTATTAGAATACCAACCCAATCGAACCACGTGAACTAATACCTAGTGATATGTTCGAGAGATACACACTAGGAGGTACGAGCGGTACGAGTAGAGGATAAGTGTGAAACGTTACGCTAGCATTGTTCAGCGGTGAACGGTATGTTATTGTATGTTCTAATTGTGCCTGAGGACTTCCTCGGGTTTGGATGTGAGAAATGTTTGCTAAGAAGATATGCATGTTTGAATGTAAATTATGTTATATGATTTATTTGTCGAATACGTACGCCATTATTTGTACACGTTAGTTATACGAATCGAGACAGATATCAAACTTATATAAGTAGTGATAGAGAAACATCACTCAAAAAGGAAATGGACTTGAGTACGAACTTACACTAGATGACTTCTAGGCATACATCAAAGACCTAAAAGTCCATATACACTCGAGAAAATAATCACTGGATAACCTAAGATTGAATCTTGGGCATGTAGTTTAAGAGAACTTAAACAATTCGGTGAGAGGTTAGCTATGAAGGAAGATCTGAAGATGGTGAGAAATCCAGGACCGCCTGGTTGCGCATTGTGATCACAGAGGGGGACGACTGACAACAGGTCCGCTCAAGGAAACTCCAAGTATCGTATGGCTGCTTGGTCGGAGACACCGCTGTTGGTGGAACGGGAAATTGGGCCCTAGTAACATCATATCCTACAACTTTAAGTTGTGGATTTTCAACAAACGCAAACTTTGTTGGACGGAGGCACCGCCTGTGGAGGGTGATTTTTCGGTATGAGGGGGGTATCTAAATATGGTCTAATTAAGAAGTCTAGATCCTAGGAATTTGCCATTCTGTGGAGGGTGAAAACCCGTTATTCTTGGCATCCCTCAAATACCTACTAAATCGTCCGTCTTTCCCATAAAGCATAAGGGGAGTGCAAGTGTGCACTACACCCGCTCTCAATGGGCTCCACGCGGACTTATGCCCTACGGGCGGAAATTGACTAGAGTCGCCACCTAGTTTGACCTAAGGAACTAGGAAGGGAGGAAAGGGTTCTAAGAACCGTTAATTGACTCTGATGATTTGTTGTCTATGGATAGGGCTTATCCAGTCATACTAGAGGTTCCGTGTGGGGTTCGCACTGGGTTACACCCCTTAGAAGTGGCAACGACCACGACTTTGGATTGGTGCCCGAGGAAATCTCGGTCTCCAATTATCAGGATTACCTTCTTTCAAAACCTTATTAGAGAGATTCGAATAAAGCCAAAGGATAAGATTGAGTGTGGACTGAGGAGTAGATGATTTTGAGGAGTTGAGGAAACAGGCTGGTCTAGAACTCTCGGTTCGTGGGAATAGTAAAAGGGTTGAGAGTTTTTGATTATTTTTGAGGGGATTGGATTTGTCCCGGCTTTTGTGAGGCTAAGGGCATTTTGGTCATTCTTATGGAGTTAAGGGATGTTTGGATCATTTGTTGGAGTTGAAGAGTTTCCCGGGTTTGTTAGGTTCATCTTTCAGAGTGGTCAAATTTTTGGGGTGTTTTGGGAAATCAAATGGGTTGAAGAGGAATTCAGGTTTTGAGTATGATTGAGTGTGGGAAAGGATATTTAATTTGCAGGTGTTCGGATTTCGAGGATGTTTCGGGTTTCAGATGACTAAGGTTGTCGGAGCATTCGAGAATTGGAGGTCCTATGTGACTTGGAGTTCATTCAGAGGAGGGTTTAAGGAGTGTTTATGTGACCTGAAGCTCTAATGAAAGGGTTGGATTGGTTTATTCAGAATTGTCTCTCTTAAAGTTTTTTAAGCTGGAAAATCATTTTTTGTTGTAAAAAGGGCGGATAATCCCGAGGGATTACCCTATATACCCCCTCGAACACGACACTTAATTAATGGTAAGTGTCGAGGCTCGAAAGATGGGGCAATGAATTTATGTCGAAAAATAGGATTCAGAGAGAAACACCATGAATGAGATGTTCTCGGTTGAACCCTAATAACGTCTCTAACTCCCTGATTTTAAAATGTTAAAAACCAAAACATTGAAATCGAGCGGAAGGGAGTTAGACGATTCTAAAATCCCGACTGCAACTAGGAAGGTCGTTACTTCCCTAGCACCCCGCCTTGTAAAAATCTACTGCAATTAGGGGAGGTTTATCACCCTAATGCCCCGCCTAAAGAGATCCAGACTACGACAAGGGAATTTATGACCCCAGTGCCCCGCCTCGGATTTTTATTTTGGGAAGGGAGACAAGCGATGTTCTAACCATGGAGGAAATGTTTTGAAGGGGTTAGACATTTCTTGCTCCCTGAAAACGGTTTACTTGAGTTAAAACTGAGTTGGAAATTTTTTGAAGTTGTTCGGAATTCTCTATAAAGAAACACTGATTTTGAGAAATGTTTTTAGGAGAAAACTTTCTGAATATGTGAGAAGAACTTTCTGCATTTGAGAAGAGTTTTCGGTGATGTGAGAAGAGTTTTTCCTTTAAAATTCCACAAAATGGTTTCTTTTGAAAACTAGATGAAGTTGGAATAATAATGATTGTTTGAAATTTGAGAAAAGAGATTTTCAGGATTTTGAATTAAGGCCGAATAATGAGAGGTTTTTTTTTTATTATTTTTGGAGTTTGGATGGAATCTACAATTTGGGTTTGAGTGGATTGAATTTGAATTGGATTGAATTGAATCGGGCTTGGAAACGGGTCAGGTCAAAGTTGGGTCAAAGTTGGACCAAGTCAAAATTTGGGTTGGTCATAATTGGACCGGTCAAAATTTTGGGTTAGATTTGATGTTTTGGTCAAGGTCGCAGTCAAGGTTCAGGTTAAGGTTTGGGTCAAGGCTTGGGACCTGGGCCATTTCTGTGGTCTTAGGTCTATTTTGGATTCTGGGTCGTGGGCTTCGGACATGGGTCTTGGGCTTGGGCTTTGGCTTTGGGCTTTAGACTTGGGTCCTGGGCTTGGATTGGGTCATGGGCTTCTGAGTTCGGGTTTTGGCTTTAGACTTGGTCTTGGGCTTTAGACTTAGGTCTTGGGCTTGGACTTGGTCTTGGGCTTGGGTTTGGGCCGTGGCTTTTGGGTGTGGGTCGTGGGCTTTCTTGTTTTGGGGCCGTGGGCTTTCTGGTTTCGGCCGTGGGCTTTCTAGGTTTCGGGTCGTGGGCTTTTTCTGGGTTTCGGGCCGTGGGCTTTCTGGGTTTTGGGCCGTGGGCTTTCTGGGTTTCGGGTCGTGGGCTTTCTGGGTTTTGGGCCATGGGCTTGCTGGGTTTTTGGTCGTGGGCTTGGGCTGTGGGCTTTTCTGGGCTTGGGCCGTGGGTTTTTTGGGTTTTCTAGATTTGGGCCGTGGTTTTCTGGTTTGGGCCGTGGGTTTTCTGGGTGTGGGCTGTGGGTTTCCTGGGTGTGGGCCGAGTCAATTGGGCCAGGTTTGAATTGGGCCTTGGGCCGGGTCAAAGCAATTAGGCCAGTTTGAAGAAATCAGAGAAGGTTTTGAAAAGTTTAATCAAAGTTAGAATAAAAATGAGTGATGAAAAATAAGAGAGACAATTTGGGGCTTGGTTTAAGCTTTGGAGGATTTGGAAGGAATAATGGATCAAACTAGAATGAGTTTTAAGGAAGGTGTTTTAAATTAATACAAATTATTATAAGATGTGGTTTGGGTTTAGGGATCACCCAGCTTATTAGGTGGGACCATGGCTCACATAAATCTTAGGGTTCACCTCTATCCTAAGGCTTGGTCCTAAAGGTCTAATAACTAGGGCTTAGTAAATAGATTAATATATACAAGGATTTAACACTGCAGAACTTAAAGGTCAGAACGTGTACAAATAAAGCGCAGGGCAAGGAACATGGATCAAAGTAAAAAACTGTAAACAGATTATGTACATGAATTACAGATAGTGAAACAAATCAAAACTTGACTACAGAGAAGATCATTGATTATTTCAAGCAAAACAAACAGAAACCTACATCAGTTGGATCAATTCTTAATTCATTCCTACTCCATGCTCCTTTAAAGGCCGATGTTGAGTTGTCTAAGACCTACTGGGTTATGTGAAGAAAATTGAGCAGTCTAAAACTAGTTCAAAGCCTAACTCAGATTCTCAGTCGGGATTAACAAACATGCTTCATAACAGCACAAAGAACATCCTAACTTACCGCATACAAACATAGCAAAGCTTTAGCTCCTTAATGAATTAACCGCTAATCAGTGAGAATGTGGACTTAACAGCCAAAAGCTGCTCTGAATCATTTTTTTACATTGATACACTGGTCTATACCGAATAGCTGAAGGAAACGGAAGGTTAACAGATTGAGGGTTGCTCTTATTAAACCTCTCTAACTTACAGACAAATGAAGTGGAAGCTTAAACCCAAGGGTTTCTATCAGATTTTATACACTTGCATGGAAAAACAAACTTCAGAAGCTAAGTTCCACGGTTTGCGTTCAAGGAGCAGGCTAACTGATAAGTCAGGAATTACCTATTTCTGCATGGTCTTTTGAGACCAATTTGTTATCATTTACTACTAAATTCCTGTCTTTTAAGTGTTTTTATGTTTCTTGTTGCAACTGTCTTCTTTTATGGTTTTTGTGTGCTTTTTCAGGTATTTGATCTCAAAAGAAACATGTTCGTATCATTGTTGAAACGCATGGAAAATCAAACAAGCTGATTTGAGTCAAAGACAACAACTCTCGAATCAAATTCAAGCATGGCCGGGACTTGATACTGGAGCTAAGTCCCGGACCACAACGTGACTTAAATCTCGAACTGAATTTGTGTATGGTCCGTACTTGATACAAGAGTGAAGACCCGGACCACAAAACAGAGCACTTCTCGAAACATTACAGGCATGGTCCGGGACCTTATACGTGGCCTAAGTCCCGGACCACACAATGAAAGAAATCTCGCCTGTTTCAACACCATGGTCCGGGACTTTATACAAACCTTAAGTCCCGGACCACACCAGCAGAACAAGTCTCGACCCATTTTAATGCTATGGTCCGGACTTCATACAAGACCTAAGTCCCGGACCATATGACTGGAATCGCAATCTGTTGCTCGCGAAAGTGAAGAAAAGAGAATAAATTCTCTTTAAAACTAAACCGCCGCCCATGCATTACGATCTCCTTTCCAGCATTTCCTCCACAATCGTATTCCCTCCCCTACTTTCCATCTTCTAATCCCACTAAATCCAATTATCTCCCTAAATCCAGCAACAACATCCACGATTGACCACCCACCATTCCACTTCTAAAACTCCAGCATCATCTCCACCCCTGCTGCTGCTACGTACTCAAGAAAATGAGTTCTATAAATAGAACTCAAATCCCTCTCATTCAACACACAATATCCATCGGACATCTCTTCCCTTCCATACACCATTACACTCCTCCATCCATTTCCATTTTCATAAACCACGTTCCATTATACCTTTCATCTCACACCACACATACACAAAATCTGGATACACAAGCAGCTGAAGACTTCACCATCATCTGGAGATTGAGTAGAGGAAACTGCTGGTTGTGCACAGAGACTCCGTCAAAGAGCCTTAAAACAGAGTTTCTTCTTCTTTTCTTCTTTATGTTATTTACATATTTTACAGTATTTCATTTCAATGGCTGAGTATTTTTATAAATTTCGGTTTGCTATGTAATCCAAATTCAAGGTTCCAGAATCTGTGTGATTTACCATTTTAATAGATTAAAGTATTGTTCCTTATTTATTTTTATAAATCTTGTGATTTGGCCAGTTACTTGATTTTACAGTTTATCTGCTTATAAGTGAGAACTGCGGTAGATAATAGACAACAGGAACAGTACCAGTTAATTTAGAGATGGTAATTCCTCTAGGATATTAACTGATCATTAAACTGGATTATTCTTAAGCTGTTAGCAATTAGTAAATTGTAACGAGAGTTAAAATTATTAGTTGTTAATTAGATTCCACCGAGCGGGAGCCGAACGTGGAATATTTCTGATCTAGGATTTTAATCTGAATTTTGGTAAGCACACTGAAAGGAACCGAAGAATTTGGAGGATTAGTAAACCGGAATTTCCCTTGTTTATTAAACCAAAACATTATTATTTTATCCACTGTCTTGCATTATTACCTTTGCTCATATTTACATTCTTGTTTTATACTTTAGTAATCCAACAAACAAAACCCCCCCTGTTACTTGAGTTATTTTATTTTGTTCTTAAATATCAATTAAACTAAAACACTGCCTCCCTTGGATTCGATAACCTGGAGGGACACTTCTAGGAAAAACTTGCTATAATCGACCGGTATACTTGCCGTTAGGTTTTTACCCAACAATTTATGGCGCCGTTGCCGGGGAGGCACGGTTGCTTAGTTTGATTTTTATTTTTGATCTTATTTAATTTTGTTTTGTTTTGTCCCCTTTAGTTTTGTCTCATTTTATTTTGTTCTTTTACAACTGCATTACTGTCTTCATCTGATCTTGGTTTATGGTTAAAACTTTCTGAAGGAAACCCTGAATTCGAAATCGAACCAGAGATAGACAGAGTAACAAGAAGGATTCGGAAGAGGTTAAGGCTGGATCCTCCAATTGAGCAGGAGGTGTTCCTAAAAGATTCACCAACAGAAGGAATTGTTGAAGAAGAAATTCTAAACAACCCCTCAGGAACCAATATGGAGAATCCAGAGAGGCACATGAGGGATTACACCCGCCCAAGCGTTGAAGGGCTTGTCTCACCAATAGTAATCTCTGCGTTACCAGCAGGAGAGCATTGGCAGTTCAAAACACACTATGTTACTATGGTCATGAACGCACCTCAATTCAGCGGAACAATCACCGAAGATCCCAGTGTCCATCTCACCACTTTCCTGAGATTGGTAGGAGCTTGTTCTACATCAGCTTCACAAGAGGTTGCTAGATTGACTCTCTTCCCATTCTCCCTAAGAGACAGAGCTGCAGAATGGCTAAACTCATTGACACCCAATAGTATCACTACCTGGACAGAGTTAGCAAATGCATTTCTGGCAAAATATTTCCCTCCTTCTCGGATGCTGATTATGAGAGGAGAGATTACCAATTTTAAGTAGTTCACTGGTGAGACATTATCTGAGGCGTGTGAGCGTTTCAAAGGGATTGTGCGCAGAGTACCACACCATGGCTTGGGAGAGGAGGTAATTTTGCAGTCCTTTTACAAAGATTTAGATCATTCAAGTCGTTTATTGGTAGACACTTGTGCAGGAGGAAGCCTCATGGAGCTACCAATAGCCAGAATCAAGGAATTACTGGAGACCATCGCCAATGCTTCCACTAGTGGGGAGGTGCGAGAACCGGAGAAGCTGCACCAAGAAAACTGCTGGAGTCTATGAAGTAAATTCGAATACTTTTCTGGCTGCCAAGATGGAAGCGATGTCTAAACAATTTGAAAAGATGTGTGCAATGATGAACCCTCAATCAAGTGCTGCTGTTGTGACCGATTCTTTCCCACAGTGTGAGTATTGTGGTAGAAGTTCCAACATGTGCTAGTGTACTTCTCAGCAAAAATGAAGAGGTAAACTATCTGGGAAACAGGCAAGGGAATTTCTACAACAACCAAAACAATCAAGGATATCAGCAGCAGAGATCCAGGGAAACAACTACAGTCAGAGGCCTCCACAGCAGACACTCAGCATTTTCAGAGACCCCACACAAATCAGCAAATGCAGAACCAGCAGTCACAGAAACACCAGCTGGAGTGAGTTCAGGTTTGGAGGATATGATGCGAGAGTTTATCCTGTCGACCAATAGGAAACTCGAACAGCAAGAGAACACCAACCATGAGAACAAGACATTCATCTTGAAGCAGAAAGCCTTCAACAAACATCTTGAGACTCAGATTGCCCAACTAAGTGAAAAACTTTCTGATAGACCTGCAGGGGCTCTACCTAGCCAGACAGAGAAGAATCCTCGCGAATACGCTAAAGCAGTGACTTTGAGGAGTGGTAAGCAGCTTGATCCTTCGATCCCTGAAGCTGAGAAGACTCCAGCTAAAAAAGACAAAGTTGTTAGTCAAGAGGTAGAGATCATTGAAGGACCGGTGTCAGAAAATACTCCAGTTGATATCAGTACACAGAAAGATGGTGAGCTGACCGGTGAAGCTGCGCAATCTTCTAGACCATCACGACGGGCGGTCCCTGAGCTCCCAGTGCCATTCCCAAATCGATTGAAAAAGAGAGACCTCGACGAGCAGTTTGGTAAGTTCCTTAGCATTTTTAAGAAACTAACAATTAATATCCCTTTTCAGATGCTTTGACACAGATGCCTATCTATGCGAAGTTCTTGAAAGACATACTATCAAATAGAAGGTCATTATTGAGAAGGAGACGGTACAATTGACAGAAAAAGTTTCAGCAATGCTTAGCAAGAACCTTCCACCAAAGCTCGATGATCTCGGCTTACCAATCATCCCATGCTCAATAGGTAATGTCGATTGTGGTAAGGGTCTCTGTGACTTGGGAGCTAGCATTAATTTAATGCCTTTATCCATGTATCTTAAGCTTGGATTAGGAGAGTGTAACCCTACTCGCATTACCTTACAATTAGCAGATAGATCCATTATCTTTCCAAAGGGTGTAGTTAGAGATTTGGTTGTTTCTGTTGGCACTTTTGTTTTTCCCGCTGATTTTGTAATTCTAGATATGGAGGAAGACAAAGAAGTACCACTAAGTCTTGGCCGCCCTTTCATGCGAACAGCTAGGACCCCATTGATGTTGAGGGTGGTAAGATAATATTGAGAATGCATGATGAACAGCTTGTTTTTGACATGTCAAAGGTTACGAAACACCCATCTGATGTACATGCTTGTTTTAGTTTGGAATCTATTGACTCTCTGATGCAGGATTATGTATTTAGCCCTGCCGACATTGATGAGTTAGAGAAATGCTTAGTGGAATCCATAGATGGAATTCATGATGATCCGGAAGTCTCTGCTGTGGCATTCCAATTGTCAGTAGGAGGACGATATCGAAAGGTCCCATGATAGAATCTGAAAAGCTGGAGAGGGAAGCTCAGGAGTTGATTCCCTCTATCAAAGAACCACCATCCTTGGAGCTGAAACCTCTCCCCAGCCATTTAAAATATGTTTTCTTAATGGAACCCTCTAGTTTGCCTGTCATTATCTCTGCAGAACTAACTGATGAACAGGAGGAACAACTAATGCAGGTGCTTAGGAAGAACAAGAAGGCGATAGGATGGTCAATCGCTGATATCCAGGGGATAGCTCCTCACTTTTGTACACACCGCATCTTTCTTGAAGAAAACTATAAACCACTAGTTCAACCCCAGAGAAGATTGAACCCAAACATGAAGGAGGTGGTAAAGAAGGAAGTCATTAAGCTTCTCGATGCAGGTATTATTTATGCAATTCTTTCTGATAGTGAATAGGTGAGCCCTACACAAGCAGTGCCAAGAAAGGGGGATTTAATGTAATTCCCAATGATAAGGTGAGTTAGTTCCTCAAAGAACTATTACAGGCACGGAGTGTGCATTGACTATCGAAAGTGAATGCCTGCAACCAGAAAAGATCATTTCCCTCTTCCTTTCATTGATCAAATGTTGGAAGAGACTTGCAGGACATAAATATTACTGTTTCTGGATAGTTACTCTGGGTAGTTTTCAGATACCTATGCTGAAGAGGACCAAGAGAAAACAACTTTCACATGCCCATATGGCACTTATGCTTACCGACGCATGCCCTTCGGTTTATGATAACGCTCCAGCTACTTCCAGCGCTGCATGACAGCCATATTCTACGACTACATTGAAAAATGCATCGAGGTATTCATGGACGATTTTTCAGTTTTGGACTAACTTTTGACTCTTGTTTGGAAAATTTGGATCATATCTTAGCCAGGTGCAGAGAAACCAATCTAGTCCTAAACTGGGAAAAAGCCACTTCATGGTGCAAGAGGGCATGTACTGGGACACAAGATCTCTAGCAAAGGTATCGAGGGGGACAGGGCTAAGGTGGAAGTGATCGATAAGTTACCACCACCAGCTTCGTTAAAAGATTGAGAAGTTTCCTAGGTCATGCGGGCTTCTACCGAGGGTTCATTAAAGATTTTTCAAAAATATCCAAGCCGTTTGTGTTTGCTGGTCAAGGATGTGAAATTCGACTTCACTAAAGAATGTCTTGAGGCATTTACCGTCATCAAGGAAAAGCTGATATCTACACCGGTTGTTGTTGCACCTGATTGGTCTCTACCATTCGAAATCATGTGTGACGCTAGCGATTTCGCCATGGGAGCAGTTCTGGGGCAAAGACATGACAAAATGCTGAAGGTAGTCTTACTATGCAAGTAAGACACTTAATGATGCACAAAAAAATTATGCAAAACAGAAAAGGAGCTGTTAGCCATCGTCTTTGCATGCGACAAATTCAGATCATACATCATTGGGAGTAAAGTCATAGTCCATACAGATCATTCCGCCCTCCGACATCTATTCAAAAAGGCGAAGCAAAACCGAGGCCTGATTCGATGGATCTTACTCCTTCAGGAGTTTGATATAGAGATAAGGGACAAACCCGGAGTACAGAATGGAGTGGCTGGTCACTTATCTCGGATTAACATATGTGATGATGATGGTATACCAATTAACGAGTTCTTCCCAGATGAGCATGTGTTCAAAGTTGCTCCACTAGAATCCTTGGTATGCAGATATTGCAAACTATCTGCAAAACAGATAGTACCCCACAGCATTGACATATCAGCAGAGGAAGAAATTCTTCTCCACTGTTAAGCACTACCGTTGGGATGATCCATTTCTTTTCAAGGTTTGTGCGGATGGGATGATTCGAAGATGGGTCCCCTGATACTGAAATAAAAGATATCCTTGATCATTGTCACTCAGAGAGGCAGGAGGTCATTTCGGTCCTGCTCGGACAGCAGAGCAAAGGTTTTGGAAGACCTTGAACAAAGACTGCTATCAGTTTGTATCCGCAATGTGACCAGTGCCAAAGACAGGGAACCTATCTAGACGCCATGAGATGCCCTTGAATTCTATATTGGAAGTTGAACATTCGACCTTTGGGGTATCGACTTCATGGGACCATTCCATCATCACAAGGTAACCTCTACCATCTTGGTAGGAGTATACTACGTTACAAAATGGGCTGAAGCAATAGCAGCACCAACTAATGATGCAAAAGTAGTGTTGAAATTTTGAAGCGGAATATATTCACTCGTTTTGGTGTACCGCGAGCAATCATTAGTGATGGAGGTACCCATTTCTGCCAACAAACAGTTTGAAGCTCTCCTACAGAAGTATGGCGTACGGCACAAGGTTTCCCTACCATATCATCCACAAACAAACGGGCAAGCCGAGATTACAAACAGAGAAATCAAGTGGATCCTGCAGAAATCTGTCACATCCTCTAGGCGTGATTGGTCACTCAAGCTAGATGATGCCTTTGTGGGCATATCGCACTACCTTCAAAACACCCTAAGGTATGTCTCCGTACAAATTGGTATATGGAAAGGCATGTCATTTGCTGTAGAATTGGAGCATAAGTCTTTTTGGGCCATCAAAGCATTAAATTTTGATTTACAAAAGGCTGGTGAGAAGCGCAAGATGCAGTTGTGCAATTTGGAGGAATTTAGAGAGGAAGCAGCTATGAAAATGCTAAGATCTATAAGGAAAAGACAAAAGGTGGCATGACAAGCTTTTGGTCAAGCGTAAGTTTCACGTTGGAGATAAGGTGCTTCTATTAACTCCCGTCTGAAATTATTCCCGGGAAAGTTGAAATCTCGCTGGTCTGGACCGTTCACAGTAACAAGTGTCTCGCCTTATGGAGCCATAGGTTTAATCAATGCGGAAGGGGAGACTTTTAAAGTAAACGGGTCTCAGTTGAAACATTATCTCAGTGGTGACACCGCCTGAAGTCCATTCAGTGATCAGGGGCATGATCCTCCATCCTGATCTTACAATTACCGGTCTAGCCAAAGACCGAAAAGACGGGCAGCTCATTGGGAGGCAACCAAATCTCATTTCTTCTATCTTCTTGATTTTCATTTTAATTCATGTTTTTTACGTGTGCTAATTCCTTTGTTAGCTATTGTTCTTCGTTGTTTGTTGTCAAAGTGTAGGATTGATGAAGGATGAGAAAGAGATTAGAAGACAATCCTTCGGTGGACAAAACAGGGTGGTCCGGGACTTCAACCATATCTTAAGTCCCGGACCAGTGGATAGAGAACTCTCGAACAGAATTCATGGGGTGGTCCGGGACATTCTACATATCTTAAGTCCCGGACCGGAACTGTTGTGTGAACTCTCGAACAGAAATAAGGGGTGGTCCGGGACTTCGTACAATTCTTAAGTCCCGGATCCAGGAAGATTGAAACTCTCGACCTATTTTGCATAGTGGTCCGGGACCTCACCCATATCTTAGGTCCCGGACCCATACAGCTTTAAAAAAAAACACAGAACAAACCCGTCGTCTTCATTCTTCAACCTCTTGTCTCACATCTGAAATCCCTAGCTCCCAACCTCACCTGCTCTCGAATTCGCACTCGCCCTCTGTCCATCCCGTTTCCTGCTCCACACCGCCACCACCTCCAACCTCACTCGACCACCCCTCTGTCGCCTCTCGCTCTCTCAAACCTCACCTGCTCTTGAATTTGTTCCTAATATATTAATTTAATAAGTATATGTTTCTACTCTATGATATGTAAAGAATAAGTTTTTTCATGGGGTTACTGCTGCTCCCCAAGCTTAATCATCTACAGGGCCACTGTACTGTCACGGATTCAGCTTGACGAAGGGTGGATATGTCTACAGTGGGCACCGGTATCTGACAATCCGCGTAAGCGGCGCGTAACCTTCAAAAAGCACGGCCATGTGAACGGCTTCACCAACACACCGGCCATGGTACTCTCGGAGCGCTGCATTCCTCACGGTGTCTCCAGCAGAAGACTTGAAAAGTTTTCCCCACCCTACTTTGACTTCGTCAACGCCAATCACTTGGAACAATGTGCAGTCAATTGGTTGCTAAATTTTCAAATTAAAGATTTTAGATGCACATAAACAAGTGTATAATTTGTTTTTTTTTATTTGTAGTTAACATGTGTTCTAACCTTGAGAGATGAATATGGAAATGGGTTGACGGAGTGAACACTACTGGGAGGCACTGTTGCGGGCTCTGATGCTTGTGCCTGATCTGGCGGTCTAGAAACCTCCTGACTCATCCTCTCAGATCGGATCATCTCCATAGCTTGAGCGATCGACTGCTGAAACTCACTTCGTAGTCGCTGCTCGAGCTCCGCATTCTGGAGTAAGTGCTCCTCATATGAAATGCTCCCTCCTGCACCGTGTCTCGACCCAGGATTACCGAAGGCTTGGCGTATACCGACATGACCACCAAAGCCTACGGCACGACCCGGATGATCCTTCTTCTCGAGAGAGCGCGGGAAAGTGATCATCCTGCCTAACGGGCTGCCAACTGCCCTGGGTGATCTGGGAGCTTAACTCTTCCTGTTATGGAGTTTAATAAGTCAATAAGGATACTTCGGTTATTTAACTGCTATTGTTACTCTATAAATATAATAAACATTTTTAAACTAAAAATCACTTACCATTTGGTTGATGACCTCTCTCGTGGCGTCATCATACTCAGCAGGTGCCGCCGGATTTGAAGGTTTCTTCCGTCGACTTAAGTCCCAAACCTTCATCCTTCGTTCGCTGACATTCGAGCCAGCTGGCAGCAACCCTCTTTCTCCCACTGCGGTACACGCTGAGCAATACTTGTACTCCCCATGTGATGGGGGTAACGATTTTTTTTGCATTTTGTTGTTGTTTCTCACGTATAGCCTACATATATGTATGAAAAGACAAATTATGCAAATAATATATGAAAAAGACGAATTAACCAATGAACTCTAAGGACACTTTAAACATTTATCATACAAAAGAACAACTAATAGTGTGAAACTCACCTTGAACTCAGGGGTCAAACGCTTCGCAACAAACTCATTCCACTGCTCTTCAGTAATACCATCATATTTTTGCCACGGTGGTCTCCGATCATCCACATCTTCACCTTCTGCCTCCTCTATCTGCGGGCTCCTCACAGTAAATGTACTGCCTCGTGAGCAGAGATCTGAAGTCTTTGAATTGTGTGGCAATCCCTTCATCACATCATCCTTCAGAGAAGGATCTATACAGAATCGGTCCTATATGCACAAAAAAAATGGATTAGTGTAAAAAAATAACTATATAAATCTTAAAACAAACTATTAAGTGTAACAAATACCTTGAGACGTTCAAATATCTGCTCCTTCAACGCCTGAGGCACTTGCTTCCAATTATGGTTTATATTGAAATATGTACTCACCAAATGCCTGGCTAGAGCAGTGAAATCATTTTTCCAGGTACCGGTGGGCTGATTAAATTCATTGAACTCCAAAGGCTTTCGGGGGGCCTCTATTTGCTTTCAGCCCACGGGTTGCCCCTCGTTTTTTGGGTTTCTTGAGAGGCGGAGGAGCAACTTCTAACTCTTGTCCTTCCTGTGAAGGCCCTGCTGTCTCGGTCTGCTGTGGGGTGGTCTCTACGTCTGCTTTCTTTGATTTCTTTTTACCACCTCGTGTGGTGCGTTTTGCCGGTCTACTCTGCTGTGGCTGTGTTTCCCCAGTCAGGAGCAGTCGTCCTATAGGATCATCAATAGGATCATCATCCACTGAGGAACAAAAACACACACATTAGATCAATATTCATGGAACGATGTATAATTGCAAAAATAAACATAAATAATTAATCTGATAACATTGTAACAACAATAATACAAATTATATAATGTAATTTCAACCAATGGTGTTACCTAGACATAGTAACATATATCATGATCTGTTTTCTACCCAAACCCCCTCATTATGGTCTGATCGAGCGTAGATGGTCTGAACATCATCATTTTGTTAAATCATCAGTTGAATCATGCAACCCTGTATGCAACGATAATTTCATCTATCATCTCATTATCATCATCGTCGTTGTTTTCATCCTCAAACAAAACCGGTCTTCTCCCTGGAAGAACAACATGCCATCTACTAGCTTTTGGGTCTTCAACATAAAACACCTGGTCACAGTCTTTACCCAACACAAACTGATCTTCCTTATTAGTTGTAACACGTGAAAGATCAACCAAAATAAGTCCTTTATCATTTTGGAGCCCATGTCGGTTGTCCACCCAATTGCAGCGGAACAATAGAAACGAATCAATGTGATAGTTTAGTTCCCATATGTCCTCTATCACACCATAATACCAACTACTACTGCTCATTGGTTGAACCTGGTTACCTAGACCATATTCAGTCACCGATGCTTCAATTTTTACCCCACTGTTCTGATGTATTGATTTAGCATCTTGGCGTGCAGTGTAGTATGTGCATCCATTAATGTCATACCCTTCAAACGATACAATATCTGTTCCAGGACCAACAGCTAGACATCTGATTTCTTCACTGACATCTTCGGGGTTCAATGAAGCTTGCTCAAACACATATTCCTTAAACCATTGGACGAATACTCGATTTTGTTCTTTTTTAAGCCAGATACGGTTTTTGGTAGGGTTTTGTCGACTCAACTTAGCAATGTGAATATCGAAGTAGGGTTCAACAACCTCAAGGTGTTGTAGTACAAACAAATGTGCCTGATTAATAAGATCACGAGAGATATGAACAACCTTTTTGCCAATAACTCCTTTACCCTTAAATCTACCATGGTGACGTGGTTTGGGAATACCAATTGACTCTGCATCGTTCAAATAACTTGTCACGAATTCTATGACTTCCTCAGTCACTGTTGCTTCGATGATACTGCCTTCCGGTCTATATCTGTTTTTCATTCTACCCTTCAGAATCCCCATATATCGTTCGAAAGGATACATGTAACGTAAGTAAGTAGACCGGACCACACAATTTGATCTCTCGGACAATATGCACTACTAAATGCACCATTATGTCGAAGAAAGATGGTGGGAAATACATCTCAAGCTGGCATATTGTCACAACAATTCATGTTGCAGATCATCGAGGGTGTCTGAGTCAATTGCCTTGCAGCAGACAGCGTTGAAGAAGAAACATAATCGAGTTAGAGCATTTCTGACATTTTCTGGTAATATCCCTCGTATTGCAACTGGAAGAAGATGCAACATTAACACATGATAATCATGAGATTTCATGCCTAACAGTTTCAAATCCTTCATAGAAACTAGGTTCTTCCAGTTTGAAGAGTACCCAGATGGTACCTTCAATGTGTGCAAACACTTGCAAAAACTTAATTTTTCACTCTTAGAGAGGGTATAACACGCAGGAGGTAGATATGTTCGCTTCTCATCCTCTATTGGGTGTAGTTCTTTTCGTATGCGCAACTCTTGCATATCTCTCCTCACCTTCAATCCGTCTTTCGTCTTGCCGGGTATGTTGAGCAAAGTACCACACACTGCCTCACCGACGTTCTTCACAATGTGCATGATATCCAAACAATGTCGAACAGGCATATGCCGCCAATACGGTAGATCCCAAAAAATGGAACGTTTTTCCAAATGTTCTTCGGCGGCGTGGGATGTGTTTCCAAAGACATTTTGAATGTCTTTTACCTTTGCATACACTTCCTCTGCATTCAAAGGCAGACGAGCCACACGAGTCTCGTGCTCATTGTTGAACAACTTTCGCTTTCTCGAACGGTAAGGATGGTCTACTGGAAGAAACCGTCGATGACACATGTAAACATTTTTGCCGCAGTGCTTCAGACGATCTGAACATGTGTCATCCTCACATACCGGACACGCTTTGAATCCTTTCACCGAGTATCCTGACAAGTTCCCATAGGCAGGAAAGTCGTTAACAGTACAGAACAACATCGCCTTCAGTGTGAAATTTTCTTTCGCATGAGCATCATATACCACTGTCCCTTCATTCCACAACAAGTTCAGATCGTCGATCAGTGGTGCAAGATATACGTCAATGTTATGACCAGGTTGCTTTGGACCAGAAATTAGGAGTGATAACATAATGTATTTTCGTTTCATGCACAGCCATGACGGTAAATTGTAGATCACTAGTAGCACCGGCCAAGTGCTGTGCTGACTGCTCAACGTGCCATACGGGTTCATCCCATCGGTACACAATCCAAGTCTCAGATTCCTATCCTCATCCCCAAAATGATGTTTGAATTTTCTGTTGATATTTCTCCACTGAGGTCCGTCTGCAGGATGTCTTAATTTTTCATCAATTTTTCTACCATCCGCGTGCCAACGTAAGTTCTTCGCATCTTTCGGGTTGGCAAACAACCGTTTGAATCTAGGAATTATCGGCAAGTACCACAATAATTTCACTGGACGATTTTTTTCTGAAAGGAGGAATCCTCATCCTTGTCCTTGTACCGGGACAACAAACATTTAGGACACTTGTCTAGATGTTCGTATTCACCCCTATAGAGCACACAGTTATTTGGGCAAGCATGAATCTTTTTATATTCAACTCCCATTGGACACATCCATTTCTTTGCCTCATAGGTGGATGTAGGAAGACCATTCTCATCAGGAAGCATATCATGTATCAGCTCTAGAAATGAAGTGAAACACTTGTCACCAACTCCATATTTCCCCTTTAAGTTGAACAAATTAAGTACAGCAGTCAATTTTGTGTATTTCACGCACGAAGGGTACAAAGGTGTCTTTGATGCGTCCAACAATCTTTGATACTCTTCCGGCTTATCGACAAAAGTATCGCAACATTTTCTAACATTTCATCCATTTGTTCATCATGGTGAGTGGTCTCGCTGTCATCGAATCCTGAATGACTTAACGGTACCGACTCATTGATGGTATTGAAGGTGTGGGCGGTACTTGCGTAACGTGGATCATGAGCACTTGATGTTGAAGCACTAGCTGCAACAGTTTCTCCATGAAAATTCCATCTTCTGTAATGTGGCATGAATCCACGGGACTTAAGATGAAATCTAATTTCCTCAATGTCTTCATATTTCCTTACGACCCCACAGTCAACACAAGGACATGAAATATTGTTCGCCTTTGTTCTGTCCTTGTGTTGCACTGCCGCTTTGAGAAACTCTTTCAGCTTCTCATCAAAATAGTATCCCCTCGATAACCGTACATCCAGTCACGCTCCATTCTATATGTGAAAACAAAACAATGTTAAGATTGATTTGTCTTTCAGTTTGTCTGCATTTGTATATGGAGCATGTTTCTACTGGATGTACGGTTGCAACCAAACTCAGCACTACTCTATGGTTACAACCTAACTAACGTAGCCTAAGTACTCTAACTTCCAACGTAACTAATCTAGCCTTATTCTAACAATTCTAACACATTTAATTTAACTTCAACAAATCATTGCATTATTAAAACAAAAAATAAAGTTTAATTACTTACTTGTTTTAAGGTTGTACAGAGGGGAAGCTAGGACACTGCTTTGGTGATGGGCTGGGAAAGTACTGGTACAAATCCAATAGCAGATTCAGAAGACCTGACAAAGAAAAGTAAAGATTGTTATACACAAATAACAAATAAAATTAATTAATAAGACTAATACGATTCTAGAAAAAATTGGCATGACTTTGCGTAATCGTGTTAATCCCATGCTTATCATTAAGCATTCACCAACATCTTATTTACCACGACAAATAAATTCAACAATTTGCAGCAACCATCCTTATTCACAATCACTCAATATTAACCACAACCACTTTTCGCAATAATTAATTAAACACACAAAGAGAAAAGATAGATGAAGATGTTACCTTTTCACTCTTAGTCCACAGCAGAATAAATAAGGAAGAAGTAGAGACCACCCCAATTACTGCAGACAACGGGGAAGCAAGGAAATAATATTAGGGGGGGCAAGAAATCCATTATTATAAGCATTATCATATTAAGAAAATAAAAAGAGAAAAAAGATAGATGAAGATGTTACCTTTCAGCTCATGCTGCACAACAGAAGCAATGAGGAAGAAAGAGACACAGAGACCACCCCAATTACTGCAGACAACGTGTGAAGCAAGGTAATAATATTAGGGGGGGCAAGAAATCCATTACTATAAGCATTATCATATTAAGCACGTATCTGAGGAAAAAATGTATCATCGTTTTTGTCTCCATGATGGTCGTATAAAATACATTATTAATTTAATGAGATTAGAGAGTGTGACTGAATTGGTGACTATAAAAATATAGTCACCGCAAATTCCATAAAAATTAATTAAGATAACTTATAGCTATAAACTTAACTAATAAAAAGTATAAATTAATAAAAGTTTTTTTTAAATTAGTTACTAAAAAAGAATATTTTAATGAGTGTAAATTTTAGAAAAATAATTATATTAATAATTACAAATTCTAAAAAACTAACTTCATATTTACGAACATAATAACTATATCAACTAAAAATCTGAGTGTAAAAACGAACACGCTAACATTGTTATTTATTCAACTTAATATGGTTACAATCATTAATTAAGATTGAAGTAGATCAATGCTCCAGAATTATAAAATTATTCCTAATAAAAAAAGAACACAAGTTAACATAACCTGTAAATAACATATCACATCTCTTATCGGAATCTGAGTTTAATGGATAAAAAACGTATGCTTGGGCAACATCCACTTACATATAGCACGTACAGTTGACAAGTACTATAATACTATAAAATATCAAGTAACTTACTTATCGAACATTAGTAGTTTTTTCCAAAAATAATCTCTAGTAATATATTACTGAAGAAACAAGGATGCATTATCACTAGCATCATTGTAATAGTGACAGAATATTCCCGTACCGTTTTTTACAACTTTGGGTTGTATGCAGAGGGCACAAACAGCAAAAATATCAACTCAGGCATTTTATCGAACACCTTACATGCACAACTATTTATACTTGTTCAATAATCTATCTAAATTCAAATTATGTACACACAACTAAACTAACAATCAATTACTATATTACAACTAGTTATTCAATCAACAAGACAATAATTTACAGATTTCAAAGTTCGAATTCGGAATCAAACCTAGGGTTCTGGCAGCAATCTCGATCGACGCCTGCGACTGGCCTCCTGGCGGAAGGATTGGCGACGGAGACGGCGGCGAGTACCGGTGGCGCGACGAGGAGGAAGAAGACGGTGGCGGTGGTGGAGGAATCGCAGGCGTCAGCTGCTCAGATCGTCGTCGAGTTCGCCTGTCGCCTTGCTTCGTTCTCGATTGACAGAAGAGAATGAAGGCGAGAGTGACGGGAAGCTCGATTTGGGGAAAAAAAAAGACCCTATGGCAGCGGTTCCAACTAAGAACCGCTGCGATAGGTTAGTAAAAAACACCTATCTCAGCGGTTCTTAGTTGGAACCGCTGCCATAGACGTTTTTTTTTTAAATTGACCCTACCGCAGCGGTTGTAAGTAACAACCGCTGAGATAGGTTTGCGGGATTTTTAAAAACGGCCTATCTCAGCGGTTGTTTTTACAACCGCTGCGGTAGGGGCGCTACGATAGACCATTTCTGTACTAGTGCCCAAATCGCGCACCATCGCACTTCACTCCAACCACCGTGACCACCAAATCCCTCTGTCGCCTCCACACTCCCTTCGCCATCTCCGCCCTGCTTCCCGCGCACCACACCAAACCACTCACCTCACTCGTCGAGTCCGACACCGCCATCCATAGACTTCGCCTAGCTCCAAACCAATACCACACCACTAGCTCGCTCCACATTCACAACCCGTCACCACCTGAAAATTCACCACCACCGCAGCTGGCCACACTCCTGTCGACTTCGAACACACATCGCCTTACAGTACAACCCACCCACTCCCTTGCTCTCGTTCCAAATTTCCACAATAAAACTCGCCCCCTGTCCCGTTCCCAATCAGTCCACCACCATTAACCCAAACCAAACAACACAACACACCTTCACCAGTCACTAATCCAAAATTCAATGGCACCCAAACGAGCAGACGCAACACCGCAGGCGCCTCTTCATCGGCGCTACCCCTCCATCACCCGACACAGCTCCACTCCGGGTCGGGAGACAGTCGACTCCGACTTCATCAACGAAGCTGCTAGAACTGGTACCATGCTTGGGAAAGGAAAATACTACCTGAAAGGTCAGTGTGTCCAACCTTAATTGCTGAATTTGATCTGGAAACACTGTTTCGTGCACGAAGTTGGGTATGTCTGCTGAATCGCGGTGGGAGATTCTATCCGAGATTGATAAAATTGTTTTATGCTAATGCGTCGGTCAATGATGATGGAGATACGATCAATTCTGTGGGTTAAAGGGGTGAATCTTTCGGTGACTCCTGCTAGCATTAGACGTTGTTTGGATTTGCCCGTTGCTGTTCGGGTTCCCACTGCAGAGAATAGGGCGAATATGCCATTATTGACCAGACAGGCTAAGGGAGCACTATATAAACTTGATTGTCCATGACCCGGATGTTCAAAACCGCCAGCGTCGAAATAATCGGGATAAGCAGGTTGTCACGGGGGAAGCTCCCGACCCCGAGAGAGCGACTGATGATTTCAGGGATATTGATGTATAATGTTCACCCCCCGGGGAGTGCGCTGATCTGAATATGTATGACTGCTGGCTTATGCGCTACATCCTGGACGACGCCTATGCCGCCGCAGGGGTCCCTCCCGTTTGCATCATGTTATCTTTAAATCCATGCTCAGGGTAGTTCAGACCGATCACTCCGCCTCTCTTCCATTCCCACACCTCTTACACTCGTTACTTGCTGGAAAGGGGGTGGATGTGTCTGATGAGGAGCCTCAGTACCCTCAATCTACTCTCGATATGACCATGATGAGATTCTTCAGTGGGTGGGAGAAGATCGACGGGCAGTGGGTGAAGCGCCGACGCGCTGCACGCGCTCCCCGAGTTGCTGAAGTGCTGATGAGGCTGAGGTGCTGATGAGGCTGAGGCCGCTGCTGATGAGGCCGCTGCTGCTGCTGCTGGTGGTGAGCTCCCGGACTTCCCGATGCCTGATGGTCCGGCCCCGGGCTATGATGAGTTGCTCCATGAGTTTAGAGCCTGGAGGGGGACTGCTCAAGCTTACTTCGACGGTTTTACGAGTCGTCTAGATGGGTATGGTCAGAGACTCTAGCTTTAGAGACCCGTCAGACTGACTATGAGGCCAGACGGGATGCTCAGTTTGCTGAGTACGCGGCTCGTCAGGAGACCCGTCAGGCTGAGTATGAGGCTCGTCAGGAGGCCCGATTCCGTGAGTATGATGAGCGATTTACACAGTTGGAGTCCTGGCGCATGCCCCGGCGGTAGCACATGGGTTGGTTTATACTCCCTCCTACATCAGCCCATCTATCTTTTATTGCACTTTTGGATTTTCATCTGACTTGACATTTGTGATATTTTGATGTCTTTTAGATTTGTAGGTTGCTTCTTCTAGTACCTTTCTTTTAATATTTGGATTGTTTTTTATGGGATACTTTGGTTATTCCCGAATATTTGGTTATGCGTACTCTCTTTTTGCAACACGCTGTCTGCTGCTTTGTGATATTCCAACAGGACTGCCATTCTTGTGTGCGATATCGAAAGAAAACAAAGGAGACTCTGCCGAAATTTTCCACAACCTTCCTTAAGTCTCCCGTTCCTTTCATAAGTGTGGGGACATCATCTTCACCGATTATTCAGGGGAGTCCTATTCTTTCTTTTGCACTACAATCCCGTTCTAGTAGCAATGAGGACATTGCAATTTTCTAAGTGTGGGGAGGTAGTAAGGGGGTTGCACAAGTCTATTTGTTTGTTTTCTGTGGCTCCTGACAATACTTATTCTCCCTTCACTAACCTTTAATGACCCTCCACAAAAATTTTTATATTCGACATACTTGGTTTTTAGCTGTGGTAAGATGCATCAGTCGGGAATAACATACAAGTAGCGAACATTTTTGAGATTTAATCTGAAATTTCGGTCATAAGAACTTTGGTTATACTGCTTGGATTGTCGGTTTTGGTTAAAACTTGCATCTATTTCCTTCAATAAAAGGTGAGACCATTTTGTGACTATTTTGTTTGAACTAACTTGGGGCTTTTGGAAAGTTTTGGAATGAATGGAAGGAAAGGACAAAGGCAAGGTACTCCTCTAATCTACTCTGAACCGGAACAGGCCTCTCCCATTCAGTAATTAAGCCCTTGGAGTGCCTCATCACTCATCTACCTAAGATCATCTGATCTGGGATAGAAGGCCCACACCCGCTACAAGGATGGGGAGAAAAAGTCTGAGGGGATGAAATGAATAATGCTTACTCAGAAAAATTGGAAGGAAAGTTCTTTCATGCTAAACAGTTTATTGCACATTCTTCCTTGATTATGAGTATGTGGCAATGAAAGGTAATGTGGAATATGACATTACTTCTTGCCCCTTGTCGTCCAATGAATTGTGGAAAGCAAATGGAAAGTAGAGCCCTGAGTAAAGTTTGGATTAAATAGTTATGATGATAGTCTCATGCATTTGGCAAACACTCTAGCTTCACTGTTTAAGAAAACTTGCAGTACTAGTCAATGTCTCTTATGATTGTTTTCAGCATTAGATTTCCTTGAACATTTTCCTGACCTGATAAATCCCGCTTTTGAAAATCTGTACATTTTGATTGCAGTAACTGCTTGAGGACAAGCAAAGGTTAAGTGTGGGGATGTTGATAAGTCAGGAATTTACCTATTTCTGCATGGTCTTTTGAGACCCAATTTGTTATCATTTACTGCCTAATTCATTCCTGTCTTTTAAGTGTTTATGTTTCTTGTTGCAACTGTCTTCTTTTATGGTTTTGTGTGCTTTTTCAGGTATTTGATCTCAAAAGAAACATGTTCGTATCATTGTTGAAACGCATGGAAAATCAAACAAGCTGATTTGAGTCAAAGACAAAACTCTCGAATCAAATTCAAGCATGGTTCGGGACTTGATACTGGAGCTAAGTCCCGGACCACAACGTGACTTAAATCTCGAACTGAATTTGTGTATGGTCCGGTACTTGATACAAGAGTGAAGACCGGACCACAAAACAGAGCACTTCTCGAAACAAATACAGGCATGGTCCGGGACCTTATACGTGGCCTAAGTCCCGGACCACACAATGAAAGAAATCTCGCCTGTTTCAACACCATGGTCTGGGACTTTATACAAACCTTAAGTCCCGGACCACACCAACAGAACAAGTCTCGACCCATTTTAATGCTATGGTCCGGGACTTCATACAAGACTAAGTCCCGGACCATATGACTGAATTGCTAATCTGTTGCTCGCGAAAGTGAAGAAAAGAGAATAAAATTCTCTTTAAAACTAAACCGCCGCCCATGCATTACGATCTCCTTTTCCAGCATTTCCTCCACAATCGTATTCCTTCCCTACTTTCCATCTTCTAATCCCACTAATCCAATTATCTCCCTAAATCCAGCAACAACATCCACGATTGACCACCCACCATTCCACTTCTAAAACTCCAGCATCATGTCCACCACCCTGCTGCTGCTACGTACTCAAGAAAATGAGTTCTATAAATAGAACTCAAATCCCTCTCATTCAACACACAATATCCATCGGATATCTCTCCCTTCCATACACCATTACACTCCTCCATCCATTTCCATTTTCATAAACCACGTTCCATTTATACCTTTCATCTCATAACACCACACATGCACAAAATCTGGGATACACAAGCAGCTGAAGACTTCACCATCATCTGGAGATTGAGTAGAGGAAACTGCTGGTTGTGCACAGAGACTCCGTCAAAGAGCCTTAAAACAGAGTTTCTTCTTCTTTTCTTCTTTAATGTTATTTACATATTTTTACAGTATTTTCATTTCAATGGCTGAGTAGTTTTTATAAATTTCGGTTTGCTATGTAATCCAAATTCAAGGTTCCAGAATCTGTGTGATTTACCATTTTAATAGATTAAAGTATTGTTCCTTATTTATTTTTATAAATCTTGTGATTGGCCAGTTACTTGATTTTACCAGTTTATCTGCTTATAAGTGAGAACTGCGGTAGATAATAGACAACAGGAACAGTACCAGTTAATTTAGAGATGGTAATTCCTCTAGGATATTAACTGATCATTAAACTGGATTATTCTTAAAGCTGTTAGCAATTAGTAAATTTGTAACGAGAGTTAAAATTTATTAGTTGTTAATTAGATTCCACCGAGCGGGAGACCGAACGTGGAATATTTCTGATCTAGGATTTTAATCTGAATTTTGGTAAGCACACTGAGAAAGGAACCGAAGAATTTGGAGGATTAGTAAACCGGAATTTCCCTTGTTTATTAAACCAAAAACATTATTATTTATCCACTGTCTTGCATTTATTACCTTTGCTCATATTTACATTCTTGTTTTATACTTTAGTAATCCAAACAAACAAAAACCCCCCTGTTACTTGAGTTATTTTATTTTGTTCTTAAATATCAATTAAACTAAAACGCTGCCTCCCTTGGATTCGATAACCTGGAGGGACACTTCTAGGAAAAACTTGCTATAATCGACCGGTATACTTGCCGTTAGGTTTTTACCCAACACTAACCAACAACAGATGACCACATTATCAACATGAATGGAAACTACTGGCATATATTTTGAGAAGCAGAAACGAAACGCAACAGAAGGCATGGAGGTCTAAAGCAAGCATGCAAACTAGGCAGTGATGTTCGCAAGGGAGTAAGGTAAATACAAGAGTTAGAAATCAATACCGAGCGTAGGGCATACATAGTTTCCTGCGATATCTCAAAAAAAAGGCACACCGAAGACTTGAACAAAGTGTTAGTCCAAAGATGAACGAAGAGAGGGAAGACAGATCTGATGACAACGAGTTATACCTTCCTCCAAATACACATTTCCAAAAGAGGGGCGTCAGAACAAAAGGAAATTTTCATAACTGGACAAAATCGAAACTGGAAGATGACCAGTTCATCCGTCTTTCCAACTCGAATACAGTAGCACAAAATACTTAGAACCATTGACTGGAATAAGGGACCAGTCTGTCGCAGAACAAAGAAAATGAGAATATGCAGGATCCTCATTACAGAAGCCGACAGTGGACAATATTCAACTCAACAAAGCCTCAAGGACATGGTATATCGAAGATCAGACGGAGATATCCAGTACAACCAGAACTAAACTCGCAATCAGGTTTGCCGTGTTCGTGGACTTCAAGGTCCATTCCAGGCGGTATACTTAGATGATTACACAAACGAAATGTAAAAGGGAAACCCACAGAGGCTTATAATCCCGAATCGGTACCCGAAGCGGGACCATGCAAACCCCGTCGAAAAGAAATATCACGAAGAACGGAAAAACAGGGAAGCGAAAAACGAAAGGCTATCCTTCACCCTTTCGAGACCAGAGATCCCCGTAATGAATGTTCAAGGTTCTGGTCCGGGGTCTTACAAATTCGAAAGGAAAGAAGAACGGTAGTAACCACTTACTCTGTCGATCGAACTGAAAGAACAGGGCTTTCGACGGGGCTCTTCTCCCTTTCGGGCGGTTTTGTTTAGTTAAGGATGGTCGAAATGAAAGGTGGGGAGTTGCGTTTTGTTTGTGGAGGTGAAGATAGCAGACAAAGATGTTGGGGCGGTGTTTCTTGATGACGATGAAGACGGCGATGGCGGTTTCGGCATGGGTGTACGAAGTTGAAGGGGTGGAGGAGACGGTTTCTCAGGAAAGATGAAGAAAAGTGATCGACTGGGATTTCAAAAATGACTGAAGCAAGAGAATCTTCTAACCTATATCCCCATGTTCCTTTTACTGTAGGTAGTTTTATATAAAGGCTTAGGGGTTTTTTTGGGGAAATATCTGGTTGTTCTATGGGCTAACCATGGGGTTGGGCTTATTTGGGGCATTTGGGCTGAACAAGTCCAAACTGAAGTAGGCTGCATCAGGTCCAAAAATTACATGCTATGAAAAATGAAAAAAAATCGCCTATGTTGAGTCTCAAACCAGAGACCTCCCCCTACTCCCTCATGCTCTACCAGTTGAGCCATAGTGGAAGACATTAGACAGACTTACCGCGACTTAGCGAAACAAAAACTCCGCTGCGAGCCAGGAAAAAAGACAACAAATAAAACGCTATCTGCTCCTTGCCGGGGATCGAACTCAGGACCAGGAGGATTGCATGGCAAGTACATTACCAGTTATGCTGGGTCAAATTTCAGTATATCAATGGGAGAAATAATACAAGAGCTCTAAATTCGACTGGATAACTCCTCTAAAACGCGACGAATCCAGAAGGAAGTATATACAATAAAATGAGATGATTAATCTAATGACATGAAAGTGTGGAATACAATTAAAAATAAGATTCAAAAACGTAAAGAGATATAAAATAAAAGAAAAGCATATGTACATGAAATAATGAAAATTAATGCTCGTAATGAAGATAAAACACTCAAAGTAAATAGAAAATAATGGTAGTAAAAGGACACACGAAATAATAAAAATAGTGGCAATAAAACGGAGAGAGTCAAAAAAGAAATAACAAATAATAATAAAGTATAAATCGATCGAACACGTAAGATAATACAAGGTAATAACAAAACCGTGAAATGTTTAAAACAAAAGCAACAAAATATGTGTACAAAATGAAGTTGGTTAAACGGATTGCAATAAATGGCTCAAGCTCCTTTTCCCTAGGAATGTGAAGTTTAAATGTCGGGAGAAAGAGATTCCCCTTCGATTGAAAACGGGGACGACCGCCTTGTTTCTAGAGGCGTGCTTACTTTCGTATTTTTTTTTTTCAATATAAAATGGGTGAGAATTTTTGGTGTCTACACCGCCGCTGGTGTAAGGGCATTTGGGCCCAGAAGTTGTAAACTGAGTAAGGGCATTTGGGCCTAGGAATTAGAAGCTAAGTGAGATTATGGTGGTACAGTGGAAGAGGTAAGAAGTGAAATGAATCAAGGATTAAGTTGAGAACTTGACTACCTGTGAAGAACGAACAACGGCCCTAGAGGCCCTAACACGAGAAACCATATGACTAACTCTCGTTACGTTATTTCATTTTCTTATGCGTTGGATGTTATATGCTGGTGTGGAATGGTATGAACTATGTGATTTGGATGAATTGTTGTTTGCTTTATTATTGCTCTTTACAGTTGATATGTTGTAAAACGGAATAGCATGAACCGGAACTGCATGTTAACAATTGGGCTAATTAATTTGAGTAGTTCAAAGGTCCAAGAAGATCATATGAGAAGCATACCAGCCGTCGTGCTGAGCCTTTATGGCAACATATTATAGGTACCTGATTGAAGACCGACACGCGAGAGCGGACTTTGGATAGTTAGACTTTGATAAACTGCACCCGAACTTTATGGATTTGGTTCAGTTAGACTATTTATCTCTTTTGGATTATTGTAAACCTTGGCTTGTAATTGTCTCTGTCATCACTACGGATTTGTAAGATTGAATTGTTAGTAACGCTTCATTGCTCACATGGGTGAGTAATGGCGAGTAACACCCGTTTAAGTTAATCGGTTTTTATTTCCGCTGCGACTCGATCAATTATTTCTGTTAGGCGCGTTAGATTATCTGGATTTTAGAGTAGGGGTGTTACAAGAGTAGTCACATGGGCGGGTGTCACTACAGGTATAGGAAGTTTTGAACCATCACACGTGGAGGCCATGGCCCTGGCCTTTGGAATTGGTGCAGCCAAACACTACCGCCTCACTTCTGTCCGCATACTATATGACTGTAAAAGCATTGTTGATTACATCTTAGAAAGCAATATTGCATCTCTAGATCAACACACTCAGGCACTAGTTACTCACATGCTTTCCCACTTAGCGCCTATCGGCAACGTTGCATGGTTTCATGTCGAACGTGTACGTAACGTTATCGCTCACAACCTAGCGTATCATGCTAGAAAATCACAACTCCCTTTGAGTTGCTGGAAGTCTAGTGACTTCTTTGACTTTGTATACACTCTTTGTTCTTAATTATCAATACATGTTCCTTGTTTTAAAAAAAACTATATTTTTTATAGTATTTTGAGTTTTTTGTGAATTTTAGTGAATTTTTTAATACAGGGGCATATTGTGAAATTTAAAAATACTTTGTTAACTAGTAGGGGTATTTTTTTTTTTTTGCTTTTGACCAATGACATAGTGGCATTTCATAGACTTTCGTAAAAATATAGTGACATTTGTGATTTTTCATTTCATGAATTAGCCAAAATATAGTGGCATTTCATGAAATTTCCCATTATCTTTACTACACAAATCATAGAAAACTTCACTTAGTCTCGCTTTCACTTACTTCTCTTAAACTACCCATTTTTTTTGCGGGTATTATCAAAACGAGTTTATTTGATCAGCTCACTTTTTCTTTCTATATGTCACATACATCAATTGTCATATCAACTTTTTACATTTCTCTTACTTAATTTTTTTCTCTCTACTTTTTCTAACTTCAGCTGATAACTGACATCAGCTCTTAGTTTACAGGCCATTACACTCACTTCATTAAGCTGAATGTGTTCAGTTTATTTTTCCATAACCCAGATTGAAATGAGCCATTATATATTTGGTTGGTATTCACCTCATAGGAATTTGTAACAACAGCAAAGTCCGAGTTGGTTACTCCACGTCTTTACTGTTTTCTCGCGATTTGCAAGTGTTGAGAGCTTCAGTTGAAAATTGAAATATCCAGTAGTAATGATTAGTACTATACATGTCATCCGAGTAAACTTCCTTCCACTTTGATATCACTTTTAGTTTGATATCCACGCTCTTTAGTATTTTCCAACTCCGTTTTGTATTAGAGTACGACATTCGTCAAAAAGATACCATTAGTCACTCAATTCACCGATTTGCCAGCTCTAAAACAAATCTGACCATGTTATCAGTGACGAGAATTTGATGCTTGTGGTGAAGAGGAAATGTCTCATTGGTTAGGAAGCTTGAGTGATGTAACAGAAAGAAAAAACAAAAGTATCGTCACACTATGGAACATTGTAATAGAAATACCAACACATAACAAAGAGATCTCATCCTGCATTTGAACTTTGAGTGTTGATATACACAAGATATCCATTGCCAGCAAATAAAAATCTAAACTGTGACGTTACAGACAGTTCGCTACAATGACTTAATATATGCAAGCCATTCTGTTTACGATTATCATTTACTCTG
This sequence comes from Limonium bicolor, assembly GCA_023374045.1. Lineage (NCBI taxonomy): Eukaryota > Viridiplantae > Streptophyta > Magnoliopsida > Caryophyllales > Plumbaginaceae > Limonium > Limonium bicolor. The sequence continues at coordinate 76,822,103 of CM041778.1, read as the reverse complement.
CTTACATAATAAATGTTTATACACATGTTCTTCTATCACAAAAACAGAGAAAGAAAGAAAAAAAAAAGCAGAAGCAGCTTCGTTGGTCCTAAGAATCTATCCCACAACTACTGCATTTGACATTCCCACAGAGGACCAATTCGAGCCCTGAACTAAAGGATTATTCCTCAAAAGACTTCTAGATATTAACTCAATCGTAAAAGGGAATGAATCACGCATACCAGAAACACAAAAATGTAATTTTGGTACGTACGATCTGAGCCAAAAGTGTTGTTGGACTTAGACTCACCAAAAGAGATCAGATTCCTCCCCTAGTCAAATAATCCAACAAGCATCTTAATATTCCACAGCTTGATGAATAAAACCTGAGTTTCAACACAACTCTTTTTCCCTCCTCTCGATTAACGGTTGAATGATGCAGCTGAGTTGTCATCGTACCCACCTCTCCAAGCATTTCCACTATCCGAGCCACTGCAAGCTTGGTTCGCGATGGGCGCATTGCCTAAGTCTCCATTCAGACTCATCTGTTGGACTTCAGCAGAAGACAATATCTTTATACTCTGTACACAACTTACGAATTCCCTGTGATAACAAGAGGTTCAAAGTGTTAACAGAGATTCATAACCTGGAAAAGATAGAACATATGCAGTATGTGGCAAGAACTTACTCCCATGGATCATCTCCCACGAGAAGTATGTCTTTTTCATGATCCACATAGACCAGTTTCCAATCTGTTCTCTGCGGATCTTCAAGTTGCCCTTCTATACCAAACATCCGAGCCAGATCATGCCGCAATTCATCATATCCTTTATAACGGGTAACATCAATGGTTCTTCCAACAGACCCACGCTTTTGGACCTGGCAAGGAATTACAAGTTTACCAATGAAATCAGTATTAAGGGAAGCACTATTAACCTATCAAGGAAGAACAGTCATCTCCAACAAATAAATAAGACCAAGGACAGTCACAAACCTTTGTGTATGTCCTCATGCGCTGAGTTTGGTTCCCCCACATCCCACCACCCAAAAGCCCGGGATCATTCATTGAAATGTCATTCGAACATCCGGACTTGAATGTACCAACATTCGGCACACCAAACGCCTGTGGGCTGACACCAGCAGCTGACAATTCAGTCTCAATGTCTCGAGGTTCGCCATTATAATTGGAGAGCAAGTTCTGCAGGTCTTTCCCTGAATCAAAACCCCTAGACAGCAATGTATCTGGTGCCAAACCATCCAAGCCGGTGGCAAAAGGAAGATGATTGCTTCTTGGAGTGGACTGGACATCACCGTCCATGCTGAAGTGGGGGATTGAGAAACTGTGCTGTAGTCCATTTGCATCCAAGCAGTAGGATGTGGCAGAGGAAGATGCTTCCAATGGATCAGGAACTGTGCCTTTGAACTTAGGCTGGTCAACCACCAGCTTATTAGCCCCAGGAATCTCATTCTTGATCCTTGCATCAGGTGGCTTATTCTGGAAATCAGGGAGGATGCTCATGCCCCCAGGAGGCTCAACCACTGAATCCTCGATAATAATATTCGGCGCCTGCTGCATGTTTCTCCCAGGATTGTGGTTCGAGGATGGTAACTGACAGTTATTCGTTGAAGGTGAAGTGGAACATGAAGGAGCTTCCGCATCTGTCAAGACAGAATGAGCTCTGATCGGTGTGAGCGATTTCTGCATACCCTGAAGAAGTGGGTTTGGTGCACCCTGTGGTGAAGGCATAAGAGAAGTAGTAGTCAACACATTAGTTGCACTGATCTGTTGATGAGGTTGAAACTGAGACAAAGATCTGTGTTGTTGCAGCAGCTGTTGAGGAGCCTGGTGCTTCAGTGAAGGCTGTTGCTGCTGTGATACTTGAGGCTGCAACTGTGAACCAACAGAAGAAAGCAAGTTCTGCTGTTGTTGCTGCTGTGACACTTGAGGCTGCAAGTGTGAACCTACAGAAGAAAGCAAGTTTTGCTGTTGTTGCTGCTGAAGTTTCTGTAGAAGATGAAGATGTTGCTCAGGAAGGTTCTGAAGCATTGGCGCTGCTCTCTGTGAAAGACTCTCATGTAACAAGTTATTGTTGGGAGACTGGCGGAGCTGCATTACTTGGTGCTGTTGTTGCTGTTGTAGTCTTTGCTGTGAACTGCCAGGATGCTGTTGCTCTTGCGATTGCTGAAACTGTGAATCCATAGGCAACGATGTGAACGGGTTCGAGTTTTTGTTTGATATGGGAAGAATTTGTTGGGAAACAGAACTGTTATTTGGAGCTTGCAACTGCTGAGGCTGAAACTGAGAGTAGCCGGACAGCTGCTGGTGATGATGAGAGTTGCTTTGATTTAAGGTATGGTTTGGAGAAAGGAGACCGCTATTTACAAGGGTTGAAGAGGGCATTTGCTTTTGTTGTTGTGATGGCGGTGGTGATTGCTGTTGAGGTTGAGGTTGTGATTGCTGTGCTAGCTGTACAGTCTGTTGTTGTTGTGGTTGTAGTTGTTGATGCTGCTGGAGCAACTGCTGCTGTTTTTGCATTTGCTGCTGCTGCTGCTGCTGCTGTGTTGCTGTTGTGGGTTAACAGATGATTGTAGCAAACTGCTGAAGCTGCTGCTGTTGGGCCCAAGATGTTGGGGATTGGTGGAGTTGATCAACTTGGCTTCCTTGATTTGTTGCTTTATTAAACTGTAGATTTGGCATTGTAGGAAGAGAGGCGCTTGAAAACTCAAAAGCTTTGATGAATCATCAACCCCACCTTGGTTACTGGCACCTTGGAAATGAACCATGGAAGAACAACAACTGAGCACCAGAGCTGATTGTCTGACCATACAGACTCACCGGAAAATGATTCATCCCACATTATGAGCTTGCGGGATCCTTCATACCATAATCATCACCAATCCATGGCATACCTCTCTGAATACTGTCCATATCAGACTCGTCACCTGGGAGATAATTTTTGAGATTAAATTGCTGATTCTTGCCCTCGATGGGAGTCTATATTTCAGCTAGGGAAAAGTAAAGAAATACACCATCTTAGAACCAAGGTTAACTCGTTAAGGTTCTTGGAAAAAAGGGGGGCCGAGAAGAGATGCTTTATTTTCATGAGAAAAATGGCAACAGCTGAAATTGACAACAAATTTGAGCTTAATACCTGGCATTCCTGGTTGCCTGGGAAATTTGGGCCTGAAGAAAGGAGGTGGGCAGATGTAGAAAGGAGTTACAACAGGCTCAATGTCCCAAATTGAGACCCGACTGGGTCGATCACCAGCTGTTGATTCATCCCAACCAACCTAATCAATAAATTATCATTGATCGGTTTTGCAAAAGGACATGAACGGGAGGGGAGTGTATCTTGATTAACAAATGATGCAGACTACTAATTTCATCCAAAGGTAAAATACAGTTTCTGGTAAACAGCCAGCAGGGACAAAGATTGATGAGGGACGAAATGATTCAGAAGTTATGTATAGAGATATGCACCTGCAAATTACGCCACTGGGAGTTCTTCCATCTCACTGCGTCAAGATCACTGATACCAGTGACAGTACCCATATATCTACGCACCCCAGACTCCTCAGTTTCAAACATCATTCTGAACCGCATCCCTAAAGAAACTTGGGTGTACATAGCTTTATTATACTTGGCCAAGGGGATGACAAACTCAGCTGGACTGGCCCTGTCAACAGATCAAGAGAACAAACGAGTCAATTTCAATATCTTCAATTGATTTCACAACAAGGTATAACTGGTGATACAGCTTATATGTCAAGACTTACCTTGGATTATAAAATATGGTAAATGGGCTATTGTTAGCAGCTGCATGAGCAGCAGCAGCAAGAATCCCTATGTGCATGCTGTCACTGGATATCACTGATGAAGCAAGAGGAGGTTGCTGACGGTTGGCACGTCTTATACCCAACAGAAGCTGTGATTTCTCATCTCTAGAAAGCAATGAGTGGGGGAGGAAACCAGGTCAGGACACCATTGACAAGATCAGAACATAAAATAATTGGTAGCGATAAATTCTTTGGAAGCTTCAGTTAACACACCTTATAAACAGAACAGCATCTCCAGCAAACAATCTTTTGGAGCTAACAAACACACTCCAACCAGTGGTCAATAAGTGCCTCTTTGGCTGACCTGCACGACGCAATTTTAGCTTCAGGTCAAGCAGCGAGCAGGGAATGGCACAGACCATATTTAGATGTCCTAATCAGAACAAGTAGAAACACCAGATGACTAAGAAGAAAATTACCGCGGTATATATGCCTAAAAGTCCAAGCCTGTCCATGCAAGTCTTTAGCTACAAGCTCTTGGGCAGGGGGTTGCATTGAAAAATCCTGTTTTGAGCAGTGAATGAATTGAAAGGAAGATTAATATTGCCAAGATTCCATATATAGTAGCCCAAAATAAATGGATTGAACCACCAGACAATTAGCAAAAAAAAGTTATGATGAAGGCTGCAGCACTCACTAATGGTGGAAAGATCTTCTCAGCAGCACGACGAGGTACAGAGAAACCACCATGAGTGCTAGTATCACTAGCCGTGAGAGTTTTGCAAAAGAACTCCGAAGGCTGCTTACTCTGCTTCAGACCAATTTCAGACGCTAGCAGTGCCTCCCGGTCAATCTGTGCTCATCATCAGAGAAAAAGAGTTTTCATCAGTACATGATAGGATAGGAGGAGATACTTTAGCTTCCTCCACACAAAGCAATGAGAGAAGCAGGAATTTCTAGCGGGAAATGAAGAACGCCTAACCTTGTTAACCGGCTGAAGAGTCATCTGTGCATACACTTCATCAGTCTCTGGATCAGCCTGATAATACAGGAATAAAAGCGAGGCAGATCTCGAAATTAACACTTACGTCCAAATATTTCTAAAATTTCTCATAATGATTAGATTAAGAAGAAGAGTATATACGTGTAAGGTAGCACTGTGAAGCATACAAATCAGCTTGGACGGAAGGTTTGGATAGCTGGGGATGCTATCAGTATCCTTTTGCATGGACGCGGCAACCTGATAAAGAAGAAAACAGTGAGAGCTGATTCAGACCAGAGAATTTAAAGATGGAGATGGAAGTTGAAAGAGAGAAAAGAACTCTAAACTTGCCTGCTCGCTGTGGCCTTGTGGGAAATAAACCACCAGACTTCCAACTGGAGGTACAGAAACCAAAGGCCCGGCGCAAGCATGCCATAACTCTGAATGTATAACCTTACTTTCTGTTACAAAAAAATTGAATAAAGACCACAGGTTTAGTGTTTTACTATTTCATGCCCACCAAAAAAACGGAATAGATCAAGATTTCAAAGATGGGAAGGGAACTACCAGATGCGAACATATAATAATAAGAAAAACAAGTACCACACACCATAGCCTAACTAACATAGATATATGAACACAAATCTCGAATGATTACTCTTTCAATGGAGTTCAGCGAACATCATCAATCTGAGAAATAAGTGAGAAGATTGAACAAGAGGCCAGAATCATGCATATGTCATGCGTAGTACCATCTCCGCAAATCAAGGAGAAACAAATAAAGAGGAACAAACAAGCAAAAGCAACCTAGTGGGTTTCAAATACCTCCTCGGCCTAATAATTACGAGGGCTTTGAAAGGAAACCAAGCTAATTCAAGGTGACCGCATCAGGCGCTTAACACGCGATAATTTTTTAAAAGGGGGGGAACGAAATCCAGAGTAAAAATCAAATACAATACCATCCATTTTACAATAATGTCATTTGACAAATGCAATTGAAAACATTAACAAGATAAGTTTTAAGAATGATAAACGAAGATTCACAGTTTCTTACAATCCACACTCGGTGAAAGTAAAACTGATTGTTCACGCAAAATCAGAAGATGAAAAAAGTGGTTTGTAGAAAGAGAGATCGATGAGAGGAGAGAAAACGAGAGAATAAAATAGTAGAAGCAAAATGAAAAAAGTACAGAGCAAAAGAAAATTTGGAGAGATGGGGGAAGCAGAGAAAAGAGAATAGGCACACACACCTTCCCCTGGATTTCCAGCGTATCCATTTGGAGGAGCTCTCATGGCGCTGAAGATTCAACGCAAACAAATAATAGATCACCAAATTGAACTACAATGGAGACTCAATTAATTAAAGCCACATTCCCTTCCAGCTCATTAGGAGCTCCGTCGTAAAGAGCAAATTAATTCACCAGAAGAACTGTGTTCGACTTCAACCAACGAATTCAGCACAGAAGGTAATATAGTTTCTCTCTTTCCAGGCAGGACCAGACCTTTATTCTTAATTTCCCCTCTTCCACCTCCTCTTCAGTCCGCCAACGATTCTTACACTTCAAGTTTGCGAGTTTTTTTGGAATCAAAAGGAATTGCGGAAAATGAAAGAAGGAAAAAGGAATTTCAGAAACACTTTTGAGACTCCGTTCAGAAAATTCAAACACCCGTTTTCTTCTTCCCATGAACGAATTAACCTCCTGAGGTCCTTTCTTCTGGCTCCCTTTTCTACTTAGTATTTTTGTCCTCCACCCGCAACTCAAGACGGTTTTATTTTCTTTTCAGTTTCTACATGTAACGTCTAGCGCTCAAACACATCCAGTCGCCTACTTTTCACAACGTGAGAGACAGAGAGAGACCAAATAACTTCGACGTCCCTGGACCACTAGATCACACCAGCAAAGCTAACTAGCTAGCTACCTTGTCCAGCGCGGGAAACGGAATGAAGAAAGAGAGATTGCAAATCGACGCCGGCGAGATGAAGTAGTGGTATAAGGAGCTCTTAGTGAAACAATTGCTATTAATGATTAGTAATAGAGAGACGGGGAAAGAAAGGGGAAGGACGGAAATAAAGAGGTCGGTGGAACAACGAGAGAGAGAAAGTAGGCGCCGGACAAGAAGAGAGAGGGACAGAGGATGGTGAAGGAAGAACGGAAGAGAGAGCTTTGGCTTGATCTCGAGAAAGAAAAGGGGGGAGGGAGACGATTAGAGAAGGGGGAGCCGACAATGAAATAGACTTGAGCAGGCCCCGCCTTCCTCTGGCTGTCTACCTCTGGTCTTCTCTTACAGCTTTCCGTTCTCCCTTGCCTTTTTACCTTTCTTATGCCGTAATTCCTCCCCCCGCCCTTTTCTTTTGTAATTAATTTGGTGAGTAGTAATCAATCAGAGTAGTGGAATAATAGTAGTATTATTTTTGTAATAAGTGTAAAGAATTAATTAATTAATTAACCTGGCGTCTTGTTGGCCAACCCCACTCACTCTCCCGCCCGTCAAGCGTGCTTTTCTCTCCCCTGGTCTGCGCATCATTTTAGGGCATTCACAATAGGGGTTCTTGACACGGTTACATATATGAAATGTTCTACAATGGTGTGGATTCCACCCATTTTCTCTCTCTAAGGTTCTTAAATAATAACCCCACTTTTTATGACACATTAGACCCACCCATGTGTATCTCTCTTTCATATTTTATCTCACATCTAAATAGTGATAGTTTATTGGTTGTTCATCAGAGAGAAGATTAAGAAACTTTATTATTATAGTGAATAGAGTTTCTTAAGTAATAAAATACTATAATTTTAGATGAGCACCTAGGAATGTATTTTAAAACCATTGTGGATACCCTTATTTAATACAAAGAGAATCATTACTCTACTCTCCAAAAAAAGAGAGAATTATTGAATATTACCATGCGATAATTTTTTACTGGAGTGGGCAGTCATTAGTGGAGCAAGAATTCACCTCTTTACTTTTTGTTGTTATGTTTTTTCCTTCTGTTGAAAAAATACCGTAACAACATTAATAATGCTAACTTTCCTATTCTCAATAATAATAATAATAGTAATAATGGCACCCTTACAAGTAAGTGCTCACGGCACCTCTGTACAGAAGAGTTGCAATTTTAAGGCAAAGAGGGGGAACCTCATCTGAAGCACTCGAATCTCCAAGCCACACCCCAGTTCGTACGTTAACGTTGACTGTAACTCATTCATAGAGATGGCAATGGGTCCGCGGGTACCCATTTCACACCCGTCACCCGACCCGCTAAACCGGGTGAAAAACCCGCATAAAACGGGTAAAAAACGGGTGACGGGTGGAACGGGTACGGGTGAACATTTTTCACCCATCACCCGACCCGCTCACCCGCATATTATATATATTATATGTTAAATATTGTTACTTATTATTCATTCTCCTTCACTCATAATTTTTGTAACCCTAACTAGTGAACAAGGAACATTCATGCTCCGGGTGACTGCGCCACTTTATTCTCACCACTCTTGGTAATTTTACAGCCCTAGCATACTTGCTCTACGCAGTTTCTAATTATCTTCACTGAAGGTAATTGCAACCCTAACTGGCAAACATGGAACAAAGATGCTCTATGTCTCTATTTTCTTTCTTCACTCTCGGTAAATTTGAAACCCTAACTGAAAAACAAATAACTTACATGCTCTACGAAGTTTTTCATTCTCTTCACTGAAGGTAATTTCGCAATCCTAATAGGCGAACATTGATTATACATGCTCTACGCCTCTATTTTCTCTCTTCACTCATTGTAATTTTGCAACCATAATTGGCGAACATGAAACATACATGCTCTGTGCAATATTTCATTATTTTCTCTGAAGTAAATTTCGCAATCCTAACCGGCGAACATAGAACATACATGCTCTGTGTCTCTATTTTCTCTCCACTCACAGTAATTTACAAACCTTAGTGGCGAACAAGGAAAAAGAAAAATAAACGGGTAAATGGGTAAACGGGTTCACCCGCTTCACCCGCGGGTGACGGGTGAAACGGGTGATGGGTGATACATAACGGGTGACGGGTCGGGTACGGGTGCAGCGGATGAAGTCGGGTGACGGGTGATGGTCCACCCGACCCAAACCCGACCCATTGCCATCCCTACTCATTCACGCACCATTACATTTTAATACTGCAGTATAAGAAATTAAGAATACTGTAACGTACTACTACTGTGTTATATTTAGGGATGGCAATGGGTCGGGTTTGGGTCGGGTGGACCATCACCCGTACCCGTCACCCGACTTCATCCGCTCCACCCGTACCCGACCCGTCACCCGTTATGTATCACCCATCACCTGTTTCACCCGTCACCCGCGGGTGAAGCGGGTGAACCCGTTTACCCATTACCCGTTTGTTTTTCTTTTTCCTTGTTCACCACTAAGGTTTGCAAATTACTGTGAGTGGAGAGAAAATAGAGACACAAAGCATGTATGTTCTATGTTCGCCGGTTAGGATTGTGAAATTTACTTCAGAGAAAATAATGAAATATTGCACAGAGCATGTACGTTTCATGTTCGCCAATTATGGTTGCAAAATTACCATGAGTTAAGAGAGAAAATAGAGGCGCGGAGCATGTATGATCAATGTTCGCCTGTTAGGATTGTGAAATTACCTTCAGTGAAGAGAATGAAAAACTTCGTAGAGCATGTAAGTTATTTGTTTTTCAGTTAGGGTTTCAAAATTACTGAGAGTGAAGAAAGAAAATAGAGGCACAGAGCATCTTTGTTCCATGTTTGCCAGTTAGGGTTGCAATTACCTTCAGTGAAGATAATTAGAAACTGCGTAGAGCAAGTAGCCAGGGCTGTAAAATTACCGAGAGTGGTGAGAATAAAGAATGGCGCAGTCACCCAGAGCATGAATGTTCCTTGTTCACTAGTTAAGGTTACAAAAATCATGAGTGAAAGAGAATGAATAATAAGTAACAATTTAACATATAATATATATAGAATCTATGCGGGTGAGCGGGTCGGGTGATGGGTGAAAAATGTTCACCCGTCACCCGACCCGCACCCGTACCTGTTCCACCCGTCACCCGCTTTTCACCCGTTTTATGCGGGTTTTTCACCCGGTTTAACGGGTCGGGTGACCGGGTGAAATGGGTACCCGCGGACCCATTGCCATCCCTAGTTATATTTCCATATGAAGAAAGGTTTCAAAAAAAATACTACTGTGCTATATTTCCATATGAAGAAATAGTAGACCCAATTTCCGGTATCATCTGAAGCATCTGCGTTCGGACATGGTGTTTCTATGGTATAAATGAGACAACTTTAAGTTTGGTATTTTTGATAAAAAAATATCAAATCGTCATCTTCGAACAATAATTTTAAAAACAGCTACAAATATACCAGCATAAAAACAACCAACAATTTATACTACAAATATAATGAATACCGTAAACAGAGGCGGAGTCAGAAAACTGTAATTAAGGGGGCCAAAATATTTTAATATATTAATTAATTTTTAAAAATTAATTTTTAATAAAAAATTTAAAATTTTTAATATTTATAATTATATTTTAAAATAATATTATATATTAAATTTGACATAAAATTAAATTAAAATTAAAATATATAGATTAATATATTATAAATTAATTTCTTTTAGCTTTTTATTTTTACTTTTTTTATAAAGATTGGTATACTAAATTATAAATTAATGAAAATAATATAGAACAATAGTTTAAACTAGTAATGATTTTCTAAATTTTTTATTCAGATACGGATAAATAGTCTCTTAAAACTATTACTATCTATCAGTTCTAATAAAATATTCTACAAAGAAAAGAGCAAACTAATAAAAATTATGACGTAAACTTTCAATTATATCAAAATTATTAGAGTACAAAATATTTGTAGTATATTTCAGAAATATCAATAATAAGTATTCAACTTGCTAAGTAATGATTAGTTACAAAACTATTTGTACAAACTATTATGGTTTGTTAGTATATCAAAGTTATTATATTTTTTATACGGTGCTTAATAATTAAAGAAAAATTTTATATGCTAATATACGTTATTTTTCATTTCTTGGCATATTCGGTATTAAATTTAAATTTATATTTTTGAATTTCATTAAGTAATATTTAATTGAATAGAATATATTATTTTAATTACAAATATATGTTTAAAATAAATATTTTATCAACAATTAAACAATATAATAATAAAATAATAAGTGATATTTGTATATATTATATATTCACTTACAGTCAATTATTTTATTATTAGAAAGAATTGTTTTTTCATTTTAATGATATTATTTATTCCATTAAAAATTAAAATAATCTTAAGTATTAATATATTTGAAATGTTATATTAAATACTAATATATAATCCATATAATATTTTTATATATAACATCTAATATATTTGCTCTAAATACAATGGTTTATTTCTTTATTTTTTCAAATATATGTAAAAAATTATTTTAAATTAATATGTATACATATTATAAATTAATTATAACTAAAATATTAATAAAGAATATTAATTATTAAAGGCTATAATAATGAATATCTATATATATTTTAATTTTATTAATAAAAAATTATTTTAAAATGTAATATAAAACTTTTAATTGTAAACAGTAAACGCACTACACAAAACTAACTTATTCAAAACAGTCAGACGAAATCGTTATCTGCCGAACACTAGTTTTCAAAACAGTCACAATACAAACATCACAAAACAACCAACAAAACTACCACAAAACAACTAGCCAAAACAACCACAAAACTACCATGTCGAACGCAGCCTCTTTTTCGTTGTCACCCGGTCTTCCTTGTTACAGATTCAATTTATCAATTGGGAATTATATTTCTTCCAAAATTCGGTCTTATATGTGGATTTTGCTTTATTTTCAACATTTATTAACTAATATTGTTGTTGCTGGCTCTGGGTTCCATTTGAATCAATTTTTTTCGACTTTATATATTTACTATTTTACGGTTGTTTTATATGTTCAATACGTTATCATATTGAAAAGCTACAAAAGAACTATAAAAAATGACAAAACGTCATAATAAAACCTAAAGTGGAGTTAAGCCTGTTCGCCCCTTCCTTATGTTCAGTGTTATGTTGAAGCTTTCTTCCCATATGGGTTTAGGGATGAAAAATTGAAAATGGTGATGTGTGTTTGTATTGAAGTTAATGATGTTGTTAAACGAAATCTATTGAATGAGGTTAGGTCTTCATGCGCAGGGGCGGAGCCAGAAATAGAAGTTAAGGGGGCAAAGATAAAATTATAAAAAGTTATGGGATCTTTTATTAAATTTTTCTAAAAAAAATATTACACTGTAATTTTATGTAATTTAACAAAGTTAGGGGATGTTCTGCTCCCTCCAGAACACCCCTGTCTCCCACTGTTCATACGGGATAAGATTTCCTAGATAAATAAAGATTTTTTTTCATAAGCTCGATAATTTAAATGGTCAAAGATTATTTCATTGTTTATTTTAATGCTCCTCATTTTGTGTTTTATTCAAGTACATTACAAAAAAAAAATGAGAACGGGCCTTGGTTTAATGTGTTTCTCTGGTTTTCCTCGTCTTTCCTATTATGAAGCTATTTCAACTTGATATTTGTCCTAGCTCGATCCTTGGTGTAGTTGTTAACAACCGCCCATTACTCATGAAGAAACCGAGTTCTTTTTTAAGAGTCTTACACGCACAAAATGATTATTCTGTCAATGTGTTCGTTGAGAATCTATAAGCACTTCTATCGGAATATAATCCCATAGTTTAGTGTATATGTTATTGTAATTAATTGTCCTTTTTCAATAAGGGGTAAAGTATATAAAAGAAAATTAAATAATATGTAAATGTAGTGACTAATATGATATAATTATGGATAGTCAAAATTAAACTCTCTTAAAAAGCAAGGTAAATATGTTACTAAGTGGATCCTACTTAAAGTTAAATTTTCCGCATGTCTTCTAGCCCACTTGTTCTTAGGCTCTATTCGGTATGGTTGTTTTGGCAGCATATTTGATAGCAGTTTTACGCTGGCATAAATACAGCATATTTGCTGGCAGGTTTGCGCTCGCATCAGGGGCGGATGCAAGGGGGATGATGTGGGGTCACGCGACCCCTCGTTTTTCGAAGAATGCAGAGATTCATATATATATAATAATTAGATTTTATATGTATATAGTATAGTGACCCCATATATTAGAGAGTTGATGGTGGTGTAGTGGTAAGGGATAGAAGTATTGAGTGAGTTATCTTGGGTTCAAATCTAACTATGATAAAAAATATTTATAATTTTTTTCCCGAACAATAGTGACCCCATATAATTTACATCCTGGCTCCACCCCTGGCTCGCATAAATGCAGCTGTTTTGTAAACTATTGGCTTCGTTCGGTGGACGCATAAGTGTGGCTGTTTTGGGAGTGGTCCCCACGTGGGTCCCACGTGGGTCCTACATTCTACTCCAATAATATACTGTCACATATAAAAACAACCACAAAACAGCCAAACCAAAACAACCACAAAACAACCATGCCGAACGCAGCCATTGTTTGGCAGTGCGGCATATATGCAGCATAAGTTAGTTATATGTAGTGTGTTTACCGTTTCTGTATTACAATTACAATTTAATATATTACACTATATAACTTTATTTTGTTAGTAGAAATAAATAGAGAAATTCACAAATAATATATGAGAACGCATAAAACATATTTTTTGTATATATAACCAATAAAAATTCAAATTTATTATTTATGTATAAATAGTAACTTATAACATTACGTTATGATTTTCTATAATTATTTAATTCTTACAAATATACAAGCATGATGAAACGAGGATTGGAGGTTCAGGTTTTATAACAATGTTGGATAAATTTCCTTAGTTAAATTTTCACTCTTAATAACATATTATTTTCTAAAAATTTTGAATGTTAATATAGAAATTCGAAGCATTGTGTAACTTGTAACAAATATAGAAATTTGTGACTAATGTCATATATGAGTAATTTTTCAGTCCAATGAAGGAAGGGAATAACGGTTGGTGAAGTCACAATTACTGCGACAAGGAAGAAGGAAGGAGATAGTTGGGCGCGGCGCGAAGGAGAGAAGTAGGGCTGCCCAAAAATTCCGAAACCGCGGTATCCGACCGAAACCGAAGTGAACCGTACCTGTTTTTAGGTTAACCGTACCGGTTCTTGCGGTATGGTTAAACCGAACCGTGTAAATTGACCGGTTTCGGTAACGGTATTAAATTTTCCAGAACGGTTAACCGCTCGGTTAACCACGGTTAACCGATTATATAAACAATAAAAATCTTCAAATATTAATGTTCATCTTATATAATAATTAATGTTAGCTATTGAGGGAATATGCACCATATTATATTTTTTGTTACATGTGTTTGATTTGTCACTCAGGATTTAGGTAAATGATCAATGTTGTACTATAATAATAATGGTATGGTTTTCATCAATAAAAAAATACACGGCTACAAGGTTAACCGATAAAACCGAACCGAACTAAAGGTTAACCGGTCTAAACGGAATGGTAATGGAATTGGATTTTAGAAAACCGAATGAAACGGTTAACCGAATCCGGTTAACCGATCTAAATGGAATGGTAACGGAATTGGATTTTAGAAAACCAAAGACCCGGTTAACCGAAAGCGGTTAACCTACCATGGATTTTAGAAATGCCCTAGGCTTTGTCGAACAGCAGAGGAAAATAAAACAACCCAAAACAGCATATGTTCTTACAAACATCCCACCAATTTATGCGCATATCAAGTGACCCGAACACAACCTTAGACGCCTGTTTTTTTTTAATTACAACACATTTATGTGAAAAACAAATTAATATTATGATTGATACAAGTATTGGGTTCCCTACATTAAAATGAAGATAACTATATCAAAATTTAATGATACGGTCTATTTTATGTTGTTAAAGTTAATAAATACTTCCTAATATTTAAAATACAATTTATTTTGAGGTTGAAAATTATATGTACGATGGGCAGTTATTTTTTGTTAGACTAGGGATCAAAACGACTGAAAAGAAAAATAAAAAATTGTTAAAAAATTAGTTCGAAAAATTGTTTACTTTATTTTTTATAATTATTTTTTCCTCAAGTGAAACCAATATAAACTATTTTGGATTTTCTTTTTACTTTATTTTTTCCTCAACTGAATCCATATAATTGTTTTGGATTTTGGATTTTATTTTTCTAGTTCTTACTTTAATTTCATTCCACCTTATTTCCCAAAATATATACTTATTAGTTATATATAAATACAAATTACAACAATTATTTTAAACTATTTTAAAAATTACGAAATCATCTCAAATTAATATGAACTATAAAAAAATTAAAAATAAGGGAAACTTCATGAAATGTCACTATATTTTTGACTAATTATGAATGTCACTAAAAAAATAAAATCACAATATTTCACAATATTTTGGTAAAAGTCCATGAAATATGACTATAGTCATTGATCAAATGAAAAAAGATTAAAATATCCCTACTAGTTAACAAAGTGCTTTTAAAGTTCATAATATATCCCTAAATATTAAAATTTTCACAAAAAAATCACAATACAATTAAAATATAAAATAATATAAAAAATATAAAAATTGATAAAAATAAAAATATCATAAAATATTAAAACAATTAAATATTTCATTTTTAAAAATCTATTCAGTACCATAGATTTTAGTCTAAATAAATAATTTATACCAATATTTTTACCAATTAAGTATGATAATTTATATCAAATAAGTAACATATATTTTTAATTTATTATTTTCTATTTTTAATTATTTATTCAGTAAATTATTTATTTTTTTTTAACTTATCTTTACAAATTTTAGTTTTTATGATTTATGATCTATTATGCAGACAACTTTAAACATTATGATCATAAAGTAATCTGCAATATAGAACATTTTAAAAACTAAAATTTCAAAATATAAGTTGACAATTATAAAATAACTTTCTTTGAAAAAATAATTTAAAAATGTGTGGTACTTATTTGGTATAAGTTTTAATACTTAATTGATATAAATTGATAGAAAATTTGGTATAAATTAATTTTTAGAACACAATATTCTTTTGATGATAATGAATAAATTTTTAAAAAATGAAATACTTATTTGTTTTACTATTTTATGATATTTTAATTTTTCCAACTTATTAAGTTGTTATATATATTTTATATTTTTATTTTTATTTTTGAATTTTTTGTGATTTTTATGAAATTTTTAACACTTAGAGGTATATTGTGAACTTTATATATAGTTAACTAGTAGATGTATTTTTGTTTTTGTTTTTTCCATCTAGACAATGACTATAGTGACATTTCATATATTTTTACAAAAATATAATGATATTTTATGACTTTCTTTTATTAATGATATTTCATGAATTAGCCAAAAATACAATATCATTTCAAAAAATTTCCCTAAAATAAATACAAATCTACCGATCACAAACTATCGGCATATACTAATCTGCCAAATTGTAAGTCAAGCCTGAACTATAGATCTTTTGGATAGCGTAGGATTGTATCGATCAGAAAAAGACCGTACGCCATGTAGTTATACACTGTATTGATTTTAACAGTGCAATTAATTAACTAGACTCGTTCGTACAATTGGGTTTCCACTTCATATGTAAATAATTGGAACATTTCATGAAATGTCAGTATATTCTTCTGCCAATTCATTAAATGTCATTATAAAAAAAAAGAAAATCATGAAATATCACTATATTTTTATAAAAGTCCATAAAATACCACTATAATTATTGATTGGAAGGAAAAATGACAAAAATACTCCTACTAACTAATAAAATACTTTTAAAGTTCACAATATGCCTCGAGTGTTAAAAAATTCACAAAAAATTCAAAATACTATAACAATATAATATATACATACAATTGTAAAAAATTAACAAAATATTAAAAATATCTTACAATTTTGAAAAATAATAATTATTTTAGATGTTTTAAATTATTCAGCACCATAAAACATAATATAGAGTTTTAAAAACATAATATATAGCAATCAATATACTAATTCGTATCAATTAAGTATCATAATTTGTACCATTCATTTTTAAATTATTTTTTTCTACTAATTTGAATTATTTATTCAAAGTAAATTAATTTATATATTAAACTAATATTGAGAAAATTATTTTAATTTTTATTCTATTAACTTTATGAGTTAATATATTTGTTATCTACAAAATATTATCAATATAGAATATATTTTTAAAAAATAAATATACTGCTAGGTTAAATGTCTATGTAAAACACACTTTAAACTCGATTTTTTAGAATTAATGTCTAATTTTACTTATGAATACTTTAGTTACGAGTTGAGATGATGAATTTCAAAAACAATAATTTAATTCAAACGGTATATATTTTGTGAACTAACTTAATTACTAAAAAATATTTATATCGTGATTCATATACATAAAAATATGATTAGTATCATCAATGTGCCATTAAAATATAAAGAATTAAATATTCATAAAATATGTTGATTATCTTCTTTTTGTTAAGCAAAATAAATATCAAATATTTAAAGCGTTAGTTTGTGTTCTAACTTGCTAAGAATATTTACCAAATTTCATATTTTTATCTATATTTCATACTCCACAATATTTTATATGTTATATATCATAAATTTGCAAAATGAATCAAAATACTATTTAACCATATAATGCTTATACTTTACATTATGAGTTAGATTTAAAAACAAATAAATATGATATGAAGGTCATGAAATTTATTAAACTCTATTTACAATGGTATAAGTATAAGTTCTAAGTTGGGGTGCTTAGATGTTTTTTTTTACATACTTACGTCAATTAGGTACACACATTTGCAATATTATTTCAGGTGCAAACCAATTGTTGATTACAATCCGAGTCAAAAGTGTAAGTTTAGGTCAAACGGAAGGATTTGATATAGATTGTTTTTCATTATCACTCATTCTGAAAAATGTTGTTGGTTTGCATCTTTGATAGATCTTATAGTAAAAAAAATGTATGTCATCATGAATATTAGATTTCGAGCCAAACCACAATAATATAAGAGTCTAGCTCAGAAGTTTATGATTATTTTGCATAACAAGATTGATAGAATTTTACAAGGCAGTTGTACTTCTATTTTTTCTCCTCAATTTACATTATGTAGAAATGGCTATGGTATTTTGGCTATGACGTATAAGAAACAAATACCTATAATATTGATTTGAGTGATATTAGTATAAAACACGAATTAATATTTTTTTTCATTTTCACTAAAACAAACATATATTCAATAATCAAGTGACTGATGAGACTAAACGTAAGATTGTATTAGAGGTGGTGGTAGATGAAAAAAATTAAAACGAAGTTATTATAAGCTCTTTAAAGGGTCGACATACATATCAAGAGTCTGTCCATAATTATGGTTCTCCGGCCCTTTGGTGATCTTTAATCATCTTAGTTTTACGTTTTTTTGTAATTTTTAATGACTTGCATGCCTTCTTTTTCATCCACCTTACATGGACCACGGGCTCTTATACCACCCAACACAACTGCTTGGTCTATCACGTATGTCCCTTGTGCATTTTACATTTCAATTGGTTTTGGTCTTTGTAATACTTTATAATCACTTTCAAATTTAATAAAGAGATACTTTATAATATACCACCGAGGTTCCCAAAATGTTTAGTATGCCACTAAACATTATGTACACATTCGTACTACATTAAATACAAACCTTACTTCAAAGGTTTCAGATTGAAGATTCAAAGTTTTACCTTCAAGGTTTAAGGTACAGGGTTATGTGCTCAAAACATAGGGTTTAGATTTTGATGGATTTAAGTTTGAAGGATATAAATTATTTGAGAGTATAGGATTCCTGGATTATGGGTCGAAATATTAAATATTAGACTATGAGATTAGGAACAGTGGCGGACCGAGCTTATAAGCTGAGGGGGCACGTGCCCCCACAGCTTTTTGGAAAAAATATAAGTATATATGTGTATATATAACAAAAATAAATAATAAATGTTAAATAATTAAATAGTGTAACCAAAATATGATTATTTTGACATTCAAAATAGTGTATGTTCAAATTGTAATATAAATATAAAATATTGTTTCAAAATTATTTTTTTAATATTTTATTTGACAGATTGTTATTCGATAAAAAGTGCCCGCCAATGGCGGATGGGGTTCCAATTCTCCAAAACTTTTGAAAATTAGTTAAATGACCTTATAAATTTTTGAAAAATGTAAAATAACATAATATTTTAAAATGTGATAGTGTCAAAAAAAATTATCTCATAAACAAAATTGTTGAGTCTACTACTGACCCCACAGGTTTAAAAGTCTGGGTCCACCGCTGATTAGGAATTAACCATCTAATTGAAGATATAAGGAATAAAGTTCATTGCATATAGTGGTATAGTGTAAAATGTTAGGAAACCTAAATGGTATACTATAAAGTAGCCATTTGAGTAAGAATGGTGTGAAATTGTAACTAACATTCCCCAAGGAGGAGAAAAAAGAATTGTATCAACCTAATAATCTCACACAACCCTACACCAAATCTACGAATGATTGAGTGTGAAACAAATCACTCAGATTCAAAGTCTTTCACTTTGAGTTAGGTCCAATACTAATTATAATTTAGCATGACAATAAAAATTAATTCGGGATGAAAGTTGTTATGGTATAGCTAAATCTAGTTCATTGAATTCAAAGACAAACTTTCATGATCGACTCCACAACGCCTGAGGAGTATTAATCCTACAAACATAATTAACGATGGAAGTTGAAGGTTGGTAGAATTAAATACTTGATAAATCATTTTTCCAAATATTTTTATACCAACATTCGGATACAAGCACTTGCACTATCCTTACATTTTTTGTTTCGAAATAGAACACTATTTTCCATTAAATTTATTATATGTGTACATATTGATAAGTGTCCAAATGAGCATGATTTATAGGTGTATTTCATATATAATATTAGCACTTTTCTTGCTCATTTCTCCACTTCGGTTAGTTTTCCTCTAGTTTATGTTTTATTGTTTATCTCACAAATTTATTGGTTTAACATGAGGAAAACCAAGCTGGGAGTAAAGTAGACAAAGAGACGAACGCATAGACGCAAACGGCTCAGAAAACGGAGTCCAAACGAAGAAACTAGAGCCAGTCAAAGTTAGAAGTCAACAACTCGTCTCCACCTAGGCAACCGCCTAATAATCAGGCGGACGTGAGTATGGTTTTGGAGGCGGACGTGAGTAAGAACTCGCGCGCGCAAGAAACATTTGCAACCGCCTTGTTTTGAGGCGGTACCGCAGGCGGACAAGACACACCGCACACATATGCAACCGCCTACAAACGAGGCGGACAAGCAGGAGGACACCACGCGGACGCGTGTAAAAATTCCAGATCTCAGACGCGAACAGTTTTCTTCTTCGCGCGCCGTCTGCAACTTGCCTTCGCCGACTTCTGCAACTCGTCCACTGTCTCGACGCCTACCTTAATTCACGCCTGTCTTCAAGCTTTGTCCCCTCAATTAATGAGAGCAATCAATGAGCTGCACCGCCTCAATCAATTCACGCGTTCCTTATCTGCTGCCTTTGCTTCTTCCTTTCCCTATATAAACCCACGTAATCAACCATCAATTCATCCACGACCACTTCACCACACCTCACGCCATCTCATTTCTCTTCTCCCACCTTCTCCATTTTATTTATTTTACAGTCCACCAAATCCACCTCTAGCCCTACGTATACAAAATAGCAGAGTGAGCCGGAGTGATTACGGATGATTTCTATTACTCTTGTCTCTGTCTATCTATTTAATATGTTAGGCTAGTTTACGTACGCTCTGGGAATGGTTATTATGTGTTTGTATTAATTATGCATTATTTTTACTGGTTTTAATTATATATAGTTTGTTACGTTTTAAAGGTTATCTCGCACCTTTTTAATAAATGTCATGAGTTTATTAAATTGCTTTCCTAAGTCTATTTTGATCAGACCGGTGATAAATAGATAGGTTAATTAAGACATAAAACTGGAGGAAACTTGTTATGATTTAATATTTAGTATTCAGTTGCAAATGTAATTCCTCAATACTCCTCTGCCGTTCGCAGGCTTTTGCTTGAACCTTGATTAGAACCTTGCATTACAGGTGAACGAGTTCTTATGAGGCTATGACTTAGTCCTTAAGATATTTATAGGAACCTTGCCAAATTATTAAACCAGTAGAGATAGCTTAATTATGCAGATTATAATAACCTGACCCAGAGTCCCGTTTTATTTATCTATTAACTTAGTTACTTTTGTCTTTTCTTTTTATTTATTTTACAAGTCAATTAATCCCCCTCCTGTGACACGCTTAGGTACTAGAATATATATATTAGTCCCACGGTTCGACATCCGGTTGCTTACATTTTCACTATACTACTGCGACCGGGATTTATTTGCAGCCCGACGTTTATTTTTGGGTTTTAATTTCTTTCTTTTATGTTAATCTCACCAGTTTAACCACTCAGATTATAACGTCTGCAAAATGGCGCCGTTGCCGGGGACTAGTTTATTCTAGTCCCTAAGCCCCGGATTATTCACTTGTTATATTAGAATATTTTGTCTATATTATTTTGTTTGTTGTTATCTTTTATATTTTGTTTATATTATTAGTATGTATGTTTTCTAATTTGTTATTGTTTCAGTAAGTTACGTAAGCGAAAAAAAAAACGGAACAGAGGTCTGTCCGCCCGCCTGTCCGCCTCATTACCACGCGGACGCCACACCCTTGTCCGCCCCATTAGCACGCGGACGTCCAGGCGGACGTCACTCGCACCAGGAAAAAAAAGAGAAGCGCCGCGTCTATCTTGTTCTTCCCCGATTGCTCCAGCTCAAACCCGACGCCAAAGAGAAGAACAAGCTCGCAGACTCCTGTCCATCTCTGTATCACTTATATTAACATTGTGTTTGTTTCTAATTATTTTATTTTATTTTCAAAATTGTTTTAGTAGTTACGTTTTATATACAGAAAAACACAAAAAAAAAAAATCTCTGTACGTGGCAAATGGAAGAAGCGTTTGAATTTTGGCAGGATTTATACTGCTCCGTATGTGGAGGAGCTCATGATTATGAAGATTGTCTCAATTTTCAAGAGCAACTCTGGTTAGAAGATCAACCAGACTACCTGGAGAGAATCGCTCAACTACTAGAGCAATCAATGAGCGAAACTGTTCAAGAGGTAGAAAACCCCACTACAGACAAGCCACTCATAGAAACCCCTCCCTGTCAAATCAATTACCGCTATTTTCCCTCCTTCTCTATAATATACCCAGACAATGAGGATACTTTTATCCTCGAAAAAGAAGAGAAGGAATTGCCATCACCTCCCGCCATTATATCCAAACAAAACGCCAGTTTCACCTTCGAAAAATTAACTTTCTCTGAGGATGATATCGAGCGTTCTTTCTTTAAGCCTCACCTACAAGAGGAGGATGTTTACATCCTCCAATTTGAGGAAGAAAAATCATCACCGCCGGTTCTTCTGTTAGAACTACGTTCCCGGCAGTACCTCCTCAAACACCAGACTTTGTGGAGTATTAATTTTCTTATTTTATATGCCGAGGCGTTTTTGTGTTTGATCCAGGATAACAAAGCAGGCGTCTAGCCAAAGACGTTAAAGAAGGGCAGCTTCCTGGGAGGCAACCCGGGTGTATTTTTATTTTATTTACTTTATTGTTCTTTTTAATTTTCAGGTTCTCTTTAAATTTTATTTTTGCTAACTTTTAACCCCGTTTTTAGTATGGTTGCTCCTAGTATCTTATGCAGGTGCACCTCCATATGGACACCGACAACCGCAAGCTACGCTACTTGAGGCTGAAGCTCAAGTGTGGGGGAACTCCTATAAACGCAAGCAAAAATAATATCAGGGGAGTACCAGTTTCTTTAAATTTGTTTTTATTTAAATAAAAACAGCAGAGGAGCGTTTATGTGCTTAAATGTTTATTTGTGATCTTTGTGTTATCTCTAATTATCTACTTACCGAAAAGGTCTTCTGAAACCTTCCCTTGTTTTTCTGGTGAACAATGAGGACATTGTTCAATTTAAGTGTGGGGGAGTGTGTGCCCTTTTCGGTGACATTTTGTGCTTAAATGTTTAATCTCTCTCCTTATCTTTCGTTTGTCCAATTCAATATCGTGGACCCCTTTTATGTGGGTTGTTCTCTTTAAGAATAATATTTTTATGAATTGTAGGATAAATGGTACAAATTTTTAATTTTGATTACTTTGGAGGAGCATTTTATATGCGGTGTGACCAAATAATCTGCAAATGATTGGATTTTATTGCTCAGGGTTTCTTTCTGTCTTCTCTCTTAGGGTTGCTAAGAGGTACTTTTCTGTTAAAAAAAAGAAAAAGAAAAGAATAAAAAAGGACTCATGAGACACCATTGGTAACCAACAAAAGAGAGTTGAGTGTTCTTAAAATACAAAGGCGTGATGCCTACATTTTCTCATCCCTTATGCAAAAGTGAAACAAATGCATAAATCTATTTTTCCTTTTGTTTTCTCCTCAATGCCCATTCTTGAGAGAAGTTGGCCATGGTAAAAGTTCTCCGCGTCACCTAAAAGAAACATTGAAGTACTTTAGATCATACCCCGAAACTCTATATTTTATTTTTACCCTGAGCACACCCTATGCCACCAGCAGTTAATTTTTCACACTCCTCAATAAGTTTGAAGATCATGTTTATCCTACCCTTCATGATAATATTTGTTAGTATTGAGCATTCCCTACTTGGGTACGTGGTTTTGCTTGAGGACAAGCAAAAAGATAAGTGTGGGGGTGAGTGTGTGCCCTTTTCGGTGACATTTTGTGCTTAAATGTTTAATCTCTCTCCTTATCTTTCGTTTGTCCAATTCAATATCGTGGACCCCTTTTATGTGGGTTGTTCTCTTTAAGAATAAATATTTTTATGAATTGTAGGATAAATGGTACAAATTTTTAATTTGATTACTTTGGAGGAGCATTTTATATGCGGTGTGACCAAATAATCTGCAAATGATTGGATTTTATTGCTCAGGGTTTCTTTCTGTCTTCTCTCTTAGGGATTGCTAAGAGGTACTTTTCTGTTAAAAAAAAAAGAAAAGAAAAGAATAAAAAAGGACTCATGAGACACCATTGGTAACCAACAAAAGAGAGTTGAGTGTTCTTAAAATACAAAGGCGTGATGCCTACATTTTCTCATCCCTTATGCAAAAGTGAAACAAATGCATAAATCTATTTTTCCTTTTTTTTCTCTCCTCAATGCCCATTCTTGAGAGAAGTTGGCCATGGTAAAAGTTCTCCGCGTCACCTAAAAGAAACATTGAAGTACTTTAGATCATACCCCGAAACTCTATATTTTATTTTTACCCTGAGCACACCTATGCCACCAGCAGTTAATTTTTCACACTCCTCAATAAGTTTGAAGATCATGTTTATCCTACCCTTCATGATAATATTTGTTAGTATTGAGCATTCCCTACTTGGGTACGTGGTTTTACTTGAGGACAAGCAAAAAGATAAGTGTGGGGGTGTGATAAGTGTCCAAATGAGCATGATTTATAGGTGTATTTCATATATAATATTAGCACTTTTCTTGCTCATTTCTCCACTTCGGTTAGTTTTCCTCTAGTTTATGTTTTATTGTTTATCTCACAAATTTATTGGTTTAACATGAGGAAACCAGCTGGGAGTAAAGTAGACAAAGAGACGAACGCATAGACGCAAACGGCTCAGAAAACGGAGTCCAAACGAAGAAACTAGAGCCAGTCAAAGTTAGAAGTCAACAACTCGTCTCCACCTAGGCAACCGCCTAATAATCAGGCGGACGTGAGTATGGTTTTGGAGGCGGACGTGAGTAAGAACTCGCGCGCGCAAGAAACATTTGCAACCGCCTTGTTTTGAGGCGGTACCGCAGGCGACAAACACACACAACCGCACACATATGCAACCGCCTACAAACGAGGCGGACAAGCAGGAGGACACCACGCGGACGCGTGTAAAATTCCAGATCTCAGACGCGAACAGTTTTCTTCTTCGCGCGCCGTCTGCAACTTGCCTTCGCCGACTTCTGCAACTCGTCCACTGTCTCGACGCCTACCTTAATTCACGCCTGTCTTCAAGCTTGTCCCCTCAATTAATGAGGAGCAATCAACGAGCAATCAATGAGCTGCACCGCCTCAATCAATTCACGCGTTCCTTATCTGCTGCCTTTGCTTCTTCCTTTCCCTATATAAACCCACGTAATCAACCATCAATTCATCCACGACCACTTCACCACACCTCACGCCATCTCATTTCTCTTCTCCCACCTTCTCCATTTTATTTATTTTACAGTCCACCAAATCCACTTCTAGCCCTACGTATACAAAATAGCAGAGTGAGCCGGAGTGATTACGGATGATTTCTATTACTCTTGTCTCTGTCTATCTATTTAATATGTTAGGCTAGTTTACGTACGCTCTGGGAATGGTTATTATGTGTTTGTATTATTATGCATTATTTTTACTGGTTTTAATTATATATAGTTTGTTACGTTTTAAAGGTTATCTCGCACCTTTTTAATAAATGTCATGAGTTTATTAAATTGCTTTCCTAAGTCTATTTTGATCAGACGGTGATAATAGATAGGTTAATTAAGACATAAAACTGGAGGAAACTGTTATGATTTAATAAGTTAGTATTCAGTTGCAAATGTAATTCCTCATACTCCTCTGCCGTTCGCAGGCTTTTGCTTGCAACCTTGATTAGAACCTTGCATTACAGGTGAACGAGTTCTTATGAGGCTATGACTTAGTCCTTAAGATATTTATAGGAACCTTGCCAAATTATTAAACCAGTAGAGATAGCTTAATTATGCAGATTATAATCACCTGACCCAGAGTCCCGTTTTATTTATCTATTAACTTAGTTACTTTTGTCTTTTCTTTTTATTTATTTTAAGTCAATTAATCCCTCCCTGTGACCGCTTGGTACTAGAAATATATATTAGTCCCACGGTTCGACATCCGGTTGCTTACATTTTCACTATACTACTGCGACCGGGATTTATTTGCAGCCCGACGTTTATTTTTGGGTTTTAATTTCTTTCTTTTATGTTAATCTCACCAGTTTAACCACTCAGATTATAACGTCTGCAATATTATACTTTCCTTATAAACAAATGTACAAACCTTAAAATATGATCATTTTTTGTGATTATTGATATCAAATAATATATTTTTAATAAATTTTTATAATTTATTAAATTATTTAAAATTTCTAATATTTAACATAATTGTTGTAACTTTTATGAGATTCTAAGTCACCACTATACTAGTTTTAAAATTATGTAACAATATATGTTTTAAAATAAATTAATTTTTTATTGTTTATTCATTTCTATTCATTTTTATAATTGTATGATTTTAATTATTTTATTTTTATAATTTTTATTCAATTAAAAAAATTGAATTCAAAATTGATATGATCTTTAATTATTTTTTGTGTATTTTTTTGATATTCCAAATAATAAACCATAAACCGTGAGGTTATTGCAAGGGCATATTATATGAAGATAACATGGGGATATGGAAAATATAATATATCAGAATTTGAACGAAGGGGTATCTCGTAATAAAATTGAAGCCTCAGGGGTATCACATAATAAAAAATGAAACCTCCGGGGTAGCTCGTAAAAAAATGTAATCTTAGGGGTATCTCATAATGAAAATGAAATCTCAGGGGTATCTCGTTAAATTCTCTCAAACCTCTAGGGTATCTTGTGAAATTTACCAAATTTTAAAGTACCAATTTTAGCAACCTTTGTAACTTGTTTTGTTTTTCAATTTGGCTTTAGTTTTTTTTAATATAGTGCTAGTGTTGATCAAGACTGCTATTGTGTATTGGTTGAGCACAATATTTGTATACGAATTTTAACTATAGATTTATAAATTACATACATCAATTTAAATAAAAATTTTGTGAGTGTAGTCAATATTTGGACTAACGCCTGGTTTATCCCGCTTATGTTCGATGACGTGTCTCCCTTGCCCGTCACGCCCCGCCTTATCCTTCTGGGTAAGCCTATGCCTGATCATATTAATCATTATCTCATCACTTTAATTCCTAAGATTAAAAGTGCGGTGAATATTGAGGAGTATCGACCTATTGCTCTTTGTAATTTTATTTATAAAATTGTGGCAAAAGTTCTTGCTAATAGAATTCAGCATATGCTTCCCTCGTTGATATCTTATAACCAAGCTGGATTTGTTGGAGGTAGACTTCTTACAGATAATGTTATTCTAGCTGGGGAAATGCATCATTTTATCGATAGATGTTCAGCTACAAAGAAAGGTTTCTTTGCTCTAAAAATGGATTTGAGCAAAGCTTATGACAGGCTAGAATGGGACTTTCTGGAAAATATTCTCCAAGCTATAGGATTTCCTTCTCAATGGCTGAAGCCAGTTATGATTTGTGTTAAATCGGTGAAAGGTGCTGTCCTTGTCAATGGAGCACTAGGGGAATACTTTAATCAAAGTAGGGGTATTCGACAGGGAGATCCTCTATCTCCCTTCCTGTTCATTCTAGCTCAAGAATCGCTCTCTAGCTTCCTTAATCAGGCGGATGCTTCTGATAATTATCATGGGATCAAATTAGCTCCTAATTGTCCTTCCATTTCTCACTTAGCCTTTGCTGATGATGTCATATTCTTTGGTAAAGCTTCAAAAGGTAATGCCAAGGCTCTACAGGATATTCTCAGCAGCTTTCTATCATCTTCAGGTCATTGCTTCAATCTTGCCAAATCTGAGCTGTTATTCAACAAGAAACTCAAGTCCGAGATCAAAGATGAGATTATCAACACTTTCAATGTTGAGGAAGTTAAGAAATTTGGGAAATATCTTGGTCTCCCTTTGAAGGTGGGAAGAAGCAAAATAGAACTATTTGATTATCTCATTCAAAGGGTCAGGAAAAGAATTACAGGGTGGAACAGGCCTATGTCTCAAGCAGCTAGATCTGTTATGGTATCAAGCGTTCTTCAATCTATCCCCACCTTTACTATGTCTTTGTTTCAGCTCCCAAAAGGTATCATTTCTAAGCTTAATTCTATCTTCTCTTCATTCTGGTGGGGAGGGAAAAAAGACTCCAAGGCAATGCATTGGTTAAAGTGGAAGAAGGTGTGTAACAATGTTGAGTTTGGGGGTCTGGGTTTCAAGGAAATTGAGAACTTCAATAAAACTATCATTATCAAACAATTATGGAGAATTCTTATTAACCCAAATTCTCTGGTTGCTGTTATACTCAAACAGCTCTATTTTCCTAACCAGACCATCTTACAAGCCTCTCCTGGTAGACATGATAGCCCAGTGTGGAAATCCTTCATTGCTAATGTAGAAGCACTCTCGTTGGGTGCTCGGATTAAGGTGGGGAACGGGGAAAACACACTTTTTTGGGAAAACCCATGGCTTCCTAGAACAGATGGCTTCCTCATTATTTCTCCCAAACCAGTGTCGCACCTCAGGAAACAAACAGTTAGTGATTTTATTGATTCCAATTATGCTACTTGGAACATTCCTCTTCTGAATGAATGTCTTGTGAAGTATGATGCAGATTGTATTGCTTCTGTTCAGTTAGACCTATCTGCTAATGATTCTTGGGTCTGGCATTTCAATCAGAATGGGGAATACACTGTTAAATCGGGATATGAACAGCTTCAGTATTTAAATGTTCAGCAAGTGGCTTCTTCTTCTAATGATATTTCAACTTCCAATGTGTTTCGAAAAATCAAATCTCTGAAGGTCAGCCCCAGAGTTAAACTGATCGGTTGGAAACTATTACTTGCAATTACTCCTTGTCAAGCTAGTATTGCTAGGAGAATTGGTGGTTGTGATCGCTGTTTCTTTTGTGGAAATAAGGATACTATTATTCACTATCTCTTTCTTTGTTGCTCAGTGACTGGGTTATGGAGTAAGCTGGTGAATACTGATGCTTTGATAAAAAAGCAATGATGAGAACTGTATTGAATGGTTAAGATCTAAGATTGTCAGGTGGGATATAGATAGATGTAGGCAGGTTCTGAATCTGCTTTGGATCATCTACGATGCAAGAAACAAAGTAAAGCATAATCTTACTTTTGCTTGGTGGACAGTGATTGAAGCTAACAAGGCTTTTATTCTCCACTACCAAACTTTGCAGCAGGCTCCCCATCTGAAATCGAGTAAGGATTGTAGTTGGCAACCTCCTCCAGTCGGAGTCAGTAAGATCAGTTGGACGGTTGTTGTGAAGAAAGGTTCGCCCATTAAAGTGGGTGGGATTATTTGTGATTGCAAAGGAGTCCCAATGGCTGGTTTCTGTAGCCAAATGAAAAGCACCTGTGAGGTGCAACATGCACAAACCATTGCCATCAGACATGATATGGAACTTGCTCTTCGAGTAGGCAGCCATGCCATAGGCTATGATAATATGCAGGAATGGTTGGTCCTTATTATGGTTAAGAATGGTTATTTCAACAGGTTATGGACCTATGATTGTAATAGGATTAAAGCTTTAACTTCTCATTTTAGAATGATTGATTGGTCATGTAATAGTAGTTACTCTAATTTCCCTAGTTTCCTTATTGCTAATTTAGCTAGCCCTCAGCAGGACAGTGTGCGATGGTGGTTAGGCAATGATCTTCCTCAGAAGATTAAATCAGCTTGTATTTTGGATTTTGAAGATAGCTAAACCAGTCACTCTTTTGACTGATGTTTGGCTATTGTTTGGTGTCTGGTTCCTTATATATATATATATAACTTTGAATAAAAAAAAAAGACTATTAGGGTAACTTTATTGATGGTGCCATTATGGTGGCTTTAGATCACTTTTACTAGATCTATAATACCGCTAGGTATGAAAGAATTAACGATCATAGTGATAAGTTTCGAAAGAAAAAAAGAATCGTAGTAAGAATATTTTACAGTGGAGCGGTTTTCATGATGGTAATTGATCGTCTGAAAATGAAGGGGCGATGGTAGAGGGTAGTAGGTTAACCACGCCGCCGTTATTTTGCTTATATTCCGGTCTATTATAGTTTCACTTTATTTTATTTGGTCCATCCTTTTTCTAAAATTTCCCCACTTCCTTCCTATACTACCTAGTACCTAGTCCCCTTCCCGTTGTGAAAATTCAAAAAGTAACGGGAAACCAGGACAAACAATATTAGGAAGGTTGGTGGATTGATCATGATTGTACAATAGTATTTGTTTCTTAAAACAAAAAGTAATACTATCTTATTATTCCCAACCAACAAAATTTCTGATCCTATATATGAACATCAGCTTTCATTCGACAAGGAGGATAAATTATGGAGGAGCTTCTCATATATATATATATATCCTCAACTAGAACAAGGTTTCGGTAGTACTAATGTTTAAGTATATATTATAGAGTATCTTGACTTTGAGTATTTTCTTTTATCTTGTTATTCAAAGTTTTGTTCTAGTGGAGTGTTAGAATTAGTTGTCTATTACTATTAGTTGGAATTTAAATACCCATTCAATCTCACTATATAGACTCTGAAAAGATGATGAGAGATGTTATTTGTAGAATAATTGTAGATTTTTGTACTAAACAACCATTTGTAACCATTTATCTACAAATATATAAACATAAATGTACAAAAAAAAAAATCCGGGAAAAGAATATCAAGGAACTCCACAATCATAAGATTGATAGCTTATTAATGTTTGTTATGTAATAAAATATTATAGCTTAGTTATATAGTATACCTAGAAAACAACCACCAATTCTGGATTCACTTAGCACATGAGTAGCTTGAATGACATTTTAAAAACTGTAGGGTTTAGTTTAGGTAGTTGGCTAGAGTGTAGTGTAGTAGCTACTAGGTTGGTCTAGGAGAACATGTGTAATACTCCAGTATATAATATTAACACATGATGACAAGAAGATGGATGCGGCGGCCAACCCTATATATATAATCCGATAAAAGATTACTAGGTTAATAGAATCATAATATGTTCAGCGTACCGGTGGTTGTTTAATTATATAAACATTAACTTGTAATATCTCCCTTAAATCGAGTCTTTGATAGCGACTAACTCCTTAAACAAAACAATTTACAATGATAAAATGTCTAATAACGGGTTACATTCGGGACCCGTTGACATTTTAATAATATGGCTATATGCCCAAATTATAAAAAAAAAAAACCTCCTCAATTGCCACGTTTATTTTCGTAAAATCCACTCATAGAGCGCTACTGGATATATTCAATGTCAGTAGTTAAACTAATTGTGAGACTAGTTGTAGTCTCATACCAAATACAGAATGCATAAACTGACAGAGACTCAACCAGCAAACACACCCAATAGCCAGCCAGCTAGTCATAAACTCGATCAATCGAATGTGGTCCTTCTTTCCTACCCTATTACCGTCGATCGGTCTTTACTTTTTACATATTTTATTATGATGGTAAGTTCGTGGCTCGTGCGTGGCCTTTTGTTTGACATAAATATGAAAACTTTTCGTATAAGTTATATTATATATATCGAACTGTGGTCCTGTTATATTATACTATTTCCTATGCCGACTGACAAAATTGAACTGATGAATCAATGTAACTATCATGAAGCTAGTCAGGCAGTATATTGTAACAGCGGACAACAACTAGTAGTAGCTAGCAGTGTTATAGGAAGATGATGATAGTTGCAAACAAAAATAGAATCAAAACAAACAGACGATTCTGTATATCAATATTGATGTTTGTTCTGAAGTGAACTTGTTTCCTTCTAACCTGACCGATTGGATATACATAAGCATATTGTTGTAGTTGCGCGCGCAGTAAGCAGAGATATTCCTAATTATACTCTTATCAGTTTGGATGCAACCACAGACATAGAACAGATCTGAAACTTGCCTATTTCCCTTCTTGACTGTTAAAACGCCTCTTTTTTTTTTTTATATATATACGAGAGGATATCTTTTTTGTTTTTTTTAACCAAATGAAAATATGGATATTTGAATACGATGATGAATTATGATAGTATAGCTAAAAGAAAAGTTTTGCTTAAATGCTTCTCCACTCAAGTTGGCCGCAATAACCGGACATTTCTTAATTAATAATCTCACATGCTTAGCCTTTAGCTTTGCTACCTTTTTAACATTCCTTTTTTCCGAGTGTGCCGCCTCCCCCGACGACATCATTGCTGCTCTTTTGCACATTATTAATTAACCGATTAATTCATAAAATATTTAAGAGTTTTTGTTTTTTTTTTAAGAAACTTGTTATCCGCATAATATATTATCAAAAGGTGGCTAAAGGTCCCCGCCTGTTACAATTGTTTGGATCTTGAGCAACAAACATTTCAGCTTCAAGCTTACAAGCTTGACTAATAGTAGCACAAACATTAGATCTATCCCATAATTTCCACTCCAAAGACAGATTTGGACTCCTACCGCTAGGAAATTATTTTGGTAAACATTACATAACTGCAGTCTAATTGACATATTACAAAATACATCAGCTGAGTGATTAGAGAAGTGATGAGATTCTTCTTTGGCTCTCTTGATAATTTTCTCCATCTTTTCAAGCATTCCTTGATTGTTGATGAGCACCAGCATCTTCACTCTCCCTTTCCTAGCATAGATTTGTTGTAACCCATACCGAATAGTGTCAATGTCCACCAAGTCATCTGCTACATTGCTCCTTGATTTCCTGTTAAAAGCTAATTCCAGGTCACCCCAAAGATTCATAATTATACCACTCGAGATCATACTCATACCCATTCTACTTTTACAACAAGTAGACATTAGGAGTTCATCTTTATACAAGGAAGTGTGAATCTGGGAAACAAGAGGGGGAGTAATCTTAGTCATGCTGTACTGGTAAGCTTCGGTAAAGGCTAAGTTTGAACTGATACATTCAATCATGGCCATCTCATGATTGTGTCGAACCTTGTTTCTTGCATCATAAATTGCCCACATGAGGTTAATGACCTTAGCTACTTTATGTTTATTCCAATATTGAGACTTTGAAATAATCCAGTCTTGTATAGAGTTTTCACTGTGAGCAGGGAGGCTGTCAATATCCACAATGTTGTACCAGTAATCTCTAGAGGACCAACACTTAAAAATACTATGGGAATCAGTATCCTTATTGTCGCATAGGAAACAAGAATCTGATCCACCAATTCTTTTTGAGATGTTTGCTAGGCAGGGGGTAATTTTGCTAAGGAATTTCCAAGCAAATAGTTTGGCTCTCGGAGGCGACAAGGAGTTATCCATTTTCTTCTTGAGTTCAGAGTAGTGAGTCGTGGGATAGGACGAGCCTTCATTCCTATGGAGTTTAGAGAGTTTAGTATAACCAGAGCTGACTGAGTAAATGCCCGATTTGTTCCCTTTCCAGATCCAAGAGTCTTTTCTGGTAAGATCAAATTTTGTTCTCAAGATGTCGAGTCTATCAACAGGGTTGAAAGTCATCTCAATGAGGGCCAGATTCCAGGACAAATTAGAATCATTGAACAGGAAGTTAACCGTTTTGTTGTTGAAGTTCGAGTTTTGGTTTACTATAGGAGTTCTAGGGTTATTGTTTGATATCCAGGGATGCTCCCAAATCAGGGTATCTTCACCATTACCTATTTCTTTATGAGCTCCCAGCTTGATCACGTCTATAGAAGTCAAAAGAGAGGACCATATTGGGCTATCTCTTTTACCCTTAGTAGCCTGGAGAATGGTAGTATTGGGGAAGTACAAGGATTTTAGAGATTTGCTGACAAGGGTTTTTTCATTTGTGAGAATTCTCCAGATTTGTTTGGCTAGAAGGGCAAGGTTGAAATCCTCCACTAATTTAAAACCTAGTCCACCATGATCCAGATCTGAACAAATATGGTTCCATTTTTCCATCTCATCGTTTTCCTGTTACCTGAACCAGCCCACCAGTATTGGGAGCAAATGGAGCAAATTTTTTCAGTGATTCCTTTTGGCAGTTTAAAAAGAGACATAGTAAAGGTAGAAATAGATTGCAGAACACTCATAGTGAGAGTAGTTCTAGTAGCATGAGAGATAGGCTTATTCCACCCCTGAACTTTCTTCTGCATAGCCTCCACCAGATAACTGAAGGTCTAGTTTTTGTTTCTGCCAACCTTTAAAGGGAGGCCTAGATATTTTGTGAAATGAGGGACTTGTTTGATATTTAGGATGGATGAAAGGTCATCTTTTGTGGTTTGTGGGATTTTTTGACTAAAGACAATCTCAGATTTTTGAAGGTTGATTTGGTGTCCCGAGGCCTCAAGGAAGCAATCAAGGATAGCATGCAGGGCTTGCACATTTTCCAGAGTTGCCTTACCATAAAAGATAATGTCATCAGCAAATGCAAGATGAGAAATATGAGGGGCTTGTTTTGCAAGGCTGATTCCATCATAAGAGTTAGAATCCATAGAGTTGTTTAACATTATGGAAAGGGCTTCTTGGGCCAAGATAAAAAGGAAAGGGGAGATAGGGTCACCTTGTCTAATGCCCCTCTTTTGCTCAAAGACTTTTGTAGGGGAGCCATTAATGATAACAATTCCTTGGACTGAAGTAATACAGTTCATTACAGGGATTCTCCAATGGTCAGGAAAACCCATAGCTATAATAATATTGCTGAGAAACTTCCAGCTAAGTCTATCATAGGCCTTGCTCAGGTCAATTTTACACGAGAAAAGACCATTTTTCTTATCTTTGGAATTGGCTATTTTGTGGTGGAGTTCCCCTGCTAGAATAGCATTGTCTGTGATGAGGCGATTCTTGACAAAACCGGATTGATTAGGAGATATGATATGAGGTAAGATGTCTTGGATTGATTGGCCAGGACTTTTGTGGCTATTTTGTAGAAAAAATTACAGAGGGCTATGGGTCTAAACTTTGAGAGCAAGGTAGCTCCTTTTTCCTTTGGAATAAGGGCAATGAAGTAGTTATTGAGGTCATTAGGCAAGAGGTTTCCATGAAGGATGATAAGCACAATGGAAGTAACCTGATAACCCACATTAGTCTAGTATGTTTTGAAGAAGTTGCCCTTGAAACCATCCGGCCCAAGGGATTTGTTTGAACCCAATTGTCTGGTAGCTTCCAGAATCTCAGAGGAGGAATAGGGTTTAGTAAGCTCTTCTATCCACTCAGGGGATAAAATGTTTTGAACTGCTTGTAAGGGTTTTGTCATATCTTTATCAGGGGATAAAATGTTTTGGACAACAAACATAATGAGATTAGAAAGATACTAATAGAAAAAGTTAATTTAAATATTTGTGATTGTTTGTTTGTTTAACGGAAAAAAATAAGTTATCGGTTAACGGCCTTAACTAAATGGTCAATAACATTTAACTACTGATCAATAACTACCAAATCAATCTTTAATCATTGGTTATTGGTCCAATCACCGATTAAATTACACTAGTGATAGTGAATGATAATCCTATTTTCTAGTGGAAGATGAGAGTAATTTCTGTTTCTTGACAATAAAAAAGCTGTCTAAACAAATAGAAATTAACAGAATCATGCTCTAAAGCAAGCACCCCTCTATCAGCTTACAAAACTAATTTAGGTGGACCCAAGATTTATACTTTCAATTTTCAACCACAGTAATTCAATTAATGGACACAACTCTAATTGAACTTAGTTTTACAAGACTCTGAACAATATCAGTTTGTTAAGATAATGACTCAATCCGTTATGTTTCTTATGGAGTTAATTGGAAAGTTTCGTCTTCTGATTATTAAGTAGCTCATAAGAACTAAAACGGTGAGTTATAAAATCTTTTAAAGTTTCCAAAATAAAGGAGGAGTTAATGAGGAGTTTTAGAAGAGTTTTTAGCCGTTTCAATGTAGCTATTTATGGGGGTGTTAGTGGACCATTATACCTGACTTTATGTAACCTTTATGAGTTATGTTACGAGTTATTCAAGTGGGTAGTAAAGGGAGTCATCCTCAGCTATAAATAGGATTGTATTCCATGGTTCTAGACAACATGTCAAAATACAAGGGAAACACAATATCATTAGTTGGGGTTCAGGAAAATTTTCTTATGATCCTCTTGTAATCTTCCTGAAAATTTAGTGATCTCAGTGTTCTTCTTCTCCCGTAGATTATGCTTTGGGCCAAACCACGTTACATTTTGTGTCCTCTCTTTTATCTTCGTGCGAATTTATTATTTCATAACATCCTCACCGATCTTAACAAGTGGTATCAGAGCTAGGTTACAAAATTGTGAGAGATGATAGATATTAAATTCAATATCGAGAGGTTGAGCCGGCATGTGAGCTTCAATCATTGGAAGACTCATATTACGGGTTCTGATGAGAGAAAATCTTGTGACAGCTATTGAAGGTAAGTCTGAAACCATGACAGATGATGCATGGGTTACCCTTGATCGCAAAGTACGGTGTACAATTCATCTTTACTTATCTGAGTCCATGCTCGATGAGGTGGAAGATCAGACCACTACGAAGGGATTGTGGGATAAGCTTCAAGCTACCTACATGACAAAGAGTGTCACGATCAAGATAGTGCACTGGTGTCACCTACAAGATTGTCGAATGAAGGAAGGAGATAACCTAAGGGCACATACTGATGAGTTCATGGCCATTGTTTCAAGACTAAAGAAACATGTGTTGTTGGGAGATGATTTTTGGGCATGTGCCTTGCTTTGTTCTTTACCGCCCTCGTATGATCATTTCAGAGAGCTTCTCTTGAATGGTAAGACCCCGATGCTCTCTAAGATAGTTGATCACTTGATCTCCAAGAACACGATGGACACTCGTCGTGGGCCCAAAGGTGAGTCATCGTCAGGTGATGGAAATGCTTTGACTGCTCATGGTGGCAAGAAGAAGGAGAAGGGTAATATGAACAAGGTGAAGTGCTATAATTTTCATTGTCGTGGACATTATAAGCGTGATTACCCATTGTTAAAAGATGAGGAGGAGAAACCCAAATGTGTTAATGCTAGTTATGTTGAAGATTATGGAGTATTGGTTGTTGGAAGGACCCCAAGATCTGACCGGTAATGGATTTTGGACTCTGGTTGCATTTATCATATTTATTATGGTCGCTCCATGTTCTTTGACTCCAAACCCATTAATGGGGAAGTGGTGCATCTGGGGAACAATGAGCCTTGTGCGGTTGTTGGCCTAGGAGGGATCAAGCTGCGTACATATGATGAAGAAATGTTTGTTTAGAAAATGTGAGACACGATCCTAAAGTGTCATAAAATTTATTGTCCATGGGTGTTTTGGATCTTGAAGGGATGAGCTTTTCGGGAACGGATGGAGTGATGGTAGTTTCCAATTGGAATACGGTATTCATGAAAGCGAGGTTGATGAATGGGTTGTATGTGTTAGAAGTTGACACGGTGTACAACGGGACCGCTTCATGCACTTTGAGTTTTTGAGCAAGTTTCACTCGGTTGGAGGAGAGAGAACGTTCATGGCGTCTTGGTGAAGTTGAAGGATTGATCATTAAGGGGGAAAATTGTTAAGATAATGAGTCAATCCGTTACGTTTCTTATGGAGTTAATTGGAAAGTTTCATCTTCTGATTATTAAGTAGCTCATAAAAATTAAAACGGTGAGTTATGAAGTCTTTTAAAGTTTCCATAAATAAAGGAGTTAATGAGGAGTTTTAGAAGAGTTTTTTAGCAGTTTCAATGTAGCTATTTATGAGGGTGTTAATGGACCATTATACCTGACTTTATGTAACCGATCAAGGAAGGATCTAGTTATTTACCTGATTTTGTTTAATATATTATTTCCTTGTTACTTTTCTTGTTTACGGGTTGTTAGCATATCTATACAGATATTATCCTTTGTTATTATTTTTTAGATATTTTACTAGATATTGTCCTTTCACAGTTAAGTTCTAGGAATGCCTATTTATTAGAGTTTAAGGAATTGTTAGGATCATCAATTGATAAAGTTATTTCTTTCCTATCTTCCTCTCTCTATTGCGTATATCTATATCTCTCTCCTATTT
Source organism: Limonium bicolor (assembly GCA_023374045.1). Classification (NCBI taxonomy): domain Eukaryota; kingdom Viridiplantae; phylum Streptophyta; class Magnoliopsida; order Caryophyllales; family Plumbaginaceae; genus Limonium; species Limonium bicolor. The sequence goes on along the minus strand of CM041778.1, from coordinate 76,784,305 downwards.
TTCCCTACTTCTCTCACTTGGTCTCACGTCTGATTATTTTGTTCTTCCTCAATATCGGGCCTTTCTTAGCCGACTTCCCCATCCGGCACCTCCTATATGGCACATTGGTGCTTTCATTGAGAGTATCAACACTCGCCAGAAGAGGCGGCCTGAGAAAGGACTACCTAGGAAAGAGCTACCTAAGAAGCAGAGTGAAGTCGCCTAGAGTAAAAGCCGCTCGGAGTGGGCGGCTAGAATAGGCCAATGAGGGCGTTGGCACTCAAAGGGGAAGACAATGTAACACTTCTACATTGGGAGTGAGTGGGGTTTGGTCGTGGTTCTTAAGTGCTAGTGGCTCTCCTTCCTATTGGATTGGTTTTTTGGGAGGGTTCTTCACTTGGGCCATTATTGGGTCTCACTACATACTCTCACTCATGATTTAAGTGAATGATCAATGTTGTACTATTAATAGTATTGGTCTCATCAGTAGAAAAAATATACGACTACAAGGTTAACCGATAAAACCGAACCGAACTAAATGTTAACCGGTCTAAACAGAATGGTAATTGCTAAAGCCGAACCAAACTAAAGATTATCCAGTCAAAACAGAATAATAATGAATTTTAATTTTAGAAAACCAAATTAATGATCTGGTTAACCAATTTATTAAATGGAATGTTAAATCAAATTAAATTTTAAAAACTAAAACGGATAAGACGATTAAGCTACCGTGAACAGCCTAACATTGCATATTAAAGCTTGATTAGAGCAATATTCTCGAACGCATGTTAATATATCCTTCATTTTATTAATCCCTTTCCCCGACACTGAATGTGGACCATTTTTCCACTACTCGTTTGTTAGATTCAAGAATAATCTTTCGATCCCGATCGAGGTAGGTTAATTTGATCGTATATAATTCTCACCAATTAATTGGAAGTAAATTATATATGCAATGCGCGAAACGAGTGAGTACGTCAGTCACATTTGCGTGAGATATGTGTACAGCTCATTCAACAAGGTTATATTATTCGATTCCATCTCCATTACCCGGAGTGATATATGTATATACTATGAATTCCGTTGACCCGATTTGCTTATGATTATGTTTTGTATTCTATCATATAGGAAAAAAATAATAAAAATAAAAAAGCGTTTCTCTTTTTCTCGATAAGATTCCATTTGCACCCTCGAACTTCCTCTAATGTCGAACTTATCAGCATTTTCTTGGTTGGTAAAACGACGTAGCGTTACTTCTAGCCTTCTACCGTAGTTTTACTCGTATAAATATATCGTCCAAGACGTGTCCGATAGCAATATCATCCATACACAATGCACCAGTAAAAATTATGAACGAAGTTGTGATTGTTCCCTGAAATGACGGTTCTAATTAATATGTACCACATATGAAATTTTACAAGTGCGATTACTTACGTGTCGTTGGCTTGGTAGGCCATCGTGTTTTGCTTGTTTTTAGTATATGGTTACATTACACTTACCCTACGATTTGGGGTAAGCATACCTTTAATTTATGCACGAGCCAAGAGGAACAGACGTACATGGAAAATTAACAGAGGTTACTTTTTCTTCATCATCTACTTACTACTTGGGTGTTTTTTTCTTTTTTAATGAAACTTCAGCTACTTAAGTGTTAATTCCGCTAAGAACAACTTGAAATTTAATTTGCTTCTAGAAGTGGTTTGTTACGTGCGCATACTCATTTTCGTGCCGCATTAATTATGATGCGGAAGAAGTAGTTACAAAACGTTAATTTTGCTTAACGTGAGGTTAAGATGAAAAGTCTATTTGAGCGTAGGGATTTCTACTTAGATAAATTTTTGCCGATGGCCAGCATGCGAGAACATGTTGTAGCAAAAAATAATCGTAACAGAACATGGACACAGTACAAAAGCCATGACTACTACTTTAGTATCACAGGAGCCTAGCATCTCCCAACTCCTTAGCACAGGTTCTGAATTGTCCCCAGAAAGTCCTTTTCTTTCTTGCACCACTATCACCTGCATCTTGGTGGCAGGGGTCTTTTATAAGGTTTGAGGGTCCAAAGATGAAATTATAAAATTTGGTATATTGTTCGATGTAACCAGCCCAGTTGACCGTGGTTATTCGGCCCGTGTTAGGAAAGGCCCAACTTAGTTATCGGAATATGTTTACAATAATTAATTCTTATTTGTTTAACGTTAAGTTTGTTAGGATATTTTCTTGATTTATTAGTTATTAGATATTATATTTTGTTGTTATCTTTTCCCTTAAATATGGCTAGTTAGTTGCTAGGCTCATATTATTTATTTGTAACATTGGATATTATGAAGATCAATAAATAACATAACCTCAAATCCCCTCAACTCTATCTCGTCTCTCTACCCTCCACTCCCTTCCTCCACAAGTCTTATCCCCACTCCCTTCTATCTCTGGTTACATTGGTGCTTTCATCATCCCGACCTCACTTCCTCTACCTCTATTCTTAAATTCCCTATCCGTCCAAACTACTATCACTATGCTTCATTAAAAAAAAATCCCTAAAAAAATCCCTCGCTACCTATTTCTACTACTCTGCAACTACAAAAAAATTGCTATGTACATGATGGGACCAATACTGGTTTGGTTCACCATCCAACATCAAATGCACCTGTCTACATCTTGGGACCAATTCAAGCTCGTCGTGCAGGAACGTTTGCCTTCGAGAGTCCGGAGGGTTCCCTGCACAAACTAACATAGACAACGACATTGGCTAAGTAGACCGAAGCATTTGAAGCCTTACAATCCCGGGTTCCAAATCTATCTCTTGCCAGTGCCCTCAATTGCTACGTTTCCGGCTTAAGAGACGACATCAGACGCGAAGTCCTTCTACTGAAACCAATCACCCTCATGTCAATAGTTGGTTTGGCTCGTTCATTCGAAGAGAAACTCGCCGCCGCCATTTCTACCCGCCCTTCGGTTCGGTCATCATATAGCGAACCGCCTGTGCCACCGCCATCGGTTACGACTTCGCTGTCAGCTTCCCCAGTCGCCCCCACGACGCCAACCACCGCCCCCGCCTCATCCGATCCCGCCCGGACTTCCATCTGTCGTCTCACTCCGGAGGCCTTGGCCCGCCAGGAGAAGGGTTTATGCTACAACTGTGATGAGCGTTTTGTGTCAGGTCACCGTTATAAAACCCGTCAATTTTTCTTATTGGTTGCTGAGCTGTCCAACTCCGTTAACGAGCATATTCCCGAGCCGGATATTTCCTCCTCTGATGCGGCCGACTTCGCCTCACCCGTCAACTTTTCGTTATTTCCGCCTTGAGGACAAGGACACTTTTGAAGGGGGAGGAAATGTGACCAGCCCAGTTGATCGTGGTTGTTCGGCCCGCGTAAGGAAATGCCCAACTTATTTATCGGATTATGTTTACAAAAATTAAATTCTTATTTGTTTATCATTAAGTTTGTTAGGATATTTTCTAGATTTATTAGTTATTAGATATTATCTTTTATTGTTATCTTTTACCTTAATTATGTCTAGTTAGTTGTCGGGCTCATATTATTTATTTGTAACATTGGATATTATGGAGATCAAGAAATAACAGAACCTCAAATTCGCTCTGCTCTATCTCGTCTCTCTTATCTCCTCCCCCTTCCTCCGCAAGTCTAATCCTCACCCTCTTCTATCTCTGGTTACATTCGAACATTATATATTATGTATTATTGTAAGTAACGGCTTATACACTAATTGTTTCACCCGTTTTTTTCCTTTTCTCACCACCAGACAAGTGCCTACTAGATAGCATCTTGTAAATATAGCAAACTAATACAAAGAAACAATATCACCTGATCAATGAAGATATGATAGTCCCCTCGCGCCTGAAAAAAAATTTGCAAGTAGATCCAAAACCTATATTGTACGGTGATAAAATAGAAAAAATCTTAGAATAATAATTGAAATTCAATCCAAAATTGTAAAGCCACAGAGGAAATAGAAGCTAAAGACAAAAATATAAAAACTATATTAAAGATAACAAAAGAATAAAAATCATACCTTAACAATCAGAGTAAGGAATATAGCTGTTACTGGATTTTTACAACTCATTCAAATAATATCTCACCGAAGAATATATTTTTAGAAGTTGGGACATGTTTAGGAACCCTTGCTAGAAAACTTGTAGGGAATGAATGAAAATTACTATAGTGAAGTTCAATTGCTATTTATAGGACATAAAGAATTAACCGTTAAATCTAAAAGGCATACGTTGGTTGCAATGTTCAAAATATTTCCTTAAATTATGAATTAATTGTTACAATTATGGAGCGTTACGACGTATAAAGAAACAAAGAGGTTTAATTATGTACTAATAATGAAGAGTAATTATTTCGGAGAAAGAATAATGAAGTGACAATAAGTTTTTTTAGTGATTTATTATTGAGACCTTCTAATTTTAATTAATTAGCTTTAGTTATAAGAGAATAAATATAATAAAATTTGTTGATTATTTTTTTCAACGACTCAACCATCCATAACAAATAATATTTTTTCACAAAATTATTATTAATCATTTAGTTGGTGAAAAACTAATACTCAATATTAGAATAAATTAATATCAACATTATATAAATATATCTATAATTTTTTAACTCATTTTTTAGGCTCCTAAAATTCAGAGCCCTGGCGGCTCCTACTTTGCCATCCCTAAACGGCCTTGGTTGGTGGTCATCACCACTTCCACCCACAGTAGATCTGAATTCTCGAACAGTACTCTGTTCCTGGTGAACCAAATGTTCTAAACAGCGAACATGTAGGCAAGTTCTTCATAGTATCTTGACGAAAAGATAAGAAGGTCTATTAAATATAAGAGTGAATACAAGATTTGAAAGAGCTAATGACCTTGGTGTGAACTGAAGAATATACCTAGAACATTGCTTAACTATCAGACCATCCGCTTTGAGTATCAGAGGCGGATGTGAAGGGGGCTAGGGCCCCCCGGAATTTTTAAAAATTTGTAAAATGCGTTTATGTATTTTTTAAAAATGTAATATAATATAATGTTTTAAAGAATAATTTGTGAATAATTTTTTAGCCCCCTAACCAAAATTCCTGGATCCGCCACTGTTGAGAGAGTTGGCTCGAACACGAAATCCTGACATTGTGATTATTGTGGAACCTCGCATTAGTGGTGTTGTGGCTGAATCTGTGTGTGCAAAACTTGGCTTTGATAATAGTTTTAGAGTGGATGCTGTTGGTTTCAGGGGAGGGATTTGGCTGCTCTGGAAAACCCTATTCAAATTAATATTATTGATAGTAATTGTCAATTTATTCACTATAAAATTAGAGTCGGTCATCTGTTTTTTCTGCTCTCTGCTATCTATGCTTGTCCTGTGGCTAGTATTCGTAACCATCTTTGGAATTGCTTGAATTTAGTGCAACCTGTGAACAACATCCCCTGGATAATTGGAGGGGACTTTAATGCTACCCTCCTTCCATCTGATAGGAATTTCTCCTCTGCACCAAATCATGGGGTTGATAAAGATTTTTTAAACTGGCTTCATAGCAGAAGTTTAATGGAGATTTACTCTGTTGGAAATCGTTTTACATGGTCTAACGGGAGAATTTGTGCTCGTCTTGATAGAGTTATTGGAACGGTTGAGTGGACAAATCTTTTCCTTGAAGATGTTACTTATGTTCTTCCTAGGTTCGCTTCTGATCCCCTATCCTTCTGAATTTTTCTCCTTCCCGCCCTCCCCAACCTAGGATTAAAATGTTCAAGTACCTAGCGGCCTGGGTTACCCACCCAGAGTTTGCTCATACTGTTTCTTTAAATTGGAAAAAAGATGATCCTCTTAATGAGGCGATAGAATTTTTGGGTGAGTAGTTAAATTCCTGGAATAGAAATGTCTTTGGGCATATTATCTTGAATAAAAAAAGAATTCTAGCTAGGTTGGCTGGTATTCAAAAAGCCATTGATGCTGGTGTTGGTAGTCACCTTGTTAACTTAGAAAAGAAATTGACTAGAGAGTTGGATGTTTGGTTACAAAGGGAGGAGATGTTATGGAAACAGAAATCTAGGGACCAATGGATTAGATTGGGGGACAAGAATACCACATACTTCCATGTAAGGACCAGGGTTAAAAGGCAAAAATCACGTATTTATAAACTCTTAAACTCAAGTGGAGAATGGGTGACTGAGGACTTAGAGCTCAAGAAGATGATGGTTAAGTACTTTCAGTCTCTATTTAGTGCTGGTGATGAATCTTAGATGGGTAAAATGGGGAATTTTTTTGAGCCTTTGGATCAGACCATTTAAAGTGATTTATCAAAACCTGTTAATCTTGAGGAGATTTCTAGAGCAGTCAGAAGTATGGGTGCTTTTAAAGCACCAGGGAAGGATGGTTTCCCTGCCGGATTTTATCAAAAATTCTGGCCTTTAGTGGCACCTGATGTTATGCGGTTTGTTAAGAAGTGTTTCCTAGTCCAAAAAGTAGATGTTGCTTTGAACCAAACCATATTAACCCTTATTCCAAAAATTGAACAACCCACGATGGCAACTCAATTTAGACCAATTTCCTTATGCACAGTTCAATACAAAATTTTAGCCAAAGTAATCTCAAATAGGCTGAAACCATATATGCCACTTTGGGTTTCGAGCAGTCAGAGCAGTTTCGTTCCAGGCAGGTGTATAGCTGAAAATATTATTTTGGTCCAAGAAGTTATCCATTATATGCAAAACACAAAGGCCAAGGAAGGTTGCATGGCTATGAAATTAGATCTTGCTAAGGCTTATGACAGATTATCATGGGCTTTTATAGATGATACTTTGGGCTGCCTAGGGTTACCGAATAGCCTGAGGTCCTTAATTATGAGCTGTATTACATCAGTTTTGTTTCAGATTTCTTGGAATGGTTCTTTGTCGGAATCCTTTTCTGCAGGTAGAGGGGTCAGACAAGGAGACCCCCTCTCCCCCTTTATTTTTGTGTTGTGCATGGAGCGTTTTTCCCAACTATTCTCAATAAGGTGAACTGCAAGGAGTGGAAACCTATCACTCTTGGCAGGAAAGGTATTTCTATATCACACTGTTTTTTTGCTGATGATATTGTTCTGTTTGGTGTGGCTTCCCCTAATCAAGTTAAGGTTATGCGTGATTGTGTTGCCGAGTTCTGTGAGGCTTTAGGGCAAATTGTTAGCTTGGATAAATCTTCTATCCTCTTATCAAAGAACACCAGTGCTGAGAGGGCTAGGATTATCAGCCTTGAGTCGGGTATTCCTATTGCAACAAATTTTGGTAAATACTTAGGTGTCTATTTAAAACATGGGAAATCTAGTGATTTTAATCATGATCTAATTCTGTCCAAGATCAGGGACAAACTAGCTGGGTGGAAATGCAAAACCCTCTCCATGGCGGGTCGCATTACGTTAGTTAAGAGTTGTATTGCCTCTATACCGATATATGTTATGTAGTTCCAAATCCTGCCTGTTGGTATCTGTGATAAAATAGATAGGCTATGCAGAGATTTTGTTTGGGGGCATGAGATGGGGAAAAGGAAGTTACACGATATTGGGTGGGAGACGTTATGTAAACCAAAAGTGAATGGAGGTTTAGGACTTAGGGAATCGAGAAAGATGAATGTGGCATGTTTCGGTAAGATTGTTTGGAAACTAATCAGTGATAACAGCAGTTTTTGTAAAAGTGTTTTGTTGAAGAAATATCCAAATCCAGATATTAAAAGATGTTCTACAAACTGGAGAAACATACAGAAATGTGGAAGTCTCTTGGAAGAAGGGCTCAGCTGGACGGTAAGCAATGGTAGGAAGGTTAGATTCTGGACTGACTGCTGGGTGGGTAACTATACTTTACAATCTATTTCGATCTGTGAAATCCCTCAACAGGATTTAGACTTATCTGTAGCGGACTATTGGTCCCAAGATTCTGGATGGATCTGGGATAGATTTGAAAATTTTCTTCCCATTGATGTTATTAGTTCTATTCGTAGTATTCTGATTTTTCCTGATAGGGAAGATGATTTCATCCATTGGAAATATGAACCAAGTGGAATCTATAGTGTGAGGTCTGCATATCGATTTTTATCTGCTCATAATATGAATCGGATTCAACCTGTTTCTATAACAATGTGTTTAAAAGTATTTGGAGACTGCAGGTTCAAGAGAGAATTAAAGTATTCCTTTGGAAAGTTGGACACAACAAACTGATGACAAACACAAGGAGGGCAGCTATGGGGTTTACACTGGACAGCTCTTGCCACTATTGTGGAAATGAAGAAACAACTCTACACATCCTTCGCGATTGTCCAATTGCGAAGAGGATCTGGCTCAAAATTCTCCATTCAGTTTCAAGAGACGACTTCTTCAAGAATGATATGCCGAAGTGGTTCTTAGAAAATATTACACTGAGTGGACATTTCCTCATCAGAGGAAAAGAAATTTAGTTTTGCTTTAGTTTGCTATAAATTATGTGTTGGAGAAATAGCAAAGTTTTTACTAATGAGAACCGCATCTTTCTCCCTTTCAAACAGATCATCCTCGCCTGTCTGGAACATAAAAGAGCCTGGCGAATGATCAAGGAGTTTCACCCATACTGATGCAGCGCAGTGAAAACACCCGGAATGGTGGTCAAGATGTTTGGAAGCCTCCTCCGGAAGGCTGTCTGCAAATTAACATCGATGGTGCATTTAGTCCAATTGGAGGTAATGGAACAGCCGGGGGGATATGCCGTGATCACAAAGGAGAGTGGGTAGCTGGTTTCACAGCTACATTTGAGAGACAGAGCGCCTTCCACTATGAGCTTATGGCTCTGAGATATGCCCTGCTTCCGACCAGAGGAAAAGAAATGCAAAATATCATCATATGCACAGACTCGACATCTCTGGTTGAATACTTCAACAATTGCCCGACCAACTTCCAGTTTCGCCCCCTCATTAGTGACTGTAAAAAACTTAGTAGGCATTTTCAGAATTTTCAATTAGTGTATACGCCCAGAAGTTGTAATATTCTAGCAGATAAACTAGCCAAACTAGGTTTGAATAGGGAGTTGGGGTTCAACATTCTGAATTCACCTCCTCACTGTATCATTCCTCATCTTACTGAGGATATCAACTCATTACGATCTATAATAGATTGAGGGAAACCCTCCGTTTTTTCGACCAAAAAAAAAAATATCCTTCAAATTTTCTATTATCGCTAAAGGGAAATTATGTATATGTTTAAATGTTTTCCATTGTGAGCAAGAATATTGTTGAACTGAATATGGTATTTTTGAACCGATATATATCATCCAAATTCTATATCTCCTTCGTTATAAACGAGATGCTGGTTTGTCCGATACAGTGTAGATGTGTCCTCTATCCTCTGGACAGTGTCTAGATCAACCCACATTGCCGTTCCTAGCTACCTCTATGGGTGTTACATGCTCAACTCAAGAGAATCATTGCCCCGCTACCTCCTACTCTAAAATCTATTCTTGGTGTCATGTCATGTTAAAATGAATTTTTATTATTTAAAAAACTCTAAGTATCATTCCCTACATAACAATATATTAACATTTTTTCTTAATTAACAACCAATTAACTATATCATTATTTAGATTTTTAGAAAATATTAAAAAGAAAGACAACATATATAAGTCTATTAATCACCGCTAATTACGAGACCTTATAATCAAAACCGAATGGCCTATGTATACATCCATATATACAACATTCTGCTACCAATGATGTAATGTACTAACGTTCCTTTGATAAATTCTGCATGTTAATAATTATGTACCTCATATACCCAAACCACGTTCCAGACAACCAATAACATTTATTTTGTTACATAAATACGTACAATCCAACAATATCAACTAATAATCGATATAATGCAATGCAAGAATGTACTGTACTAGCCCCATCTGGAAGGTCTTAATGGGGTTCGTGATCTGGTGGATTATGGCTCTCGTCGTTGCATTTTTGATGGTCTTACCACATCGATTTCTTCCCGGTGGCTCCTTGGTAAGCCAGGGGTGAAATACCCCAAACCTTGATATGTTGTCAAACACTTAAACTATGGTATGTAAAGGCTAAAAAGGGCCTTAGAAACATCAGTGAACAATTTAAACCATAGTAAATGCAATAAAGCACTAAGATACAGTTTGAGCAAAAACATGCTCTAAGCTATGAGTGAACTTGGTTAGGACCCAAAGAGCCTACCAAGACTAAATAATATTCAATTGTGATTTAATAAGGCTAATTAAGTCCTTAGGAAACCTTGGTAGGCAATGAAACCAAACAAAACATAAATAAATACCTTAAGGTCAATATGGGCTAAAATGTGCTCTAAGCTTGGGATAAATGTGTATAAGACCTAATGGTCATAAATATACCTTATTTATATGTTAATGAACATATTAAATCAATTTCTAAAGAAAACCAAGCTTGAAAACAAGTTAAAACACAAAATGTGCTTTAAGGAGTCTTAAAGCACGTTTTTGAAAAAATTGTCTTGTAAATGAGTTTTGAATGGCTAAATGTCCATCATTACTCTTTAATTAACATGTGTACTATATAGTATCACATTTGGAAGTCTATATCAATGGGAAATCAAAAATTTCACTTCTATGTGCCTTGTTTTTGTGAATAGTGATTTTTATAAGCTAGTTTGTAACATATGTTATCATAAGTAATTAAATTGGCCAACAAAGACTATAATACCCTTAGTGATATAAAGGGGGCCGGTTTTTGTAGTAATGAGTCACCAAACATGTTAACTTGTTAAGTAAATAAAGATGACTCATAGGTTACTATTTGCTTTAAGTTATAAATATCTTCAAAAAGCAAAACCAATCTCATTTCTCTCATTTCCTTCTTCATTTCACACGGTTCCACTCTTCTTCAATCTCTTCTTCTTGTTCTCTCTCGGTAATACACCAACACCACCATTAACTCCATCTTTGACCTCTTGTAAAATCTAGCTCACTTATCCAAATCAAAAACAAACACCACCAATCTCTTCCTCTCATCAAGCTCTTCAATTCTATCCTTTCAAAATCCCAAGAGCTCCATTTCGGTGCCAAGAGGAATCACCATGGGAGGAGCTTGAGCTTGTGTTTCTACATATTATTACTTCCTTTGCCTCAAGGTAAGGAAACTCAAAGAAAAATGAAGTTTCCTCCATGTTTTTACCTTGACCGAAAATCACCATTAATGGTGCTCATTGTGTTGCTTTGTTCTAGCTCCATTTGAATCTTTCAAGGACTTGGTGGAGTCCTCTTTTGGTAGATATTCCAATTCCCTTCAAAGACCAAGGTAAAACAACTATCTTAATGCTCTTTGAACAATGTAAAACCTAGGGTTTACAATGAGATTAAGCTTGGAGCTTGAATACTCATCACATTGTTTGTGTAATGTTTAGAAGTTGACAAGCAACTAAGCTTAGCCGATTTTTAAACAAAGAAACAAGAAAGAAGTTTGTGAGGAAAAGGAGGTAAATATGCTATCTCAATGTGGTTTAATGCCTTAGGAGAAATGAGCTTATAATGCTTGCTAAAACTACCTAAAGAGCAAATGGTGAATGACTTAGTAAAGTGTTCTCAAGGAGACTAGTAAAAGAACATATGTCTTGGTGTGTGTAATTGCAGGTCAAAGGCTTATATATTGTGGAAATTCAGTGTTTAAGGTTTAAGCAATTTAAGGGCCTAAGAGCCATGCATTTAAGGGCCTAAGAGCCAAGCAATTTAAGCTTATGCACTATATTGTGATGTAGTGCTAAAGGTGTGAAGTTTGTGTATAAAATGTGTTTGATGGATTTTAGGTGTTCTTGAATGAAATAAGGTAAAAACCTAAGTGTTTGGATGTGAGTATACACAAGAGAAGCTATGGCCAAATTTGGGAAAATGTGTAAGAAGTTCTAAGTGTTTTAAGTAAGTTTTGGTGAACTAGGAAGTGTTAAAGGTGAATAAATGTTTACTTGAGAAGAAAACATGTATTAAGGTGATTTAGAGTGATGCAAGGAATTAGGTATTATCTTGGAAGTTCTAGGAATTCAATGTGTGTTTTGAGAATGTATTTAAGTCTTGGAGAAGTTTGTTTAAGGTTTAGGAATGTTGATGTACAAGGAAGAAGTGATGTTTAGGTAAGATGTGAAAAGGAGATTTAGTTAGTAAGAAAAGAATTTTGGGGATGATGTTAAGGTGTAGAGGAAACCCTTTGGTATAGTGGTCATTATTGGTGAAATACCACTTAGGAATCTTAAGGAGGAAACATTCCAAATGCTAAGAATTTTGTAAGGAATTTGTGAATGATAAGATGGTTTTGGTGTGTGATTTGGAGAGTTTAGTACATGGCTAATGATGTGTTTGAAGTGCCCAAATGAGGTTAGGACATATTAGGATATATGAGGTGAAGTTTGGAGTTAAATGGGTAATGGAAAATAAAGGTCTGGGGCAGACCGACCTTGCGACCGAACTTGCCAAGGTCGGTCGAGCCCAGTTTACCCTGCGAGAATTGGCTTCTGGAATGGACCGACCTTGGGGACCGGACTTGCAAGGTCGGTCGGGCTTGTATTTTGTGTACGGATTGAGTTACTGGAATCGACCGAACATGGGACCGGACTTGGCAAGTTCGGTCGGGCTGAATTTTCAAGGGGAAGAAACTCTCTGGAATGGACCGACCATGCGACCGAACTTGCAAGGTCGGTCGAAGTAGAAAATTTTGACGGAAATATGTTCTGGAATGGACCGACCTTGTGCAAGGTCGGTCGGTAAGGTCGGTCGGACCAAAAATGTTGTTTAAGGTTATGAAATGATAGGTAATGATGGGGATTGATTAGTAATGATGTTATAAGGTTGTTTAAGTCATGTTAGGTGAGTTATAATGACAATTTAGTGGGGGAAAAGATGTATTAAAATGTAAAATTAAAACAAGTTAAAAAGTGAAGTTATGTAACTAAGTTAACGGGGAAAAGTTAAGCATTAGACATTAAATAATCATGCTACCCGATGTTAAAAAAGTACATGTAATGTTATCAGTTGTTCGAGAATTGCTCGAGGAACATAAGTGGACGTGGTAAAGTGGACTCCGGTGACAAGTATGGTTTTCTTGCAACCTGTGTCCTACCGGATTACACCGGCTTGTATGCCAATGTGTTTTTCTGTATTTGCCACGTTATAAGATAAATCATGAAACGAGTTTACAGTCGTTATTGTTGTTGTGTGTTACGTGCCGATACCAGTAACCTCTAATGCGCATGAAGGGCTAGTTAACTACTATTGGGTAAACGTAAGAGAACGGTATCCGGTAATAACGTTTCCGACCTAAGGAACGTTCTAACCACGGTGTGCGTGAGTTAGTCATGTGATGTTTGTGTGTGATGTTTGTGTGTGAATGTATGACTCTCCCTTCCCTTGTGTGTGTCTAACAAGACTTAACCCAATGTTGTGATTGTTTAACTAAGTTCAATGATGAACTTCTGACAAGTGCTAACGGGGGAAGTGAGGAGTCCGGTCTGTTCCGGCCACGCGTGTGAGTAGGGGGTCGTTGTCATAGCAGGTTCGATCCTCTCCGTATGTTTATGGTTGTTTTCCAATTTGGTTCCCAACCTTCCCTTAGCTTAACCAAGGCTATTACTGACCACGTCGGGCCACAGGGGCATACTATGTTATGTTTGTTCGGTGTGCTTGGATCACTATATCCGAGACACCTTGTGTTAAGTTATCCGTTCATTTAACGACGGTAACGAGTTATGTAACGAGCTTATCATGAGACTGGCAACATTCTCTAGGCTCACCAGTGTATTAACAATGTTTGGGTCGGTTCCTAAGAGGACCGTTCCCGTTATGTTATGTGATGTTGTTGTAAAGCAATTCCTATTGCGATTTATCATGTGCACGTCGATACGTGAAAGTTGTTGTTATGTTTTGTTTGTGAGGAATGTTATATGTTGTAAGATATGGAGTGTGTGGATCATGGAAATGAATCCCAGTTTGTGATAAGAGGCGTTTAAGGATAACCCGATTACTGGGTAGTTGTCGTCTATTAAGGAAGTAGCTCCATTAGAGGAGGAACACTCTAGGGATAATGAATACCATGAGTGAAATATCAAGTAAGGATGTATTATCCGTTTGTTGAGCCCATTGAGGCGAAATGTTATGTTGTGTTTACAGTTGCATGCATGATCTAAATATAATCAATCGCATGCTAAGACGACAATTAGTTGTGCGGCCCGGTAGCATGTGGGCTGCGGGATTACCATACCAGCAAAGGTGCTGAGCCCTTGGGGGCCACCCTTTCTCTTCTTTTCCTATTTCAGGTACAGAGAGCTGGAAGCCGTTCGAGAGTAGGACGGGGTGGTAGATGTAGTTCATGGGTAATCGTTTTAGTTGTATATATACAGTAGGCGTAGTAAGACCGAAATTGTTATCGGCATCAGTTGTGAATACTCGGTACAGTTGAAAGGTGTATGTTGTTATTGTTGTTAATGGAAAGGGATAGTAATGTGTCGCTCGAGAATTTAGCCCATCAGACCGGTACAATGTATATGTATTAGCCTTGTTAGCCACGTGGGTGGTTAACGACGTGTAACACCAAGAAGTTAAGTAATGTGTTGAAGTTTGTTTTCCGCTGCAGTTTGTTGTTAAGTGTGTATGTTGTTGGGGGTGTTACAAAAAGTGGTATCAGAGCGAAGTATCGCTCTGATGACTGAATTACCGAGCTTAGGAAGTACCGAGTTAGGATTTAAGTACTTTGGGTTAAGGGTTGAGTGATAGCGTGAGAGATACGCTAGATAGGAATTTCCAGTGTGTACTGAAACCTACAATATCCATCCCACCCTCCACAATCCCTGTTTTATAACTTGGGCAACAACGCCAGAGAGATGGAAGTCCACTCTACTCGGGAATACCCGATCTGGCTGTTATTAAATACCTCTAAAGGTACGGAGAACCTGTCATACGGTAGATCCCGAAAACTGGAATCCCGGAGACGGCCTCCATCTGAACATGTTAACCGCATTTAATAGCGAAGAATGAAGGATTTTGTGTATAAGAGAATAGAATTTCCGGCAACCTGGGTCGACATGCAGAGTAGTCGAGAGTAACCAGCTTGCAACGCACCGACCGTGCAACAGGCAAGAAGTCTATTAGTGAAACCCTAGACGAGTGTCTACGGGACCACAGTTGATAAATAATACACGAACGGTTGTACCAACCGGCAAGGGAACTACAAACGTAGTGCCCAAATACTGGAACGGGCTACAAAGAGAATACAATACTAAGAAAAAGAGGGGTCTCCCAGAATGGGAAACACCCTAGTTGATGATTATCATGTGAAGATAGTGAGAAGTCACCTAGAAGAGTTATTATCAAGGCAGTAAGATCAGTGAGGGCCAACAAGGCCACTGATGACAGTTGGGTAAAAAACAATACCACAAACCGTATGTGTTAAACCGATAGCCAGTTAGCATGGCGCACTTGCCATAGCAAGTGCTGCTAACAGGCTGTTCGGGAAAGTTATAACCACTACAAAGTATTTGGTAAATACCATAAAGTTAAATGTGATCGTCTATAACAGTGGAAGGGCCTGTTAGCCTAACCCCTGTAATTGGAAGTACACCAGTCAGCAAGAAGTTAGACTGGTTAAGGTAAGAAGATGTGAAACCATGAAAATTTTCTTTCAAACCCAGATATACTCAAACCCTTTTCTTTTCAAACCAGATTTCCTTTCAAACACAACACTTCTTTCCAACCTTCTTTAAACCAAACCAGTAAAACCAAGGGAGATGATAAGAACAACAGTGGATAAACTTTCCTTCGATTAAGTTCGGGAAGCACGGGACGCATATTGTCAAGGGACAATATAAGGGAGTTGACAACAGAATACTTCACCTAGGCGTGTGACGGACACTACGAGTGTACCAACTGAAATGTGGGACGGACCGCACTCCGATAGGAGCTTGGTGGGCCTGACAACCTACCTATGGGTTAGTTGGTAAGTAGTAATATCAGTATGGTACCCCACTATGTATACGAGTGGAGTCCGAAACACGGGAAGTAGTCGACTCCGTCTACAGTCAGCAGTATAAATCAAACAAGAGCTGAAGATTACAAGGAATGGATGAAGTTAAGGAACTCAGTTAAGTTAACGAGATTAAAAGGATTAGTGAATTCCTTTCAAGGATATGTTTAAGAGTCAGGAGGTGCGAAGTGCACTAACTGTTATGTAAAGACATCACACATGTCTTAAGAATTCCGAGGGATAAACATGTTAGCTGGAACGGTGACCCAGCCTGTGCATGGCAAGGCAGATGCCTGATGTGGACACATTAATGTGCAATGAACGGGATGAAACTCCCAGAATGAGTACCTACACCATCAGGAAATGTTGATCTTCACAGAAGAGGATAATAAGCCAGTTAAGAACGCAAACGGCGTGGCTAACTGAATATACTAATAAGTGTGAACTAGATGTAAAGGCATAACTTAGCAACACCCAGGAGCGATCCTTGAAGGGTGTTTGCATCAATGATAATTGAACAAGATAACGTGATAGAAACACAGGGTTGAAACCAACACCCAGTTTAGACATAAGTTGTCAGGAGACGGACTAGCAATCCTAAGGGGCATCCCGTAAAAGGAAACGTGATGCAACGACCTTGTCATGGAGCTTAATATAATATCCAAACCATATAATGTTGTACAGAGAAGTACATGTGTGTGGACAGCCTACAATGAGCCCAGCTCAAGGCAAATAAGGCTTATAAGCCATAAGCAAGATATGTAATATAAACTCGATTGGTTGTAGAAGTTTATGTGTATAAGTGAATAGAGTGGTAAACGAACCACTGCATTAAGAGTGGGGATACCTCTCGATATTGTGAGGACCGCAGGAGCGGTAGTTATGTGAATCAAGTTCAAGAAATATGTTAAGGATGGACGATGTTATTATTGAAAGAGAGCAGTTAGCTTAGTAGTATGTGTGTATAAAGTGAAACACCGAGCTGAATAATGCCGGCTTGTGACTCGAATGATCGATGCTCAAGGAGCATTCAGTAGTCATCCAAATGAGTGATGAACCATAATGTGAATAATACAAGTATGTGTGGAAGTTAATGTGACAGTAAATACTATGTAAGCTGATGTTATACAAGGAGTAAGAGCACGGTGCGCAGTAAGCGACCGTTGTATAAGTATTGTTAAACGATAATGTAGCAGATAAGACCAGTTATGAGTTAAACTCATGGAGATGCAAGATAAGCGATATTAAACAGACTGGGCAATAAGCCAGTGATAGATACTGTGTGATGAGGAGTTCAGTGTGAATTCCATGGCGAATCGCATAAGGGAGTTACTGTCAAGAGTTTACGCCTCTGCACTCTGTATGACTGAGTGTTTTGGTATTGCGCTTGCGCAGTAATGATCGGTGGGATAGCTAGGAATTGGAAACATGTTGATCGTGGACAAATAATGTTATAATGGCCGATGCATAAGAAATGCAAAGCCGCACCAATAAAAGAGTACTTGTACAAAACCAAATGTGGAGGCATGATTAACAGTAAGTGACTACGGTAGCACTAACTGCCAAATAGCGGTATGGAATACCACAAATGTTGTAAGTAGCTGAGAGAGCACTACATACTAGGTAGTAGCTCAATCTCAACCGACAGTAGTCGGAAGGAAACAAGTCAATCATTGTGAAATACACAGCTGTATATACAGTAAATTACTATGGAAGTGGATAGAAAGTTTATAACTCACCAAATTCGCTAACGGTAAAAGATACCACGCGTCGGTTGAGAAACCATTGTTACCAAGATGAAGGTGACAATTGGGGATGTACAATACAGTAAGAATAACAAAAAGGGGCAATTAAGCTCTACAGTTACTAGAGTTTCGCAGCAGAAACTAGTGAGCCAGTGATTCAAGTGTTGAATGTACATGGTGAACATGAGTGAATGGCTAATTATTAACGCCTAGAAGCCTAACAGGCCAGAATCGAACGAACTAAGAGTTTAAACAAACTCCAATGAGAATTCTGGGTTTAGGAACTAAACCGCCAATATGGTTAAGATCCTCTAATCAGAATCCATTGTGTAAAAGACCGCGTGGAAGTTAAAACACTTCACAACGGCAGAACATTTTAAGCAAATGTTTAGTGATTGATTACGTGGGCGTTATCCCTTTTAAGGGGGGTAGAGCGCAAAACCACTTAGTGTGTATTACCGTACAAGTGTACATGACTTATGTTGTGCATAGCACAAAATAATTTGTTTTGATGATTGGTGTGTGTGTTATGTAAACATACGCATCCATTCATGGTTTGAGTGTAGTAATTGCGCACAGATGATGCGAATACCATTGTGATAAGTGTGTTGATTTATTAACAGTTGTGTGTGATAGTACAAGTGTCGGGAGTAGAGAAACTCCCGGGGAACAAAAACCCCGACAGTGTATAAATGTGAAATGGTGTGTTGTATTTTGATAAAATATATGTGTATATATATACTATATAGTGATTCATGAAAGGGCATGATACCGACATAGAACCTAGTGAGAATAAGATTCCTAGGTAACAACATTAAAGTAAATGGAGGTAAATGATAGGCGGAGTCCTATCCATTGGAGATGTTATGATCATGACTAGAATGATTTAAAAGATAGAAAATTGGAAATGAGTGATTTATTTGATGCTTGAAAATGAAGTGGGAAGTGGAACTTGATTTGCATGCGATCAAGGGAAGCCGAACACAAATTGGAGTGGAGGGATAGTTCAACATTGATGCTGATCACATCAGGGTTGGATGACTCTTGAAACTCCCTATAAGTGGTCACAAATAACCACGCTAAGAAAGAAGCAAAGAGCTTAAGTAGGACTTGGAGTTGTGTGTGTTTTCAAAAGGATTTTCAATTGGTATTTATAAAACGTTGATAGATACTTTACATAATTAAAGTTTTCTTACCTAACCTCACAAGGAAAAAAATTTCAAATTTAAGTGATTGTTTTAATATCCCAAAGGCACGGGGACGGAAGGTGTCCATCGCGACCGGGTTCTGCGGGATCACAGTGTATATCAAAGATATTTTTGATTGTTATACATGCTATGACATGTTGTGTGGTATGTGTAATAAATGCTATTTTGACCTCGAGTTCTAAAAGTGTATGCTATTAAGACCTATGAGTCTAAATGTGTTGTGTTACATAGACCTATGTGTCTAAAGGTTGTTATGTTACCCAAGACCAGTGAGTCAAAAGGGGTTGTAATGTATGTGTAAATGTTGTTAAGATACCCGGACCATTGAGTCCGAGGTTATCATGTGAGTATGTTATGTTATGTATGGATGTGAATATGTTACCCGGACCATTAAGTCCGAGGTTGTGATGTAAAGTGTGTTTGGTTATGAAAGTTTTATCTCTATAAGTAATCCCCGTATTCTAATCCAAGATGTGAGGGAAGTGTAAACTTCGAGGACGAAGTTTTTTTTAAGGGGGGTAGATTGAAATACCCCAAACCTTGATATGTTTTCAAACATTTAAACTATGGTATGTAAAGGCTAAAAAATGCCTTAGAAACATCAGTGAACAATTTAAACCATAGTAAATGCAATAAAGCACTAAGATACAGTTTGAGCAAAAACATGCTCTAAGCCATGAGTGAACTTGGTTAGGACCCAAAGAGCCTACCAAGACTAAATAATATTCAATTGTGATTTAATAAGGCTAATTAAGTCCTTAGGAAACCTTGGTAGGCAATGAAACCAAACAAAACATAAATAAATACCTTAAGGTCAATATGGGCTAAAATGTGCTCTAAGCTTGGGATAAATGTGTATAAGACCTAATGGTCATAACTATACCTTATTTATATGTTAATGAACATATTAAATCAATTTCTAAAGAAAACCAAGCTTGAAAACAAGTTAAAACACAAAATGTGCTTTAAGGAGTCTTAAAGCACGTTTTGAAAAAATTGTCTTGTAAATGAGTTTTGAATGGCTAAATGTCCATCATTACTCTTTAATTAACATGTGTACTATATAGTATCACATTGGAAGTCTATATCAATGGGAAATCAAAAATTTCACTCTATGTGCCTTGTTTTGTGAATAGTGATTTTTATAAGCTAGTTTGTAACATATGTTATCATAAGTAATTAAATTGGCCAACAAAGACTATAATACCTTAGTGATATAAAGGGGGCCGGTTTTGTAGTAATGAGTCACCAAACATGTTAACTTGTTAAGTAAATAAAGATGACTCATAGGTTACTATTTGCTTAAGTTATAAATATCTTCAAAAAGCAAAACCAATCTCATTTCTCTCATTTCCTTCTTCATTTCACACGGTTCCACTCTTCTTCAATCTCTCTTCTTCTTGTTCTCTCTCGGTAATACACCAACACCACCATTAACTCCATCTTTGACCTCTTGTAAAATCTAGCTCACTTATCCAAATCAAAAACAAACACCACCAATCTCTTCCTCTCATCAAGCTCTTCAATTCTATCCTTTCAAAATCCCAAGAGCTCCATTTCGGTGCCAAGAGGAATCACCATGGGAGGAGCTTGAGCTTGTGTTTCTACATATTATTACTCTCCTTTGCCTCAAGGTAAGGAAACTCAAAGAAAAATGAAGTTTCCTCCATGTTTTTACCTTGACCGAAAATCACCATTAATGGTGCTCATTGTGTTGCTTTGTTCTAGCGCCATTTGAATCTTTCAAGGACTTGGTGGAGTCCTCTTTTGGTAGATATTCCAATTCCCTTCAAAGACCAAGGTAAAACAACTATCTTAATGCTCTTTGAACAATGTAAAACCTAGGGTTTACAATGAGATTAAGCTTGGAGCTTGAATACTCATCACATTGTTTGTGTAATGTTTAGAAGTTGACAAGCAACTAAGCTTAGCCGATTTTTAAACAAGGAAACAAGAAAGAAGTTTGTGAGGAAAAGAGGTTAAATATGCTATCTCAATGTGGTTTAATGCCTTAGGAGAAATGAGCTTATAATGCTTGCTAAAACTACCTAAAGAGCAAATGGTGAATGACTTAGTAAAGTGTTCTCAAGGAGACTAGTAAAAGAACATATGTCTTAGTGTGTGTAATTGCAGGTCAAAGGCTTATATATTGTGGAAATTCAATGTTTAAGGTTTATGCAATTTAAGGGCCTAAGAGCCAAGCAATTTAAGCTTATGCACTATATTGTGATGTAGTGCTAAAGGTGTGAAGTTTGTGTATAAAATGTGTTGATGGATTTTAGGTGTTCTTGAATGAAATAAGGTAAAAACCTAAGTGTTTGGATGTGAGTATACACAAGAGAAGCTATGGCCAAATTGGGAAAATGTGTAAGAAGTTCTAAGTGTTTTAAGTAAGTTTTGGTGAACTGGGTGTTAAAGGTGAATAAATGTTTCTTGAGAAGAAAACATGTATTAAGGTGATTTAGAGTGATGCAAGGAATTAGGTATTATCTTGGAAGTTCTAGGAATTCAAGTGTTTTGAGAATGTATTTAAGTCTTGGAGAAGTTTGTTTAAGGTTTAGGAATGTTGATGTACAAGGAAGAAGTGATGTTTAGGTAAGATGTGAAAAGGAGATTTAGTTAGTAAGAAAAGAATATTGGGGATGATGTTAAGGTGTAGAGGAAACCCCTTGGTATAGTGGTCATCATTGGTGAAATACCACTTAGGAATCTTAAGGAGGAAACATTCCAAGTGCTAAGAATTTTGTAAGGAATTTGTGAATGATAAGATGGTTTTGGTGTGTGATTTGGAGAGTTTAGTACATGGCTAATGATGTTTGAAGTGCCCAAATGAGGTTAGGACATATTAGGATATATGAGGTGAAGTTTGGAGTTAAATGGGCAATGAAAAATAAAGGTCTGGGGCAGACCGACCTTGCGACCGAACTTGCCAAGGTCGGTCGAGCCCAGTTTACCCTGCGAGAATTGGCTTCTGGAATGGACCGACCTTGGGGACCGGACTTGCAAGGTCGGTCGGGCTTGTATTTTGTACGGATTGAGTTACTGGAATCGACCGAACATGGGACCGGACTTGGCAAGTTCGGTCGGGCTGAATTTTCAAAGGGAAGAAACTCTCTGGAATGGACCGACCATGCGACCGAACTTGCAAGGTCGGTCGGAGTAGAAAATTTTGACGGAAATATGTTCTGGAATGGACCGACCTTGTGCAAGGTCGGTCGGTAAGGTCGGTCGGACCAAAAATGTTGTTTAAGGTTATGAAATGATAGGTAATGATGGGGATTGATTAGTAATGATGTATAAGGTTGTTTAAGTCATGTTAGGTGAGTTATAATGACAATTTAGTGGGGGAAAAAGATGTATTAAAATGTAAAAGTAAAACAAGTTAAAAAGTGAAGTTATGTAACTAAGTTAACGGGGAAAAGTTAAGCATTAGACATTAAATATTCATGCTACCCCGATGTTAATAAAAGTACATGTAATGTTATCAGTTGTTCGAGAATTGCTCGAGGAACATAAGTGGACGTGGTAAAGTGGACTCCGGTGACAGGTATGGTTTTCTTCAACCTGTGTCCTACCGGATTACACCGGCTTGTATGCCAATGTGTTTTTCTGTATGTTTGCCACGTTATAAGATAAATCATGAAACGAGTTTACAGTCGTTATTGTTGTTGTGTGTTTACGTGCCGATACCAGTAACCTCTAATGCGCATGAAGGGCTAGTAACTACTATTAGGTAAACGTAAGAGAACGGTATCCGGTAATAACGTTTCCGACCTAAGGAACGTTTCTAACCACGGCTGTGCGTGAGTTAGTCATGTGATGTTTGTGTGATGTTTGTGTGTGAATGTATGACTCTCCCTTCCCTTGTGTGTGTCTAACAAGATTAACCCAATGTTGTGATTGTTTAACTAAGTTCAATGATGAACTTCTGACAAGTGCTAACGGGGGAAGTGAGGAGTCCGGTTCTGTTCCGGCCACGCGTGTGAGTATGGGGGTCGTTGTCATAGCAGGTTCGATCCTCTCCGTATGTTATGGTTGTTTTCCAATTTGGTTCCCAACCTTCCCTTTAGCTTAACCAAGGCTATTACTGACTCACGTCGGGCCACAGGGGCATACTATGTTATGTTTGTTCGGTGTGCTTGGATCACTATATCCGAGACACCTTGTGTTAAGTTATCCGTTCATTTAACGAGACGGTAACGAGTTATGTAACGAGCTTATCATGAGACTGGCAACATTCTCTAGGCTCACCAGTGTATTAACAATGTTTGGGTCGGTTCCTAAGAGGACCGTTCCCGTTATGTTATGTGATGTTGTTGTAAAGCAATTCCTATTGCGATGTTATCATGTGCACGTCGATACGTGAAAGTGTTGTTATGTTTTGTTTGTGAGGAATGTTATATGTTGTAAGATATGGAGTGTGTGGATCATGGAAATGAATCCCAGTTTGTGATAAGAGGCGTTTAAGGATAACCCGATTACTGGGTAGTTGTCGTCTATTAAGGAAGTAGCTCCATTAGAGGAGGAACACTCTAGGGATAATGAATACCATGAGTGAAATATCAAGTAAGGATGTATTATCCGTTGTTGAGCCCATTGAGGCGAAATGTTATGTGTTGTGTGTTACAGTTGCATGCATGATCTAAATATAATCAATCGCATGCTAAGACGACAATTAGTTGTGCGTGGCCCGGTAGCATGTGGGCGCGGGATTACCATACCAGCAAAGGTGCTGAGCCCCTTGGGGGCCACCCTTTCTCTTCTTTTCCTATTTCAGGTACAGAGAGCTGGAAGCCGTTCGAGAGTAGGACGGGATAAATGTAGTTCATGGGTAATCGTTTCAGTTGTATATATACAGTAGGCGTAGTAAGACCGAAATTGTTATCGGCATCAGTTTGTGAATACTCGTACAGTTGAAAGGTGTATGTTGTTATTGTTGTTAATGGAAAGGGATAGTAATGTGTAGTCGCTCGGGAATTTAGCCCATCAGACCGGTACAATGTATATGTATTAGCCTTGTTAGCCACGTGGGTGGTTAACGGCGTGTAACACCAAGAAGTTAAGTAATGTGTTGAAGTTTGTTTTCCGCTGCAGTTTGTTGTTAAGTGTGTATGTTGTTGGTTGGGGTGTTACAAGGGGGCAAACCGCTCCTATGTAAGTTCAGTCAGGCTCTCCTTCAATCTTGTAAGGTTGCAGATTTTATCACCTCAGACGGCACTTGGAATCTCCCCTTGCTTCATCAATGGTTCTTTCCCGATGATGTTGCCTACATAGTCAAGCTCCCGTTGTTTGCCACTGCCCCTGCCTATGACAGTCTAACCTGGGGTCTTACCCCCTCTGGTGCTTTTACGGTCAAGTCGGCTTATCAGACGGACAAGCTCCTATCTACTTCTGCCGCCGCAGGAACGAGTGCAGCATCCTAAGTCGGCCAGGCTACAAAGAGGATCTGGAAATGTGACGTCCCTCCACGTCTTCGCCTTTTTGCATGGAAGCGCCTTCTTGACATTGTCCCATGCAGAGCTACGATCCAACAACGCCTTCACACTAACTCTGCAGCCCCTTGCTGCTTGTGCGGAGCTTCAGGGACCCTTGTGCACTGTTTTGTTCATTGTCCAACTGTGCTGTCTTCTTGGTCTAATGTGGCGATTCCTGCTCCTCGCTCTTTACACTCTGATCAAGATTTTCGGACTGGTTTCTCCACCAATGTCGAACTTTGCACGTTCCAGATCTTGAACATCTAGTTGTGTTTTTCTGGCGCTTGTGGTATGCCCGCTGCGAATCAGCTCACAACAATCAGGTTCCTTTTGCGTGGGTCTGGTGTCAAGGGGACATTTTTTTGGCCACCGCTCAGACGGCCTCGCTATCAGACTCGCGTTTGTTGCGTGACCACCGTACACTTTATCCCGATTGTGTCGAAATCTCAGTAGATGGTGGTATTGACATTCATAGACGCTTAGGCTTGGGGTTCCTCGCCACCATCGGGGATCACCACGTCTCCGCAGGGGTGCATGGTTATTCAGCGGATCTCCTCCTGTCGACGGTGGAATCCCTAGCTTTACAATTTGCGGTGCGACACACACGTTCTGAGTCTCATCCACGTGTTCGTTTCTTGTCTGATAGTCAGTCGGTGATCCGCTATCTCACTGCCTCTGGGCGCACTTCTTTGGATCCGCAGACCACAATTATTCTTGATTCCATTTTATCTGATCTTAGAGGTTTTTAGGAGATTGGTTGATTCTATATTCCACGCACATCTAATTTACATGCTCACAATCTAACGTATTTAGCTAAAACTTTACAACATCAGCGTTGCTGTTGGAAAGCTAGTACTTTTCCAGACTTTGTACTAAATTTTGTTACTTAATATAGCACCTCTCTTTCAAAAAAAAGAAAAAAAAGAATGTACTGTACTAGTACAGCGAATAATTAATACTGTATGATAGGAATAGCAATACCGTATGATTTATAGTACAATTGGATCTATCCCATCCCATCCCATGGCCATGTGGATAATAATTAATAAGTAAGCACAGGGCACATGGATGGCGGTTGGATTGGAGGGAGGGACATTGCTAACGACGGATGCGGAAGCAAGGAAGCAGTCGTCAAGTCAAGTGGCAGTGCAAGCTAAGCTATAAGCTACAGTACTGCCAGTTGCAATTAAGAATGATGTTCATAATATGGAGATGGGTAACATGGGATAAATTATTAACATATGATTCAGAGAGACGACAGATTATATTATAACATGTATATGGGGTCCAACCAATAACTACGAACCATCCATCTTATTCTTATCACGGCGGATGCAGGGTATTTGTGGAGATAAATATGTAAGCATATAATATATAGTTAATTTGTCACAGAGAGAGAGAGAGGGGCTGAAATGGCAAACCGGGCATGTGAGTGTTTGCAGCCTCTGTCGCCCAACCAGCCGGAGCCTGGGCCGACCACATGAATGTTATTTTACTACTATATAGTATAGGATCTTTAAACTCTTTATTGGGAGGCTGGATCCAGTTTTATGAGTCTTTTGGTCTGTGTTGCTGGTGGTAGTCTCCACACAATGTCGACCACTTGGTCGGTGATTTTTAGTTTTCAACCAGTGCGTAGTATTGATAAGTGTATGTAATTAAGTGCTGTTTAAATGAAAGTTGGCAGTTCTTGACAAAAAAAAAAAAAAAGTGTATGTGGAGGGAGCACTGATAATTACCCTTTAATTGTTGTGACACTTGGAGAACATTTGATTTAATGGGTTGATAATTTCAGAACTATATATAATGGTCAATTTGACCAGAGTAACATTACAAGAAAAATCAGATTTAGCTACCACTATATATCAGTAGCTAAATCATCAGTTTTAGTAGCTAAACACAACGGGCTACCGCATTTTATGATTTAGCTACTGATATACAGTGGTAGCAAAGGTCTTAGTGGCTAAATTAAAAATAGCTACCGTTTTGGAATGCGGTAGCTATTTCGCTTTGGCCTCGCTACTACTTTTCCTATAGCTAGATATTGCTACCGTTTTAGAATGTAGTAGCCAAATGGCTACCAGTGTAACAGTAGCAAAATGGCTTCGAGTATAAACGTTGCGAAATCGATATTAGTGTAGCAGTAACAAAATCGCTACTAAAATATTGGTAGCAAAATGGCTACTAGCAAAGCAGTATCAAAGTTGCAACTAGTATAGCAATAACAAAATCCATACTAGAATGGTATATAGCTAGCTCTACACTACTACCGTAACTTGACTAATAATCTAGGATCGAACCTTACAACGTATGAGTATAAATAGACCTCCATACCAGTGACATATTTAATTCAAACTAGTGTGTTAAAAATGTGCATAGAGCAAGAATCGATCCCCCAATGTTTGGGACGAATATAGAATGTCTTAACCATTGTGCCATGATAGTTATTCATATCATATATAGAAACTACGTGTATATATTGAATGTTTGATACTGTAAATATAAATGGAAGTTTTTGCCGAGACATGATCAAACCAGAGATATATTAAAATTTATAAAATAGATATATGGCCGATTATATAATATAACAAATTAATTTAATGCGACCAAAATAATAAAACTAATAAAAATTTAAGTATATTATTGGCTTAAAATTATAAAAAATTAAAAAATATACATATATATCTTTTAAAAATCTTTGAAATGTCATAAATTATAAAAAAAGATAATATATTATGTAAAGTTACTTATATAATTAAGATTATATAGTGTTAAAAATACTAATATAATATACATCATTACATGAAAATTAAAACTTTTAAATAATATATTTTGTTTTTGTAAATTTGTACACTATAATATTTTTATAAATTTTAATAGATGTAAAATATTGTATAATCTTGACTAATTTAAATTGTTTTAACTTTACTATTTTTCAAAAACCTATTAATTTGTGTGTTGTTTTGTAAATTAAAAATATTAATATATCGTATATTTATGTACGTTTTATTATAATTTTGTATACTTTTTAACATTTTATAAATGTATACACACGTCAACTAATTTAAATTGTTATTAGTTTTAATTTTTTTTATGTTTTATTAGTTTATGTGGCTTTTGTAATTAAAAGTATCATATAGTAATAAAAACAGTATTAAATTAAATATATATAAACACAATATATATATATACACTTAACTAATTAAATTATTATTACTACTATTTTTATATTAATTTTGTAAATTTTAATCAAAATATGTACTAATTTAAATAATTAATACTTTTACTCTATTTTATACTCCCTCCGTTCAACAATATTGTCATTTTAGAAATTTGCACACTTATTAAGAAAAGTATAACAATGACGCATGTGCCCCTACTTTTTACTTTTCCAACTAGATAATCATTACTTTTATATTGAATAGTAGGGATAAAAGTGGAAAGAAGTGTATCAAAAAGCTAGAATGACAAATATTTTTGAACAAGATTCACAGTCTAAAACGACAGATATTAATTAACGGAGGAGTAATGTATTAATATGTGTGATACTTTGAGACTTAAAAATATTATAATATCAAAAATATATTATGTTAAATATATCTTATATGATAAAATAAATTCTAGTAGTAGTATATAGTTTAATTCTTTTTCACGAATTAGACAATTTTTATTTAATTATTGTTCTTTTTCAAAATTTTGATAGCTAAAAGCTAACAATATACTATATTGAAAAAATTTTAAAAATTTATATAAAAAGATAACATGTCCACTATGGCAGTAGTAGTATAGGTTAGTATTTCAAACTATGTAGTAATCACAAGTTTAAGTTATAAGAATAATAATTTTGATACCGCATTCATTTGTTGTATTCTAGCATAATATCAACTAAAGTTTATTAGCATTATTAGTCAGTAGCAATTTTGAAATTGAATTATATACGTATCACACATTTAAATTATAAGAGAATTATAATTTTGCTATCACTTAAAAATATTAGCTATCATTTTTTATAATGTAGCACAATATTAGTCATAATCTCATTAACATCATTAGTCGGTAGCAATTTCATACTTAAAGATAGTAACAATTTTTATGCTTGCTAAAAACTATTCGCTACCGACGCCCAAACAGTAGCAGAATGGCAACCGTGATGAGTGTTAGTAGCAATTTTATTAACTTAGCTTATCTATTTGGTAGTAGCAACTTTTAGTAGCAACTTAGCTACTAGTTATAATATTTTCGCTACTGCTACTTTAATAGTGGCACAATAGCTACCATGATTGAATTAGCCACATCTTGCAGTAGCTATTCCGTAATTTAGCTACCAATGCTACTGTTCTTACAAAAAGAACCAAGATGAAATAAAAAATAGCTACTACTAATGGTAGCTGTCTTGTCAGGTGATAGCGATTTGGCCACTGTTTAAAAAATCTAGCTACCATTGTCGTTGTTGTAGCAAAATAGACACCACTATGTTAGTACCATTAAAAATCAGTAGCAATTTTTGAAAGTAGCTACCAATATATGTGTGGTAGCAAATCATTGGTAGCTAAATCTGTTTTTTCTTCTAGTGTAAACATTTAAGGTAGAATCATGCATCAAGATAATTGTAATATAAAAGAAAAAGAAATCAATCACCACTAGCTATATCTATAAATTAATCAACTCACTAGTGAATTAACGCAATTTATATTAGTAATTTTTACTGTTCTGTTAAACTTGAAAGTAGTCTAAATTAAAATTGCTACGGTGACACAACTGATTTACCATCCATCCCATCGCCTTAATATAGCAGGTCTATATATATGGGCAATTATGAATATATGTGAGGGGGGCTTAGATCTATCTGTCACCCATAGTTGAATAATGATTTCAAATCCTTAGCAGCTACTATTACAAAGGTCGGAAACACCAATGAGGAAATGAAACATATGTACTGTAATGTGGTGGTATCATTTCAACCTTATCAGCAAGCAAAAAGAGCAGAGATGATCCTACAAGTTGATCGACAAAGGATAAATGAACCTTTATTCGTCTCCTTATTAGCCATTACCTTGTTATTGGAATTATTACAGTCTACAGATACACTTATTATAAACTTACTTCAATAAAACTAAGTAAGGATAAACTTGCTTCTAGAATAATATAGATATCCTACATGCAATGAGTTTGACATACCATTCTGAGAAGACTTGCACGATGGAGAGTCGATCGAGTAGCTTCATTGATTCAATTCCATATGTATATGTATATAGTACCGAATGCACTCTAATCAAATCGTGAATCATTATCTTGATGATTTACCTTTATCGCATAATATTTTTTGGTGCGTCAGAGTACGTTAATCCTCCTACTGTTCAGCTAAAAATAATAATACGAATATATTCTTATCGTTCTCAATTTGAATGTAATTTGAGTTGCTTAAAAACTACTCGAAAAGTCCTCTATTTCCCTTGGAAAAATAAGCCGAGCCGGGCTCTTGCTTTGCAGGAGCGTACCAGGGACATAAGTGGGCCCAAAACTTCACTATCAGCGGCGGACAAAAATGGAGCTCCGACTATTGAATGGAATCAAGACTCAAATCTCCTTTTCTATTTTCAGAAACTACAAAGATATATAAACGTGAGCCGAAATCGTCACAGTAGAGTAACAAAAAAAAAAGTGAAGACATTCGTGCTTCTCCTTGTCATCTAATTCTTTTTTTTTAAAAAATCTGGTCATTTTGTAAAGAGGAAGAGCCCGTTTTGTAGTATGACATAACAGTATTAGTTGTATTAGTTGTTAGTCACTCTCTTAGTCACTCTCTCTGTATAAATACCTCCTCTCTGTTACAGATACAGTTGTGCAATACAATACAGATTCATACTGTTCCATTCTCATTTCTTTCTCGGTCTCTTCTCTCACTATTCTCTGTACACGGTTTCTATAACTTCTACATGGTATCAGAGCTTACATGCTCTAGATCCGTTTGCGCTTAAACAATTTCATCTCATCCAAAGAAAGAGCAACATGAATCTGTCTGATTGCAAGTTAACGTCATCAAACCTGCACCAGGTCGTAGGAATATCGACGATCAAGCTACAGGGGGAAAAGAATTTTCTGAGCTGGCATACACAGATGATGAATCTGTTCGAGTCAGTTGGTGTAGCTGGCATGATTGAAGCCGAATCCATGCCAAAACAGAAGATGGAGAAGGACGATCAAGAAGTCGATAATCCAGACTATAAACGGTGGAAAGAAGTAGATGCTTTGGTCAGATCTTGGATTCTGGCAACGTTATCTGAAGACTGCATCGCATTGACGATTGGCTGCACCACAGTGTACAAGATTTGGGAAGAATTGAAAGGAGAGTTCCTTCAGTCGACGAAGGATAGGGAGTTTCAACTGAAAAACAAGCTGCGATCTCTGAAGCTAGGAGATACTCAGTTGGTAAAAGATTACGTGAAGGAGTTTAAGTCAGTGTGTGACAATCTCGCCGCGATCGGAAGTCCGATCTCTGATGAAGACAAAGTAGTTATACTGGCTCAAGGCTGTGGTTCAAGGTACAAAATCCTTAGATCTGTAATGCTTAGTAAAGCACCGTATCCAAGTCTGAAGCAATTCGTGACTGCTTTAGAAGACTACGATGCGAGAGAAGGAGACAGTGGGACTGAGGTTCTTGAGAAGCAAGGAAATGTTCTTGCCAATGCCGCGTTTAATGTTCGCACCGATTCTGGAAGTCAAAACTGGTCGCAGTCGAACTTCGGTCGAGGTGGTAGATATGGCGGCCGCGGTCGTGGTCGACAGGGGGGAAATAGAGGACGCTATCAGAACTATCAGAACAACAATCAATCTTGGAGTCAAAATCAATCTGGAGTAGCGAATCAATCCGGAGTAGCGAATCCTTGTCAGATCTGCGGAAGAACTAACCATACCGCACTTAGTTGCTTCTACCGTTGGGATCACTCGTACCAGTCCTACGATCCCAAACCTCTGTCGACTCCTCAAACTAATAATCCACAACAGGCTCTTACTACTGTCTCATACAATCCACAGCAAGCTCTTACTACTGTCTCGTATGGTACAGGGGATGACTCTTACTTTGTGGATTCAGGAGCAACAGCGCATATGCTCACTTCTCCAGGTAATGTAAATTCTCTGGTCCCTTATTCTGGAAATGAGTCAGTTTTTGTGGGAAACGGTAATGAGATTCCAATACAGTTTACTGGTAGTTCTCTCATCAAAGGAAAGGAACGAGACCTGAATCTAACAGATGTGTTAGTTGTTCCTGACCTTCAACGGAATCTGATTTCGGTTAGCAAGTTGACCAGTGATAACTATTGTTCTGTTGAGTTCATTGACTCTGGGTTTGTTGTGAAGGACCGTCAGACAGGGAAGATCTTGGCAAGGGGCAGTAGAAGTGGCGATCTATATGCGCTGAAGAAACCAGTTTTTGAAGCTTTGCAAGCTATTAGTGCTGGTAAGACTACTAATAACATTTGGCACCAGCGGTTGGGCCATCCAAATTCAAAGATTTTGAAGATGCTTAGTTCACAGAATAAGATTGATGTTTCTGTTTGGAATAAGGATGTTTCACTGTGTAGTAGTTGTCAACTTAGCAAAAGTTGTAAATTGCCATTCAAGGGAGTAGATAGTCGTGCTGATACTGTTTTAGAGAAGATCCACTGTGACTTGTGGGGACCTGCTCCAGTTTCTTCTAGTCAGAATATGAAGTATTATGTCATTTTTGTTGATGATCATTCTCGGTTTACCTGGTTTTATGCATTAAAGAAGAAGAGTGATTTCTACGATGTGTTTGTTCAGTTTCAAAATATGGTGGAACTTCATCTTGATAGAAAGATTAAGTTTTTTCGGTGTGATGGAGGTGGAGAGTTTACTAGTCAAAGGTTCATTAGTAGGCTGCATCAGTGTGGTATTATACAGCAGATTTCATGCCCACATACACCTGAGCAGAACGGTGTAGCAGAACGCAAGCATAAGCACATTGTGGAGACTGGTCTCTCTCTTCTTCTAAGTGCTGGTTTACCTCTTTTTCTGTGGACTGAGGCGTTTATGACAGCTGTGTTCTTGATTAATCGCTTGCCAGCAGCACCAGTGAACTTTCAGGTTCCCTTCACTTTGCTTTTTCAGAAAGAACCAGATTACAGCAGTCTTAAGGTGTTCGGTTGTCGTTGTTTTCCAATGCTGAGATATAACACCACTCACAAGTTGCAGCCTCGTTCCCTACCTTGTGTGTTTATCGGGTATAGCAACTTGCATAAGGGATATCGTTGTTATCATCCTGAAACCCGGAAAGTTTTTATATCTCGACATGTAGTGTTTGATGAACTTTCGTTTCCTTATCTGAAGACTTGTCCACCCTCTGATAATTCCAATCTATTTGTTACAACTTTCTGTCTGTTCACTCAAGAACAACCTGATGATATCCTACCCATCCCAGCACATGAAACACCTTCTGGCAACGCTTCTGTTAACCTCCATCCCGTTTTCCTAGCCTAAATTCCCTAAACCTGCTACATTCACCAGATCCAGATCCCACTACACTAGACCCACACCCCACTTTACCAGACTCAAATCCCATTATATCAGCACCCAGTTCTCCTTTGTCTGCATCTGGCCCTGCTACACCAGAATCTGTCTCACCTATCACGACCACAATTTTATCGCCAGCAGACACTACAGTCGACGGATCATCTGAAAGTACAGATGTGCCAATCTCTTCCATTCCAGCTATTAACCTGATCGTGGATTTGCCTCCTCCAGCTGCACAGACCAATGCCAATTCTCACCAGATGGTTACAAGATCAAAGAATGGTATTTTAAATCCAAAACCTGCTACTGCTTTACTTGTGCAACAACAATTAGAGCGAGAACCACGCATTGTTCGTGATGCTTTTAAATACCCCCAGTGGATTGCCGCCATGACTGAGGAAATGGAGGCGTTACATCGTAACAACACATGGAAGCTTGTTCCTCGACAGCAAGGAATGAATGTTGTTGGCTGTAAGTGGGTGTTTAAGATTAAACGCCATGCTGATGGGACAATCGAGCGATATAAAGCTCGACTTGTAGCTAAGGGATTTCATCAAGTGGAAGGAGTTGATTGTGGTGAGACCTTCAGCCCAGTTGTTAAGAGTGCCACGATCAGGATAGTCTTGTCTGTTGTAGTAACTCGGCAATGGGAGATTCGGCAGCTAGACGTGAAGAATGCCTTTTTACACGGAGAGTTAGTTGAAACAGTATTCATGGATCAGCCTCCAGGTTTCTGTGACTCTTCACAACAGGACTATGTGTGTCAGCTACAGAAGTCCTTGTATGGGCTCAAACAATCTGCGCGGGCCTGGTTTCAGAAACTAAGCTCACTCCTTACACAGATTGGTTTTTCTTGCAGCAAGGCCGATACAACTTTATTTTATTGGCATTCCACTCGAGGAACTGTTTTGTTACTTGTGTATGTCGATGATATATTGATTACAGGAAGTAATCCAAGTCTGATACAGGAAGTCATTGACAGTTTGAGTCATGGTTGTGCCCTTAAAGATCTCGGACAGTTGCGGTATTTTCTTGGGATCGAGGCAACTTTCACTGCTCATGGGTTGTATCTGACGCAAACTAAGTATATCAAGGATCTTCTTGAGAAAGCTGGAATGCAAGATGCAAAGCCAGTACGCACTCCCTTAAGTCTTAAGCCAGATTTAGTTGTCATAGATACTCCTTCAGTTGATGCTACTATGTACAGAACCATTGTCGGTGCCTTGCAGTACGCAACACTCACAAGGCCAGACATTTCTCATGCTGTTAATCTAGCTTGCCAGCATATGCATCAGCCTCAGGCAATACATTTCCACGCTGTCAAGCGCATTCTTAGGTACTTAAGAGGCACTACCACCTTAGGTGTCCTAATAACTCCTCAGACTTCTCTTGCTCCTGTTGCATATTCAGATGCGGACTGGGCAGGGTGTGTCATCACTCGCCGTTCAACGACAGGGTACTGCGTGTTCTTAGGGTCAAATTGTGTTTCTTGGGTCTCTAAGAAGCAACCGACAGTATCACGCTCAAGTGCAGAAGCGGAATACAGAGCACTTGCTGCTGCGGCCTCAGAACTGATGTGGATGAGTTACATTCTGACTGACATTGGAGTGCCCTGTACGTCTAAACCTGTGCTGTTTTGTGACAACCAAAGTGCCCTTCATCTTGCTTCGAACCCGGTATTACATGCTCGCACGAAACACATAGAACTTGACTATCATTTTGTGCGCGAGAAGGTTGTTCAAGGTGTTATCGCCACCAGATTTGTTCCATCTGCACAACAGGCTGCTGACATCTTTACCAAAGGTCTTACTTTTCCCAACTTCATCTTCAATCGATCCAAGCTTGGCATCCGCGCTGCTCCTGCTAAGCTTGAGGGGGAATGTAAAGAGGAAGAGCCCGTTTTGTAGTATGACATAACAGTATTAGTTGTATTAGTTGTTAGTCACTCTCTTAGTCACTCTCTCTGTATAAATACCTCCTCTCTGTTACAGATACAGTTGTGCAATACAATACAGATTCATACTGTTCCATTCTCATTTCTTTCTCGGTCTCCTCTCATATTCTCTGTACACGGTTTCTATAACTTACAATGTTATTTTTGCTTGCTGGAAAGCTATTTTTTTAAGAAAGGGATACTTCTCATGACATTATTTAAGGTCTAACATATATAACTTCATAATACTCGTTTGAAAATCTGAGCTCCATATGACAACAAGAATGGAGGAAATAACCAATGAAACAAAAAATGAAAGCAATGATCCACAACACGTACACTATTATTCTCGAGAACTGAATAAACTCCACTTGACTAACAATCCTTAGGAGAGCAATCCTATTCCTTCTAATGTAGAAGCAAGAAGTAGTATATAACACAATCCCTTCACCACAAAGAAAAACCACCACTGAATGCTAGCCCTACTCCATGGAATTAAAACTGAACCCAACCCAAATGTAAAATTTCAACCATACTCTAAAAGCCACTAAGCGGTAATTACAATAAAAACTATCACATCTATATCTCTATCCAGAAAAAATAGGAGCATTTTGTGAACATAAAAATTCAAATAGTGATATATTAAAAACTACTAAACTTACATAATGATATATTATAAACTATTGAACTTAAATAATGACATATTGTAAACTACTGAACTTAATTTCTTTGGATGGTGGTCCTTTCATTAATGTCGAAAGCCTTTCATATTTTCTTTTGATTTTGAGAAATAATGCTAATGCGTCGATCTTTTCCATGTGAATGACATGCATAATTTCTCATGGTTAAGGCGCACGGGATTTGGAATATTGTGCGCGCGCTTATGAAATTTGGCAATTCATTTTATATACATAATGAGTGGACTTTATATCTTTTTCCTACACGCTTGTCGTCGTAATATGATGCTTCATACATAATGCTGATGGATTTGAACTTATCAAAATCTTCAATCAGAAATAACTTTAATTTCCCTCCTGACTCCACTAGTCGATCAAGTTAATCTTTACTAATAGAGTCTTCCGTTTGTTGTGGGGTTTAATTATAAGACATATCAAAGCTTATTACAATACATACACACAGCTCTCTCCTTTCCTTCCTGTAGAAACTCGACAGATCAACCATCAACGTACGGAGAAGAAGATCATATATTAGATGGAAAGAAGGAAGTGACATTAATGGCGAGAGGCATGAATGAATATACCCAAAGAACGAAATATGTAGCTTATCCATTGCGCTATATATGTTGGTGTAGTGGACGTACAGTCATCATGGGTAAAGGAGCACATTTTTCCGATTCTGTTTTTAGTAAAGGAAGGAATGTTGAAAGTGCGGTGAGTATAATTACGCACCACTTGATCAAACCTCCTTTAGCCTTATACACACTTGAATTTTACTGCAGAGGTAGATATTTTTTCGAAGAATCAAATCTGCTTTTAGGGTCTTCAGGATATATGATGATACGTAAGTTTGGTTAGCATAAAAAAAATAAAGTTTATTGTATCGCTTTTCCCTTTTTCACGCACCATGTATTGTTATTATAAAGATCATATTATATTATATCGATTAGTATATGCTTTCTTTTCACCCTATTTCCATGCATGCTATCTTCATCATCATTATTTGAAAGGCTAGTAGGAGTATTTTATATGAAGATGGTGGTGCGTGCGGCGAACTTTTTTTTGTTTATATACCAACTATATATATCATCAACTGAGGTAGGGTTAGTAATTTCGATCGAGTCCACTAAGGCAGTAACGATCCAAAAGTAGCAGATTAGGGTTGTTCATGTGTTTAATCAGCTAATTAATAGATTGGTTTAAAACGAAAATTTTCTGGTTGAATTTAATAAATTATTGGCAATGACCTGATGATCAAATAAATTACTTATGTATTCTTATATAAATATAAACAAGTTTTTTTATTATTGGGTTCGTTTGGGGACAGCTGCTCGGGGCTGCTGTTGGGTCCTGCTGCTGAAAATTGAGAAGTTGCTGATGGTTTTACAAGAAGCTGTGAGCTGTTGATTTGTGTTGGTGGAACGTCTGATGGTTTTAAAAAGCAGAGACAGTTGTTAGGTTCTGCTGCTGAAAATTGAGAAGCTGTCTGCTGATGATTTTACAGAAGCTTAGCTGTTGGTTTTGGGTGTTTGGTGGAAGCTGCTGATTTTAGAAATTGGAAAGCTCCCAGCTGCTGGAAGCTGTCCCCAAACGA